>OX463810.1:40134200-40552895 GCA_949825045.1 Argyresthia goedartella
CACCGACTCATTCTGCTGATAATCACAGCTGGTTATAAGACGTCGCGGCGCTCTCATTGTAATATTTTCCCATTGCCCTGTTTGTTTGTTTGTTTGTGGAGTGTGAGTGTGAGGGCTGTCGCATTTGTTGTTGGGTGAAATACGTGGCTGGTCTTGTAGATGTGATATTTTATTCAGAGCTTCCTGGCAAACACTGCATTTATAGTTATTTTGAAGTTTTGATAGATTTCCCATATAATATGCCGTTGTTATATTAAGACAATTATGATGAAATTGGCATTGGCAAATGGAGCATGTTAATTTTTCTGGGCCGGGAATTATTCCGTTGCATATTTACATTCCGGGTTACTCTTGGGATGCTGAACAGCTTCCCCAGCTGCGCATCAACCAACCGCCGTTTGTGTTGGTAGCGGTCAAACAATATGACCCGGGCAATCTCATAATTGCCCGCCGTAACCGTTAGGTGACCGACCAACTCCTTCGGTTCACCCCGCAGTGCCATCAATAGTTGGGCCAACTTGTAGGCGCTGTCCAGGTCGTCCCGACCGTGGACCAGGCTATCGAACAAATTGATGAATGCCGGCCACTCATCAATTGCCCCACCGAAGGCCGGAATCTCCATTGGTGTGGAAGCCGTCCAACCACACCCTTAGGGGGGGGGTCTCCGCTACCCTCCCCGCGGTCATCCCAACGCGACCGCTTAATTTTTTCGGCGCGACGCTCGATGTCGCCCAAGCACTCCATCGCTTGGTCAGCATCCGCGCAGAGCTGCTTCACTGCAGCCACCGAGGCCTCATCCGTAAGCCCGAGGGCTTCAGCCTCCGCCGCCAGCCGACACACCTTCCCGACGCGTGTCATTGCGTCCTCCACACGCTTGAGCAGGACATCGTCCATGTCAGGTCGCTCCACATACTTGTGAGTATGGGCGAGCCATCTCATCTCCTCACGGACGCCATACCGCAGTACCGTCAAGGGCGAAGGTGCCATGGTTACCGATTTAATTGTTCCTGGTCCTATGCTTCACTACCGAACTAAGCACAGTCAGATACCAGCACTTTCCCGTCAGCGCTGGGCACAGAAATTAAAACTAAGTTGTAAAAACCAAGGCAACCACTAAACAATTAAATCCTAAACAATATTTAATATGGTCGCCCTGTGGACATACACCTTATAATATACACTCTAAGTCAATTAGAGAATGCCACCATGTGGTACAATAAAAATAACACACAAAAGGTTATTATAAAAAAAACTATTTTTCTAGCAGTGGCCCCTCCGATAGGAACCACACTTCCTTTGAGGTCAGCAAAATCAGCTTAATACCCCCTAAATAGCCCGACCCTGCTGTGTAAACCGAAATAACACTGTAGGACTATAGAACCCGACGTTCTACCGCAGTAATACAATCTAGGCTTCGCAGAATGACTGTTCAATCTTTTATTCAGTAGTTTCCGACTACAAATTTATTATTGACGAAATGGACACTTATACTTTCACTAACCGAAATGAACTTTAATTGTGGTACCGACCACAGACTCATTGCCAAACAGATTGCCGGCCAATCTGAGATATTCTTTTCTCCCAACTACAATGTGGCAACAAAACAAACCTAGAACCGTGAATCGATGATTTCCCACTAGGAAACCGCGCTCCTGCTACCAAAATGTTTAATTTCCCACGCCTACCGAACGGCGTGGAATCCGAAGGGGGTGTGCCTTTGCCCGCAAGTGAGAGAAAAGAATTGATGAATTTTTACTGACCTTGTCACCGCAGACAGGATAGATTGAAGGCTCGATTCGAGACAGGAATGCGGGAGAGGAGACAGTTTTGGGATGGGAGATGGAACCGAACCAGTATCGTCGCTGCCGACGCTGTCGCCGGCGCGCTGCTGCCGGCACGTGGAGTCGCCGTCCGATACGACTATGTGCTTCACAACACAAATCACTTGACCGCTGACGCGAATCTACATATTTCCCGACGATGTGGTAGATTTACACTCCGACCAGGCCCGATGCCTGTATTTAGTAATTGGAACACCGAAATACCATCAATGCCACGGTGCCTGAGCAGCCATGTTGTTCTCCCGATGAGACAAGACCAAGAGTGTAAAGATAACCTCCAATTTTACATCTCGTTCCGGTACGAGTGACAGCTGCTAGTTCCGTTTTCGCTAGTGATGTCTCGATTACTCGCGATCGATTCGCGCAACAAAAAACCGGTGCGTTTCCGAAGCATAAATATTAAACAATAATTATTAGGAGAGAAGTGAACCAAATTTTAGACGTTTTAAGGTTACATTTATTGTATCGGGGTTTTTATAGATATGTTATTTCTTATTAACTAAATTCTTTGCTACCATTTCGTCAAGGTATTACCAGACAACATAAATAATGAAGTCACAGTGAGCGCTCGCCTTGTATTGTGTTAACTCATGCTAGCTATACTTGTCTAATTGAAAACCTCACTTTCGATTCACAGACCTAGTTTTTATGCAACACTGCACTGTGGTGGTAGTTATGGGATTCCACATAAGACTCTTATTAAAACATAATTAAGGCAACCAATTAAAAATGTTATCATACGAGTGTATGTTTTTATTTGCCCGTCAACTTTGCTGTCAGGAGAAATGATGACAGGTTGTTGATGAATACAAAATATATTGATGTTGTCATGTCTCTATTTGAGAGTGAAAACTAACAATTAAGGAAATAAAGAGACAATGCAACTCAACTCAATAATGTGATTGACGTTATATTTAAAATGTGAAAAGAAATCCTTAATGATTTATTAGTCCTTAATGATTTATAACCTAAGTAAGTATCGATATTGGTTTGCATGAAAGAGTTCAGAATAATGTCGATAATAGTAGTTTATGTGACTGCTGCATAATGGAGGGCATTAAAACTCGAGAGTGGGTTTATGAAACGAGCCGAAGGCGAGTTTCATAATAATATCACTCGAGAGTTTTGAATGCCTAATTATGTACAGTTACATACACTAGTTTATCTACACACATATCATAAGCTCTCTTTGATGTGTTCAGGAACCGCATGTTTGACCGGCATTGTGGTTTTGCAATTGTTTAGCTTGTTCTTTAGTACCAACTTCACGCAGGCGGGCGTCGGCGTTCGAAATTTGAATGTCAGTACCAACTTCACAGACAAACTAGGGACGGCACGCGGGTGGGCGTCGGCGTTCGAAATTTGAATGTCATTATATGTAGAAAAACTACACATAATGACCATTATGTGTAGTTTTCCAGATACGAAACGATGTTTTACCAAGTAGTTTAACATAATGCTGATCGTAACGTGCGGTTTTTGAACGCAGTAAAGAGGGTTTATGATACGTGTGTAGATAAATAACCTATAAATGCAGAAATAGTTCTGCTCAGTCCATGTAGGAGAACTTAAGAAATAAAAAGTAGCCCATAAAAGTCCCCACCGAGGGGCACAGGCTTTTACCCGGACACGAGTAAGACTGAGCCATACTCCATTACGTTATCAAGCTTAACATATCATTTGAATAACGGTTCAGCCTAGCGGGTAGGGACGCTGCCTACGAAGCTCAAGGTCCTGGGTTCAAATCCCAGTAAGGGCAAATGTTTGTGTGATTAATCATTGTTTCTTAGTCTTGGATGTTTTCTATGAAGTTACATAAGTATCTATCTCTGTTAATACATCGTCGTCTAGTAACCATAACACAAGCCTTTTGAGCTCAGTAAGGGCCTGGTTCGATTTGGGTAAGCTTGTCCTCTAATCATTATTTATTTATTTATTTTATCCGAAACACGAATGGTCCCATAAAGTACTTAAGATAAATAAATTATCTCAATGGTACAGGTTTAGCACCGGATTCAAACCAGCTTCTCTTGCGTGAGAAGCAATCGTTAATCCCACTAGATCACGGGGCTTTTTTAAATTTCACGCAATTTATGACGTCACAATACCATACTTAACAGACATGTGTTGTATGTTCACTCCCATTAAATAACACAGCGGCACAAACACTTCCAGTTCTTGAGAAGAGTGAAAACAGCACTTACACATACATACATACGTAACAGGTGATGCACAAACATGTAATTAGACGTCTATGTGTGCGTACACTCTTTCTATCATACGTGATACGTCTCGTGATCTTGATACGTCAAGATCGTTTTATCGGCGCTAGAGCAAATGGTTGAATTTTCTATATTAATACTTTCACGGTTTAGCTGATATCTTCGTGAATTAATAATAATCAAAGTTACAAGGTTGATAGTAATCATCAATTCGAAGAAGAAATTTGTTGATAAAATGAATCTATAATCAATCCTTTCTTTACGGGGCATTATTTTATCATAACTAGTTTAGTTCAATGGTTTTTCCCAGTTTTAGCCGAAAAAAGCATACTCATAGCGTATAATAGCCAGCCTGGTTAAACCGAAAGTATGAATAGCTATTCCAACAAGTTCGCCGGCCGATATGCAAATAGACCAATTTCCATAGCTACGCATAACACTTTCATTCCGTGGCCACAGCATAACTAATCGTAACATCTACATTACAAGGTAATTTCATAATAAATAATTGAATTACACGTAATGCAGCTGCTTTCTTTTCAAACTGGATTTTTAAGATTTTTTAATAGATATTTGGTACCCATTTATTTATTATTTACACGTAATCTGCAAAAATTCTATAGTAACTCCTTCGCTATGGCGATGGGCTAGCCCGCATACAAAATGGCTAAATGTAAATGCAACTGTGCCACTCAATCAATCAATCAAAATATTATTTATTCTGTTGGATAATTTCATATCTCTTAGAGCATGTCATTCATTTAATACTAGGTGTACGTACGTTCTAAAAGCAGATGCTTCTCAGAGAAGAACTCACAATTTTATTTTATTTATTAAGCAGAAACAAACAGAAGTAAATGTTCAGAGAGAAAATATGACAATGCTAATATAAAGTTGCTAAACATTCATTTACCCCCGTGACAGTTCCCACTGGGACATAAAATTAAGTAGGTATAGGTACACCACGCTACACTTAACCTAGCTCCACATATTAATAAGGTATCGGTTCACTACGCTACACTTAACCTAACTCCACAAATTTAGGTTTGGCCATTATAATTCTGAGGCTAACATTTTAGCAACCTGATATTGAAATTGTATTTTATTTGTATTAAATATATCAACAGAGACTATATCACAAGAGACTCTAGGTAGCTCTTTTTCAAATTAAAAAAAAAACGACGACCCGAATGGCCGAGTCGGCAGTGTCCCTGCCTACGAAGCCAAGGGTCCCGGGTTCGAGTCCCGGTGGGGGCAAATATTTGTTGATGAGAACGGATGTTTGTACCCTAGTCATGGTTGTTTATTTATCTAAGTATAATATGTATCTATATAAGTATGTGTATCGTTGTCTAGTACCCAAGATACAGGGAATCCTAGTTCGGGGCTAGATCAATGTGTGTAAATAGTGTCCAAGGTATTATTATTATTATAAATTTATAACTGATAATACATTGATTTCACTTATGCTTATTTTTAAGATACTCAATGGAAGTATTTGCAATTTATCCCCAAGGGTTTACGTTTTCGAAGATAAGTTGTCATAGAGTAATATCCCTTCCAACATAATTTACTTAAAATAGGTAAATGGTTTGAATTTATGTGTCGGTAAGCTTTGAATACCTTTGAATAGCTTTGAGTAAAGCGGGGACCTTATTGTAAAAAGCGTAAACATTGGCCGTTGAAGGAATTGAATATTTTGTGGAGTCTACTAGTCTACAACTAGTCCACTTCCACCTCATTTGAGAAAAAACATGACATGTATATTATTAAGTTTCAATATAGTCGTCAAACGGGGCCGAAGCGGACTGGAGCGGTTTCATAACTTTACGACCGCCGATGAGAGTCTGGCGAAATGCGAAAGTTGCTATTTCACTAATGTCGAGCCGAAATGTGTGATGAGTTGCGGCCTTTTCCCGACGGACCAACCATGCATGACACCTCACAAATACGCCATTTCATTCGGCACAGACTGCTGAGCAAATTAACTGCTGTTAACCCCTTAGCGGAGAGTGGCCGTATATGTGCCACCATTTTCAATCTTATGACTTGGTGTTAAAGTCCAAAACCAATGATAATTCTGCAAGCCTACGCCAGCCAAGGGGTTAAAGCAATCATACTGCTGCTGTCATTTCCCGAGCGACAGGGAGTGACTGTCTTTGAGGGAGACAGTTGCTGACGTCCGAAGAAAATACTTGAATCACGGCCAAACACCACAAGCTTACTATGGGCCTATTTCGATTTGTGTAAGGTGGTCCTCTAATATTTATTAAATTGTTTATTTATTTACGGCCTCCTGGGTAGTGCTAAAGAGAACAAATCATTCTCAAGACGTTACTTTCCAGGTTGTCGACAGAGAACCTGAACAGATTGTGATCATTCAAACACTTGACACGGAAAAAACCTTAAAAGGGCATACCATTAATAATAAAACCGGTCAAGTGCGATTAGGATGTCGGACCCGCACACGGAGGGTTTCATACCATTGTACACGGAAAAACGTAAAACGACAGTCTTTTGTACGAGTACATATACCGTTTTAATTCTTAATAATAATATATTGGATACTAAAGTCTGTTTCTAGAGCAGGCGAAAACACGGACATTGACCTTTGTGCCTACCTCAGTGATCACCAACCTTTTTTGGTGAAGGTCAAAAATTATCCGTCGTATGGATGTAGGGAATAAATAAAATTCTAATAAAAAAATATATTTATGTATGTTATTTATAATAAAATTGTTTGCTGATATCTAAAAGATGTTTAATTACACAAGTATACACGGTTTTGGACGTGAGCAACTAAAAGCTCGCACTCAAAAACTAGAACCAATTTTGACACACGGATTGAAGATTTGAGTTCAGGCCATTAAATAACATAAGAAATCGTTCTCATCTGCTCAGGTTCAAAAGTTGATCCAAATTTGTAAACAAATCAGGTTTGTAATCTCTGACTGGTAGCGTCGCTCACCCCACCCTGTACCACGAAACGCAGTACTACGCGGAAACGATACAAAAGTGCACGGAGGGCAATACGTATCGTTTTCTTTCGACGCTAACATAATACTTTATGTCATTGTAAGTTTTTTCGCCTGCCCTAGAAACAGAGTATAGGTAGGAGTACATTTAAGGCCACACATCGAAACATTTACAAAGAGTTTTTTGTGTGTAGTTTGTAAGTATTGAACTATGTAATTACTCAGGTTAACAAACCTCTTTGCTACTTGAGACCCGAAGTGGATATAAATTGAGTAACTTATGTACAGAATTAAAATGAAATATGATAAAAAACTTTAATTCGAATGAGCAATTATTAATCGTACTTATAATGATAAATAACTAAGCACAAAACTCAATACCTGCATTTAAAAATATTTCCGATAATATCAGGAGAGTCATCCAGTTCACCGATAAACAATTAAAACAAAATGGCTAAGAAAATGACCACACAAATAACCTCTTGTACAGGTACTACTTTTAATTCTGAAAAACGTTTAATTATTTTTTGTTATACGGACGGACGGACAGATGGACAGACGGACGGACAGCGGAAGCTTAGTAATAGGGACCCATTTGGCACCCTTCGGGTACGGAACCATAAAAGAGAAGAAGGCAGTATCCGTCAAACGAAGTTGTCGGTTGTGTTTTCAGGCCATACTAAGATAAAATCCTTTCGCCAAAGAAGTAGCCAAAGGAGGTAGAGGTCTGCCGCCGTCCACACGTAATGACACCTAAGCCACTATCAATCAACCAGTTGCAAATGCATTAAGGGCGTATTCACACCAGCACACGCACCGACAATAACAGCATTCCGTTTCACGTAAAACTCTCGAGACCTTATTCATTCGCGATCTCTGCGAGTTGGCTGCGTGAACCGGAACGTGCCGGAACGTTACATTTCCTTCCTCTTGTACTTTTGCTTCCTCCACATCTATGTATGGGGAGGTTGTTGAACCCGAATAATTTCTCTTTTTCTAAGATTTACTGCATGTAGCAATTAAAAAAAAGAAGTTTTTTTATATCGGAACAGATGTAAATCTGTAGGTATTTATATTTTTGTTCTCATAAGATTCTTTGCCAATCAATCATTAGTATAGCAAGTGCATGTAATCAGACAGATCTTACTTTTTAGTTGCAACCGTATCGTAACAATACTAAGTTATTTTATTTCCTTTTATAGCTGACATCGTGTTTATCCTGTGTCAGTTTTAATTGTGGCCAAGTGCTCCATTGTAATAAAATTGTAACTGTGTACGTATTATTTTATCATTTTTATTTTAAATCCAGCAAGTATTAAAATATAAAATAGCAATAAAATAGCCATTCTTTAAATAAATGCATCGCACCAGTCGTCCATACTGACATTAATAATACACGCATACAAGTGTAACAATTGTGCAAAGTCCGACAAAAGAAAGTCTGCCGACCACTCATGACCGTGAAAGTGTTGAGACAATAAAAAAATGTAATTCCGTGACTTGATTTACGTATGTCGACGTAACGTCTATTGTGTAATAGTCGAAATACATAAACAAGTGCAATGCAACCGGGCAAGTGTGAGTTGCGACATGGAGTATGTGGTTCTCTGCATTTCTCATCTGGTCAGTTATTATGTTATTGATCATCATTCAGGCAACGCCCGAATTCTAGTGTATTTGCGATCAGGTCAGGAGTAGCACCATAACCAGTAGGAGAACGGTCAAATTAAACATAAACATTTACATACAGGCACATACAATGCTTCTGGCCCCACACTAGGATACCCTGTGTCGTGCGAACCAGAAACAGCGACGTCACACACATATAAACATCCAAGACCTGGGTTTTTTTTTTACCCCAGCCGGGGATCGAACCCGGGACCTCTCGCATGGTAGGCAGACCCACAACCGCTGCGTCACAGAGGTCATCCTTAAATAACTTACTACAACGTATCCACCCCGCAACAAAGTCCAAAAACCTCACGCCAGGGGTGAAGGCTGAACATGTTTTAACCAACTTCTTTCTCAAGACGACGCACAATGCACATATTAATAAAGCCTGTTTCTAAACCAATCGCAGTTGATTTACTTGTACACCTAAATGTACTTAACAAAACCATTTAAACTAACTCAAGTTCTCTGTTCTCGTTTGCAACGATCCCCTGAAAACAGCTTTATGAGTGAGGTATACCCGCACTTGAGCACATTACTATACATAGTAGATGCAACGTATATGTAGTTAAACACTGTAACTGCATGCAATACTCGACCGTGGCGGGGCGGCGGCGGCGGCGGCGGCGCGTGCCGTGGTAGTGGTGCCTTGTACCGGAGTGTACTGTGCAGTCGATAGCACAACAACCTTTACATGAATGAACTTTTCAATAAAATGTAAAGGTGAATGTATGGCCGAATGTACTATCAGCAAATGTGTCGCTAATCTACTTTTCGAGTCTATATCAGAGGTGAGAGTCCGCCAGTGTATAGGCGTTGATGTTGACAGTAAAAGTCGATATATTATAGACTAAGATATATGAAATAAGAATGATTTACTATATCAGATGTTTTCACAATGCTACACAGTGATACGTGATACTAAGTATTTATTTACAGGAAATTGTCTGACATGTTATTGGAATATCTAAAGATTATTATATTAATATAATAATATATTTTTAAAAAGTCCGTTCTCTTCCATAATATACTTACGTAAGTATATTTTGTAGGATAATTTTATCTATTTGTATTGATATTATGTGTTTATGTACATATTGGTAAGTACAGTCTTCACAAAGTAAAAGGCCCAAACAAAATTCAACCTTATTATGTCAGTGTCACTGTTGTTTATTATTTTAATTATTTAACATTGTGCACATAGGTTTAGGGATTATCTTAGGTTTACTGAAAAAATCTCTATTTAGAGATAAGCTCGCTCTTGTATCCCAGTTTCCATTTTGATGAATCTGTAACTTCTGTTTTGTGCAATAAAGTATACAGAAAATAAAGAATAAAGATTCTTAAGTCACTCAAACTTCTGCTACTTTGAACATAACGCGTGCCAGGTCTGGTCTGTACGCTTGTGTGAGTAGGTGTCACTTTTACAAAATTATTTCATTAGGAAATATCCATCTGTCACATGATCCTTTTTGTGCAGAGTTTGCATCACTAGCATATAAGATGTTAGCAACAGTCTATCAAAGTATATTATTTCGTAACTTCAACTCTACATCACTCGTAAGAAGGGTGTTCTATATATGGCCGATACGGTTATTACTTTTATATGTGACATTATGAAGGCGCACCCAAACGTATCGCCGGATCGTGATGAAATCTGCAATCAGCTGACGCTCGCATCCTACACTATCTGCTGTGATATTGCTTACACGTTCATTGGTCTTTATTTTGATACCAATACGTTCACGGATTAGTGAAATTGCCAACATTGTACCAAACTTATAATCTACAGCAAATAATAAGTCCATTCGTACTTTTCACGGACGTTCTAATCAAACGGAAATGGAAACCATGGTGAGGGAGAAAGAAGGAGCTTCTGATCTCCATGACTGGTGATGGGGTGTCTCCCTATTACGTAAAATGGAGTATTGAATAACTGCCACCCTATATTGGAAAAGGTAAGGATATGTTTTTGTGTACATAATAAGACCATTTCCCTAAGTCTAATAGACGCAGTAGGAAAAGGAAGTAACCAATTTTTTAAATGAAATCATCGTATAAAATGAACATAGACGCATTGCCAGTCAGGACGCGGACGTCGAAGATATAAATAAAGAAGAAGTAGGTAATAAATACTTGACTTCACCTTGAAATCCGATAAATTAACCAATTCTAATGGAAATCCGACTGATGGGCTCATCTTTGAACTGTTACGCAAGAATACATTGCTGTCTGAACATATTTTATTGTGACTGTGACCGAGAAATCTGATAATTTAGGCTTGGTCTTGACGGCAATGCTTCGTCCTTGTTAAATAGTTTATATATTTCCATATTGTTCTATTCTTATTGTCTTTATTCTTGAATTGGTTCACAGTTAATAATAAATTGTTAAACGCTGGTAAAACCCATAGGATCAAATGCTCACTTCTAAATGTCAGGCACGTTGAGACCAGTTTATGTAAGACATTTTTAAACTTAGCAATACTACTAGGTGTGGTGACAGGTCACTGCAAACTAAATAGACACTTATCATTATCAAAGCTCATACAGGACCCATCATGCCGTCACTGTGGCTTGGAGGAAAGTAGCCAGCGCACTTCATGGGAGAATACGTAATGTGTTCAAACATAACATGGCGAACACTAGGGATGGATAGCATATGGCTTGTCAAACTTAAAGTTAGCGACATCCTAGAATTCATTAAGCGAACAAGCAGATTTGGGGAGGGACATCTGTAGAACCAACAGTAACCAGTGCCCAAACACTGAGAATTGGGTGAAATAGTCACAATGGAGGACCGATCACCCGCCTGTGGCTCAGCGGGCGTCCCACCTCATCATCATCATCATGTTAACCTAATAAATAATCACAGACTTGTTGCGCCCCGGCTTAGACTCGCAAAAGTTAACAATTCTTTCACGGGTCAGCGCATTCTCTGCTACAACAAGATACCTCTGGAGATTTTGTAATTGCCATTTGAGCAATTTAAAAACCATGTGAAAATGACTTTGTCTAAAAGGGATATTACAATGTTCAAGTATACTTAAATGCCGGGACTGTATGGGGTTAATCTAACTCAACACAGAACTCGCTGCTAATATTGTAATATTTGTAAAAACACCGAATTTTTAAAGAGTTCTAAATATCTGTGGGAGTGTATTCGCACTTCTATCCCACAGTGGGCCAACGTAGAGAAGAGGCAATACTACTACTACTTATATATAGACTTTTGCTAAGATATGTAAATATCTACAGTAATAAAAAAAAAACTTCGACTTTATCCTAATTTTCTATATAAAGCTAAAAACATAATTTAATAACTTCATACCTAAAATATATAATAGTAGGTCGTGTGGTCAGTTCGTATATGTTTATCTTGAATTGCGAATTGCATTAACGCGAAAAACCTAAACCTATAGTCCGGGTAGCCACGAGGCCACTTTGTGAGTAACTCGAGCGCGTCAGATTAAGGTATGGGTGATAACTTACATTTACACCTTGTTTAGTAAATCCACAAAATCTGAGCTTTCCAACTAGATACATATCGCATCGTTCGGGTAAATGCATGCAAGTGGCATTTACTCGAGCGCATCATAATAAGATATGGTGAATTGATGTAGTAATAAGTATATTTCAATAAATCTGACGATTTGAGCGTAACATGTTGGAGTGGGTGGGTCACAATCATAATGTTTCATTAAAAAGTCCCTCACGGTACGCTCAAATATTCGGATTTATTAAAATTAAAGGTATCTCCCATATAGTGACTGGGGGCTCCTGATCCAACCCTCGTCAACAGTTTTATAACGATTATTATCATGATCAATTTGTTCTTTTAATTGTTTTATCTACACACGTATCATAAACCCTCTTTACTGCGTACAAAAACCGCACGTTACGATCAGCATAATGTTAAACTACTTGGTAAAAACTCATTTCGCTTGCGTGGGGACATGGGTCCAACACGTAGAGGCCCCTTTCAAACAATCCATTCACAACACGGTGTGGTGCACCCGTTGGGTCTGTCCTCGAATACATCCATACCAAAAGTACACTCAAAGAACATTCCCGCCAGGTGCACATGCAGCTCTATTGTAAAATTAAAGGGGAAGTAAGGAAACGGGCAATGGGTTTGCGTTTTCAGTGGAATAATAAGTCCAGGTTACCTGAGATATATTTATATATCTGAGACTACATATATATATCTGGGACACCTACCTGTATCAAGTCTCAATTATGATCAAAAATAGGCAGGCTGTGACTCGCCGTCCACTAATTGCCCCCCCATTCAGCCGACGACATAACATGTCGGCAAGGCGGCAACAACGTCGTGAACGGCTAAGGCTGGAGAGGTGAAACTGGACTTTAAACAACGATCACTTGCACCCTCAGGGTCCCATCAGGTACGCCCACTCGCCATCTTACGTTTTACATCAACCCTTCAAGTGCACACCAGGTAAGCCAGTGTACTTCTAATGATTCCCCTCTGGCCGGTCGGTTAAGGCAAGACAGAGCTGCGAGACCTAGGCCCTCTTACGGGTGCCACTCCGGCCGCAGAGGGCCGGAGACGAGGGCCTTCGCTACTCACTACTACCAACAGCTCGCCACAAGCTGCCATGCGGGTTTATTATTATTATTATTGTTATATATAAAAACGCGCTCGAGTTACTCGCAAAATCCGCTCTTGGCCTCCCCTTACTACTATTTTAGTATGAAACAGGCACAAGATATAATTCAACATCGCGTTGAACTGACCGGGGCTTATGAATAGTCTGACTCCCACTATGTGTTCGGCATTGAAGGCCCATAACCATATTAAAATAATATTCATAACAGCTCACATTGCAACATGCATGGCTGTAACATCAGCGGAAGGACGGCGGAAATTGTCTGAATTTTATTAATTTTTCTAAACCTACAGATTATTTCAGTTTTCTTTTTAAAAACATTTTAACTACCTATTTTTGAAGCAATAAAAAAATATTTAGGGTTCCGTACCCGAAGGGTGCCAAGCGGGATCCTATTACTAAGACTCCGCTGACCGTCTGTCTGTCCGTCCGTCTGTCACCAGGCTGTATCTGTGTAATCGTTTTAGTTAGACAGTTGAAATTTTCACAGATGATGTATTTCTGTTGCCGCTATAACAACAAATACTAAAATACAGAATAAAAAAAATATTAAGCGGGCTCCCATAGAACAAACGTGATTTAATTGCTCGTTTTTGCTCGATATTGATAACGGCAACAGATAGACCCTTGAAATATTCACAAAATATGTGGTAGTGTATTCAGTTTAAAAATAAATAATTAAATTAAAATAAAACAAATATTTAAGGGGGCTCCCATATAACAGACATGATTTTTTTTGCCGTTTTTATAGAAAATTGTACGGAACCCTTCGTGCGCGAGTCCGAATTGCACTTGGCCGGTTTTTTGAATCCCATTATTTAACAAGTTTTGGGTAAAACACGTCCATTTGTGTTTGTGAAAATGGATGTCTTCATAACCTATATTCGTTCGTGATTTGGAAAGTGTATCCTTTAGAGGAATAGCGCTTTAAAGATGGAGAATTGGAATGTAACGTAGATTTAATAAATCCAATGGTTAAACACAATCAAAAGTTTAACCACAAGAGGTTGCATCCTCGCTTTTCGGATTTTATCGTGAACATGACATCAAAGGAGGTTGTTACCGCTTTGCATTCCGAAGACGAGAAGGGTAAGAATGACGCAACTTACTCGTCATAATATTATCGTAAATTGTAATGTGCTTGAGTGTTTTTATCTGAGATGTGCAACTTTTAAATCCCTGGCAAAAAATAACTGGTAAACTGAAGATGGCACAAGTATAGCCAAAAAATAAATGGGTATGTATTAATATAATAATATAATATCTTGGACACTATGTACACACATTGATCTAGCCCCAAACTAGGATTCCCTGTATCTTGGGTACTAGACAACGATATACACATACTTATATAGATAAATACTATACTTAGATAGATAAACAGCCATGGGTACAAACATCCGTTCTCATCAAACAAATATTTGCCCCCACCGGGACTCGAACCGGAATCTCAGCGAAATGTCGGTTATTTGCATACCCTGTCAAATTGAGAATTTTGCTACTTTATAGTAATGATTCTCTCAACAGCACTTTAGATTTCTGTGTCGTATTTGCAACATTCTCTACAGCAACGGATGTGCGGATGATACAATTGTTGGAAGTATTTGCAACATTCTCTACAGCAACGGATGTGCGGATGATACAATTGTTGGAAGTATTTGCAACATTCTCTACAGCAACGGATGTGCGGATGATACAATTGTTGGAAGTATTTGCAACATTCTCTACAGCAACGGATGTGCGGATGATACAATTGTTGGAAGTATTTGCAACATTCTCTACAGCAACGGTTGTGCGGATGATACAATTGTTGGAAGTATTTGCAACATTCTCTACAGCAACGGATGTGCGGATGATACAATTGTTGGAAGTATTTGCAACATTCTCTACAGCAACGGATGTGCGGATGATACAATTGTTGGAAGTATTTGCAACATTCTCTACAGCAACGGATGTGCGGATGATACAATTGTTGGAAGTATTTGCAACATTCTCTACAGCAACGGATGTGCGGATGATACAATTGTTGGAAGTATTTGCAACATTCTCTACAGCAACGGATGTGCGGATGATACAATTGTTGGAAGTATTTGCAACATTCTCTACAGCAACGGATGTGCGGATGATACAATTGTTGGAAGTATTTGCAACATTCTCTACAGCAACGGATGTGCGGATGATACAATTGTTGGAAGTATTTGCAACATTCTCTACAGCAACGGATGTGCGGATGATACAATTGTTGGAAGTATTTGCAACATTCTCTACAGCAACGGATGTGCGGATGATACAATTGTTGGAAGTATTTGCAACATTCTCTACAGCAACGGATGTGCGGATGATACAATTGTTGGAAGTATTTGCAACATTCTCTACAGCAACGGATGTGCGGATGATACAATTGTTGGAAGTATTTGCAACATTCTCTACAGCAACGGATGTGCGGATGATACAATTGTTGGAAGTATTTGCAACATTCTCTACAGCAACGGATGTGCGGATGATACAATTGTTGGAAGTATTTGCAACATTCTCTACAGCAACGGATGTGCGGATGATACAATTGTTGGAAGTATTTGCAACATTCTCTACAGCAACGGATGTGCGGATGATACAATTGTTGGAAGTATTTGCAACATTCTCTACAGCAACGGATGTGCGGATGATACAATTGTTGGAAGTATTTGCAACATTCTCTACAGCAACGGATGTGCGGATGATACAATTGTTGGAAGTATTTGCAACATTCTCTACAGAAACGGATGTGCGGATGATACAATTGTTGGAAGTATTTGCAACATTCTCTACAGCAACGGATGTGCGGATGATACAATTGTTGGAAGTATTTGCAACATTCTCTACAGCAATGGATGTGCGGATGATACAATTGTTGGAAGTATTTGCAACATTCTCTACAGCAACGGATGTGCGGATGATACAATTGTTGGAAGTATTTGCAACATTCTCTACAGCAACGGATGTGCGGATGATACAATTGTTGGAAGTATTTGCAACATTCTCTACAGCAACGGATGTGCGGATGATACAATTGTTGGAAGTATTTGCAACATTCTCTACAGCAACGGATGTGCGGATGATACAATTGTTGGAAGTATTTGCAACATTCTCTACAGCAACGGATGTGCGGATGATACAATTGTTGGAAGTATTTGCAACATTCTCTACAGCAACGGATGTGCGGATGATACAATTGTTGGAAGTATTTGCAACATTCTCTACAGCAACGGATGTGCGGATGATACAATTGTTGGAAGTATTTGCAACATTCTATACAGCAACGGATGTGCGGATGATACAATTGTTGGAAGTATTTGCAACATTCTCTACAGCAACGGATGTGCGGATGATACAATTGTTGGAAGTATTTGCAACATTCTCTACAGCAACGGATGTGCGGATGATACAATTGTTGGAAGTATTTGCAACATTCTCTACAGCAACGGATGTGCGGATGATACAATTGTTGGAAGTATTTGCAACATTCTCTACAGCAACGGATGTGCGGATGATACAATTGTTGGAAGTATTTGCAACATTCTCTACAGCAACGGATGTGCGGATGATACAATTGTTGGAAGTATTTGCAACATTCTCTACAGCAACGGATGTGCGGATGATACAATTGTTGGAAGTATTTGCAACATTCTCTACAGCAACGGATGTGCGGATGATACAATTGTTGGAAGTATTTGCAACATTCTATACAGCAACGGATGTGCGGATGATACAATTGTTGGAAGTGTTTAGCACAACACAACAATAAACAACATGTGTATTATTACATGATAAATAATATATGACTTTTATTATTCTCATATTATATTGTATTAGTTAGTAGGTAGTTATTTAATTTATTGTGCACTAGACTGCTCTTACTAGCTATAGACTTTCCTGTCCTGCCTAGGTTTGCTGGAAGAAATCTCTTTTTAGAGATAAGCTCGCCTTTGCGCACAATTGTTCATTTGTTTGTACTCATTATAAGTATATAGCACGTTTAGCCCTCGCTCGCTACAAGCACGCGACACGCGACATTACATCCTTTTGTTGGCGATAAATATACTTGATCTCATTTTTTATGCGTCTCATTTGCTTTTTTAGACAGTTAGGTATTTTATTTAATGCTCGGTAGGCCTTGACCTAAGCATATAATTCTGTTTTTTTTTTCAAGACTACTTTAAAATCTAAATTAAACGTCTGTTAACTGTATATTAAAATCCGATAATAAACTTTGTTCAGATTAAATCACAATTCATGAATATTTACTATGTTACTGCATAACTGATAAGGATAAACATAAACATTGTTATACAGGCACATACATTTCTTCTGGCCCCACACTAGGATACCATGTGTCGTGGGAACCAGAAACAGCGACATCACATACATAAAAATATCCGAGACCTGTTTTTTTTTTCTTTATCCCCAGCCGGGGATCGAACCCGGAGCCTCTGGCATGGTAGGCAGAGCCACTACTGCAGCGCCACAGAGGTCGTCAAATAATATGATATACTTATTAGTAACAAAACAGTGTATTTTTAGGGTTCCGTCCGTAGCTCAAAAAGGAAAAACAGAACTATTATAGGATCACTCCTGTGTCTGTTCTAAAACAGGGCATGTTTCGAGGATTTCAATATATTTTTTCATAACTTGGAAATACTAAGTTAAAAAAACAATAAAAAAGACAAAATATACCACTGCTAAGTTCAAAAGTATTTAAGAAATTAAGTAAAAAAGACCTAAAAACCTTATCTTCGAAACTTCTAATCAAAAAAATACGTAATATAAGTATTTACTTAACATTACAGGAAAAATAATGAGAAACGTATGGTTCATATAGAGAGGGCACCACTTTTTTCAATGCCAAATATAAATTCATAAGTGCGTCTGGTTACTCACATAGAATATGACCAATAACTTTGTAAACTACATTTTGCTATCTTAACACACTGGAAAATTAAAGATACCTAATACAATAACATCAAATGCGGTAGTTCGGAACGCTTCGTGCGCGAGTCCGACTTGCACTTAACCGTAAACCTGACATAAAACAAACAAAGCATCACATCTTTTCCTATATGAGCTGGCAGAGGCACAATTAACATAGCCCTGCTAAAATTCATTACAAAAGCCTGAAACATCATCAACCCAAATACAGTTCGAACACATTCCACAGGATTACACAATCATCTAAATTGGCCAAGTTTTCCACCGTCTTTTGTTCATAGGACTGGTTACAAACTCTGAATGGCAGCATCGACTCGCAGTAGGAATTCGTAATGCGTTTTGTGAAATTGCAACTGCTTAGCCGAACCCTGACCCACATCAGCTGTTTAGCATCAGCTGTTTTATACTTCAACTGATAGTTCGAGTCAGCTGTGAATACAACTAGGAGTAAAAAAGGAAAATTGACACAATAACAAAAAACGGTCATGTGCGAGTCCAACTCGCGCACGAAGGGTTCCGTACCACCGTACAAAGGTAGGGTTGGTGTGGAGTGGATAGTTTGGATTTTACATAGCAAAATGTTGTTTACAAAGTTATTGGTGCGGCTACTTTCACACTTTACATGTATGCCACCGCTCATATGAATTGAATGCGCCACATGTTATGCCGCCGCTCATATGAATTGAATGCGCTATAGTCTCTCTTCAATAGCTGTACATATGCGCAGTAATTCACGCCAACGTCGCCCAGCGCTCTCAATTCGTGGCGCGAGGTATACGTAACCAGGTGCATTCATAAGTTTGTATGTGGTATTGAAAGAATTGTTGTATGGGAGCCCACTTAGATATTTATTTGATTCTGTTTTTTAGTATTTGTTGTTATAGCGGCAACCGAAGTACTTACATCATCTGTAAACATTTAATCTGTCTAACTATCACGGTTCATGAGATACAGTTTGGTGACAGACGGACGGACGGACGGACAGCGGAGGCTTAGTAATAGGGTCCCGTTTAGCACTAGGATCTCAAATTATCCTTTTGAATCCTTGTATTCCATTCATATTCATACCTTCATAAGGATATCAATCGGTAACCTGTAATGTTACCGATTGATTTCGTAGTGAGAAACATACGATTGGCTAATGTCTGCTACTCAGCCAATGCAAAAACCAGGTTTAGGTTATTTCGTAAGTATAAAACGCAAGTACTAATTACTCCACGTCTAGTTACCATACGTGTGTGTGGTAAGTGTTGTAGACATACACACATAATAATCATTCAACGTGTTTAATTTGTTATTTCTTTATAGCTAGTATTTAATCGCACAACAAATATACTGATTTTCACATCAAAAAAGGATCAACAAAACACTTTTTATGTTTTAAGTATTTTTGTTGTTCTTACATGTTCAACGTAACACGAAGGATAAAGGGGGCTTCGCTTCGCCCACCCCCTTAACCCTTTACCGTATTATTTTGCCATGTTATCGGTATTATTGATGTACAGTTTAATATTGCCCTTTATTGTACTGGATATAAGAGACGTACAGATAACTCATATTAGATAAATAATGTACAAAGGCGAACTTATCTCTAACAAGAGAGTTCATCTAGGTTCGGGTGTGCATACACTACAAAACCTTGTATATCATACGTATAATGTAATTACTGAATTCCTAATAAAATCAGCTTAGCAGAACTGGAGGAGCAAAATGACGGCTCCAGCAAAATATGAGAATAATAAACATAGAATACAGTTTCAGAATGCTAGCTCATCGCCTGTCAGCTCTAGGCTTCATCAGGGAATTCAGAAGACTCTTAGGGCGACTATCTAGAAGGCGGAATAAGATTTAACTCGAGTAAACTTTAACAACTCCATACAAGTGCACTCAGTACGATGATTTCTGTTTGTCATTGTTACTTCGCAGCGTTTTAAGACAAACTTATCTAAAACGTACGTATCTAAAAAGGCACGAAATTAAAAATAAAAAGAAGGATTTGATGTATATTCTTTATTGTCAGTTTACTTTATGTAACTTTCACATAGATTCTTTACATGGGTAAAACAATATGGTATAGGTTAGGTACTAGTTGTATCAATGGTGCCGGATTTTTTTAGTACTCATTGTCGAGCCAGAGTCGACTTGCACGAAATTACCCAACAGTTGAATTAACGAATACCACACTATCGTGGAAATAACCTTTGATTTAATGAGATGTTTTTACTACTAGTTTCCCATGCCATAAAATAAACAATCGTACGTTAAGCCGAATGTAAAGCTGTCTCTTTCACTACCAATGTCGTCTTTATAGCACTGTATATAGTGCTGAATAAAAGAGGTGGTTTCTAGGGTTCCGTACCCGGAGGGTGCCAAACAGGACCCTATGGCTGAGCCTCCGCTGTCCGTCCGTCTGTCACCAAGCTGTTTCTCATGAACCGTGATAGTAAGACCGATGAAATTTTCACATTTGATGTATTTCTGTTGCCGCTATAACAACACATACTAAAAAACTGAATATAATAAATATTTAAGGCGGCTCCCATACAATAATTATTTCAATGCCACATACTAAAAAACTGAATATAATAAATATTTAAGGCGGCTCCCATACAATAATTATTTCAATGCCACATACTAAAAAACTGAATATAATAAATATTTAAGGCGGCTCCCATACAATAATTATTTCAATGCCACATACTAAAAAACTGAATATAATAAATATTTAAGGCGGCTCCCATACAATAATTATTTCAATGCCACATACAAACTTATGGATGCACCTGGTTACATACATGGAGTGTGAAAGTAGCCGCACCAATAACTTTGTAAACAACATTTTGCTGTGAAAAATCCAAACTATTGACTCCACAATATCCCTACCATTGTACGGTGGAACGGAACCCTTCGTGCGCGAGTTAGACTCGCACTTGACTGGTTTTTTTTTTGTAGCTTCCATTAAAGTGTAAGTTACTGCTAAGATCTCATCTTAGAATATTGGTAGGATGCAGGAGGCAAATGAAAGTAACAGTTTAATATAAACCAGTATTTTTGAGACAGTCCAGTTTTTTTTAAATTAATCGTAACGTAACTTCACCTTGAGAGAGTGTGAGAAATAAAATTTGGCTGTGAAAGGCTTTTTTTGTGATTCATGTCGAAATGAATACCCTTCAGCTAATTAACACGCTTTTGTTGATTTTAGTTGCAGTAAACACCGCGGTTCTTTTGACTGCAGTAAATGTGGAAATTTTCACAATCACAGTACAGGGTTCTTGAGCATTCGATACAAAAACAAAAATTTGCACAACTACATTTAAAATTCCGCAGTATAGAAAATACAAAAAAAAACTCAACTTTATGCATGTTATTATTAGACACATACAAATTGAAAAACAACTTCGCAATCGATCACAAATGTTGCTCCGACGAACATTTTGCACACTTAAACTAATACGAATCACCAACAATATTGGCGAAGTTAACCTCAGCATTAAGTAACCAGTATGTTTCATACAACAATATTGGCGAAGTTAACCTCAGCATTAAGTAACCAGTATGTTTCATACAACAATATTGGCGAAGTTAACCTCAGCATTAAGTAACCAGTATGTTTCATACAACAATATTGGCGAAGTTAACCTCAGCATTAAGTAACCAGTATGTTTCATACAACAATATTGGCGAAGTTAACCTCAGCATTAAGTAACCAGTATGTTTCATACAACAATATTGGCGAAGTTAACCTCAGCATTAAGTAACCAGTATGTTTCATACAACAATATTGGCGAAGTTAACCTCAGCATTAAGTAACCAGTATGTTTCATACAACAATATTGGCGAAGTTAACCTCAGCATTAAGTAACCAGTATGTTTCATACAACAATATTGGCGAAGTTAACCTCAGCATTAAGTAACCAGTATGTTTCATACAACAATATTGGCGAAGTTAACCTCAGCATTAAGTAACCAGTATGTTTCATACAACAATATTGGCGAAGTTAACCTCAACATTAAGTAACCAGTATGTTTCATACAACAATATTGGCGAAGTTAACCTCAACATTAAGTAACCAGTATGTTTCATACAACAATATTGGCGAAGTTAACCTCAACATTAAGTAACCAGTATGTTTCATACAACAATATTGGCGAAGTTAACCTCAACATTAAGTAACCAGTATGTTTCATACAACAATATTGGCGAAGTTAACCTCAACATTAAGTAACCAGTATGTTTCATACAACAATATTGGCGAAGTTAACCTCAACATTAAGTAACCAGTATGTTTCATACATATTCATACAACACTATGCAATGGATGGACGCTTCCAGGCACGTTACGATTTTAAAATCACAAACCATCTTATTACCATTATTACGGATAATTACATGAGCAATATTTTGACCACAATTAAGACACAATACTAAATATTCATAATCGCAGTCAAACGAAGAGTCAAAACGATTATAAATGTAGATGTTCTATTCTACTTCTCAACATTGCTCTGATTAACTGAGATAACTACAAGTACAAGAATGTAATGTATTTTAAATAACTTTATCTTTGATTTACTATTGATTAGTGAGTGCCTTTATCCTTTACGTTGAAAGCATTCAAAGTCAAGCATTATGGTTTTAAAAGCGATAAAGCATTATGGTTATCAAAACTAGTTTAAAGAGCTAACTGAGTTCATATTTCAACTTGTAATTCCAAATGGTACCTGAGAATTTGACTTTTAATGAGTTGCGAAAACAGCATTGAAAGGTGCCGAATATTCCTATCATCGTGACGAGGGGTGTATACACAAGAAACGTAATATTTAGTAATTTCTTGTCAATCGCCTTACGCAACGAGATCCGAAGAAAGTTTCACCCGGTAGAGTTTGTTTGGCTTTATAATCAGTTTGCCATGTGAACGTTATGCATTTCTTTATATATTAGCGTTTTATTAAGTAGATTGCTTTTCAATTTGGATCCTTAAGTTATAGGTTTTAAGATTGGTTATTGGAGGTCACTAATGGGTATTACATATCTTAAGAAATTGACCTTGTGCTAAACTTTGGGATATTTTTAACTTTCATATTATGTTAAACACCATGAAGTTATACAGGGAAACATAGCATGCATAGCGTCATGCCTTTTCCCATAAGAGGTGGCAAAGACACAGTTGTGCCCACGATTACAGGGAAATAAGTTTATTAAAATCTAATTATTCAGTTTTCTTTATTCATTATATAGATAAAAAAGAAGAACACTTCAATGCACGTAAACCGGAGCAGATCGCTCGCCTGGTGTAATTTCCCGCCTTCGCATCGCACGCGACTGTACGACCGTCGAGTGAAAGAAAAACAAACGCTTTCCACTTCTGCTTGTAAACACCTTATACCGATTTATGACTTCGTGTAGCTACTAATTTAATAGCCGGTTGAATACTTTGACTAGTTGCGATATGTGTAATTAGAAATTTGTCGTTATTAAATTCCTCAAAAAATCAAACCGCTTCGAACGCCGAACTTCTTTTAGAAATCTCTGCATTAACTCGAGCTTTGTAACTCATTCATTTTGATATTATCTCTTTTTTTTATATATCTGGAATACATTCATACGCACGCTAGCGGGGTGGGATATGTATATCTGTCTATGCATTTAATGTGTAACATTATTTTATTTTATTTATAAATCTACACGAACAATCGTATACGAACCTGAGCAAAAAGCGGCCAATACCAGAAGGAGCGCCGCGGCGCGAAAAGACGTCATTTTTCTCTCTTGATTTTTCTCTGCACAATTCACGGGTCCGTTCACTGCACTACCACTCACTACCGACTCATGTTAGTACGCACGCGTTGGATCGGCGCGGCTGACTGCGCGGGAGTGGATGGTTGGCGCGCGACGCGGTGCCAGCTAACCCCCCCACTAAGGTGGTAGGGTCTGGTTTGGTTACAATGAGATTGATCGATTTATTGATATCAGTGGTGATTGTCTTGATTATGGCACGAGATACTTTGCCCGCCTTTTATCACTCCTGGATTTAACCACTCACCTCCCATGGTGGTTAGGGCTGGAAGCCCACTATAGGGTAGGTTTAGTTTAATTGAGATTTATCGCTTTATCTATGGTGACTATACATATACCTATGTAGCGTTAGTTTGGTAAGGCCGCATTGCATATTATTAATTGATATACCTCGCGCCACGAATAAAGAGCGCTGGGCAACGTCGGCGGGAATTACTGCGCATATTTACAGGTATTGAAAAGTGACTACTGCGCATTCAAGGCCACCGTTCATAACGCGTGGCGCGAGGTATATCAAGAGTTGCCATTTGCCAATTTGTCACCTCTGGATGTTGGGGTGGTTAGAGCCAACCCCACCACTTGGTAGGGAGAATTGATAGTGTTAATGACGAGAAGAGTGGATTTCAGGAGGTGGCTCCTGCCTCATCTTCAGAGATGAAGCCAGGTTTTACAATTACATACGAGGATTAAACAAAAACAAAGTGGTAAAATTAATAATCTGCTAGGCTGGGAGAAAAGGGTGTTAGTAATTGTAGAGAAGTTATTTTTATTTTTTTAAGTTTAAAACTTTTAAAGGAGACGAGAGGAGAACTTGCCTTTTTTTTCTAAGACCATAAGCGAGAGGTCCCGGGTTCGAATTCTGGCTGGGGTGGAAGAAGAATAAAAACCCCTAATCTTGAATGTTTACATGTTTGTGACATCGTTGCTTTTGGCTCCCACGACACGGGATATCCTAGTGTGGGGCCAGTCTGTTATGTTATTGTATCCTATAATGGTTCCGTTTTTCCTTTGGGTACGAAACCCTAAAAAAAAAAAAAAGTTTTTTGGAGCTGAAATTTTGCAGGTAGATTCAGAAGCTGTATTTTGGCATGTAAGTCAAGCTTTTATCGAAATTTGCCTCGACAAGCGCATTTCACAGTTTTTCTTTATTCAGTATGGTTTAAGTTTTACATACTATGTCCTTCAAAGTAGCTTAAAGTTCATCCAAACTCTACAACCATATCGATTCGAACCTATGTAAATATATCTTCATGTAAGTACGCACGCGTTAACAACATTATGTGTTCCATTTCCACACATTGGAAATGGAACACAAAATTAGACAAAACCCGAATCTCATCAAGCCAGTCTCGTCTCACAGCTCTTACAAATAAGAGCTTTACATATCCGATCGCAGCTTTAAGCGCGGGCGCAAGCCTTCAGATAGCTTCCGTGAACGAAATGTCAGGGATATGAAATGGGGCAGGGAATGTATGTAGGAGAAGACGTTCATACGGATATGCCCTATAAGGCTTTGTGTGTGTGTTTATTGTTCTGTTGTGGGTTTTTTTTATTGCACAGTAGTTCACTTGAATTAGCGAACCGGAAAGAGATGTAATGAATGAGCAGGGTTCCGTAGTGCTGGAGAATAATTATAAGAAATGACATTAGCAGAGACTGCGTGAAGGCAAAAAATATTACCTAACTATTGGATTCTCGTATACCAGATGAAATATTTAAAACGGGTTTAATTAACACTTACGATATAAATGCGAAGATTTTGTATTTGTTGTAAGTTCACAAAGTGATATCATAAAGTAAGTATTAAGCTACAGCGATAAACTGCGGCCCCACACTAGGCAAAGCCTGTATCGTGGGTACCATTTTACGTTTAAAACAATGGGGTCTAAGCTAAATACATTGTAAAAGGTAGGTAAGTACTTTATTTATATTATTAATAACGGACAGAATTACACAAAAATAATCACAAACAGGAATACAAAAATATAAAATATAATATTAACAGAAAAGTATTATGATAAGATATAAGATATCATGACGGCCTCTGTGGCTCCGCCTACCTTGCGAGAGGTCCCGGGTTCGATCCCCAGGTACAAAGAAAAGAAAAATCCCCAGGTCTTGGATGTTTATATTTGTGTGACGTCGCTGTTTCTGGTTCCCACAAAAAGGGATATCCTAGTGTGGGGCCAGAAGAAATTTATGTACGAGACCAAAAATCATTGGTTAACACGTTGCAGATTACACTGAATGAATCATCGTGGAATGTCTGCCATCTCTCAATTTATCTTGGTGAGTTTAAAGTTAACGCAGCAAGCGCCATACAAAGGACATCAACGCGAGCGCTGAACTTTTCGTCTCGTTTTCATGAAATACCGTACTTAATTTAAAGTAATGTCCCAGAATTACCATACAAATCGATATTTATTCCAAGATTATATACTCTTTCAAGTAAAATAACGTTCGGGGAAATGTTCACTGGCATTTGGAATACGGAACCGAGTTTTGCGGCACATACATGAGTTGTAATGGGTAGTATGTCATTCAAGTCTATTTACGAGAGTATAATGTAAGTGTAAGTGCGTGGATCATATTTGTCTGTAGCGACATTTACATTCACAGGCTTTAGACCATATGATTATAAAATGTTCATGTACCTCTTTTTTCCTACGACCGGTTTAGCCTAGCGGGTAGTGACCCTGCCTACGAAGCTGACGGTCCTGGGTTCGAATCCCGGTAAGGGCAAATAATTGTGTGTTGAGCTTTGATGAATATTTGTTGCTTAGTCTTGGATGTTTTCTATGTATTTACATAAGTATTTATAGCTATAAAATATATCGTCGTCTAGTACCCATAACACAAGCCTTATTTAGCTTACTATGGGCTTAGTCCGATTTGTGTAAAATGGTCCTCTAATTGACCGAGCGAGTGAAGCGAGCGAAAGGCTCCATTTCGACAAGATAGGAGGCCGATTTTGCTTACGTCTGTCTCTAAGTCTCGTGTCTGTCAGTTCCGGTCTAGGGGCCACAGTTTTGAAACGATCCTCACAAAATTTGGCACACGTGTTCCTTGAATTAAAAGGTTTTTTTTTATTTTTCTCGATTTTACCTTTGGGGGCGGGAGTTATGACGTCATAAATTTTTTGTATGGGTTTTTTTTTTATCTGAAACCTATCGTGTGGGGTATCAAATTGAAGGGCTTCATGAGCCGGTTCTAAAAATATACTAGACCATTACCTTTCAGCCGCCTGTTTTCTAAAACCCCAAGAAATACTTTCAAAACATACCAAGTTTGGACTCCTCGAAGTAGGAGACGGATTAGTAAAGACGATCTATACAGACTATTACAGACCATGAGAGTGAGTGAAATAGACTATAACTATTTTAGTGAAAAGTCAATAGATTGTATTTTAAATCTCAAAATGTTGTTTATAAAGTTATTGGTGCGGCTACTTTACTACTTGATTTTGATTGAATCTAAAATACCTACTTACCTATAAATTTGTTCACAGTCGCCCCTGTTAGCGAGGTCTACTGCCCATAGGGCCACTATTAGTTGGCCGGATTTTGAATGCGTGAAACCTAGGCTCCACGCACGCCGTGAGGTACGTGTGCAGTACATACATATTATGTGTGTACTACATATTAATTTTAGTGTGCATGTTCTCAGTCTGTGTACCCTAATTGTTAACGGTTAGCCCTGTCTATGATGTCCCTTCACCTAAGCTACCGCAGTATTTTGCCCCGATATTTGCTGTAATAATCAGTATATTTGCTGTGCAAATCAGTATTAATGATGTGCAGTTTCATATTTCCCAATAACAATTACATTTTAATGCCACCTAATCTGAAAACCTTATCGCAGATTTCACTGGTGTAGTTGGAGGCTGTCTACCCTTCAAAGTCATCAAATTCTATTTACTTTCTCTTATATGGTATCCTAACCACATTTAAGGTTAATGTGGCCAGTGTCGTCGAGTGTATTTGAAAGATCACGTGACGTGTTTTTGAAGCTAGCCTCTGATGAATGAAACTCTTTGCCTCTAACTATACGCCAGCGCCACCAAGCGGGAGAAAAGGCGTACTTCGGTGCCATTGTTCAAGTTTTTACTTTCTCGTCATCCATTGTATTTTATGTGTCCTTGTCTATTATGTGCTAAGGATACATAAAATAGTGTTACAGAATATTAATTAATGCTTTAGTTTTCCAACTGAGGACCTCTGTGGCGCTGTGGTTGTGGCTCTGTCTATACCATGCGAGAGGTCCCGGGTTCGATCCCCGGCTGAGGATAAAGAAAATAAAAACCCCAGGTCTTGGGTGTTTTTATGTGTGTGACGTCGATGTTTTTGGTTCCCGCACGATAGAGGGTATCCTAGTGTGGGGTCAGAAGCAATGTATGTGCCTGTATGTAAATGTTTAAATGTCCATCTTACTAAGGGGTTTTTCTTCTTAACTCGCAGCGAGCTTAAAAGTGGTTCAGAATGATGGATACTTCTCGAATCATCCCTTTTAGGTTAACAAATAACTTAAATTTCACCTTTTAAAAAAACGTGGTTTTCGTAACAATTGAATAAATATTTTTGCAAAAGGTTAAAATATCAATAAAACATAAGATAAGAATATGCAATAAATATGCGCTTCCATTATATATATTAATTCCGTTGCAGTTCACCGCAATAACGTTTAATCTTACTGAAACATACCGCACAATAAGTCTACTGAAGCTACAGTTATACAACGTGCTGACAAATAATAGTAGTTTATGTGACTGCTACATAATGGAGGGCACTAAAACTCGAGAGTGGGTTTATGAAACGAGCCGAAGGAGAGTTTCATAATAATTTCACTCGAGAGTTTTAATGCCTAATTATGTATAGTTGTATACAGTTGTTCAGTAGTACCAGCTTCACAGACAAACTAGGGGAGGCACGCAGGCGGGCGTCGGCGTTCGAAATTTGAATGTCATAATTTTTCGAAAATTGATACATTATGGTCTTAATGTATCAATATACAGATAAGAAATGAGTTTTTACCAAGTAGTATATCATTATGCTGGTCGTAACGTGCGGTTTTTGGACGCAGTAAAGAGGGTTTATGATACGTGTATAGATAAAAGTGTTTAAACTATAGTGGACACGACAACAAGTTTTGAGTACAGATTTACTGTCATTAAATTATCTATTAAAATATCATTAAAACGGGCAACGGCAGAGCCTCACAGTTAAGCAAACGCATACCTAAACATAACACTAACATGGCTTCTGGCCCCACACTAGCATATCCTGTGTTGTGGGAACCAGACACAGCGACATATAAACATCCAACACCTGGGTATTCTTTTATCGAAGTATTTTCGACCTCCCTTAACTTTGTGGTGGATTAAGCTACTAGCCTGATTAGACATATAAATAAAACATAAGCTTAAATAGTTTTTGCAAAGAATCCTATAGTATTCACAAAAAAAAATGTCAAATGTGAGTCTAACTCGCGCACGAAGGGTTCCTTACCACCGTACAATCATAGGAATGGTGTGGAGTGAATAGTTCTGATTTTACATAGCAAAATGCTGTTTACAAAGTTATTGGTGCGGCTGCTTTCACACTCCATGCAAGTGCATGCGTGCGTGCGTGCAATAATGCACCTGGTTAAGTAACCAGGTGCATTAATAAGTTTGTAAGTGGTATCGAAAGAATTGTTGTATTTGAGCCCCTTAAATATTTATGTTATTCTGCTTTAAATACATCATCTGTGAAAATTTCAACTGTGTAATTATCACGGTTCATGAGATACAGCCTGGTGACAGACGGACGGACGGACGGACGGACGCACGGACGAATGGACAGACAGCGGAGGCTTAGTAACAGATAGTGTCCGACCGAAACACGATTTCTCGCTTTTAGTTTTTTTTTTAATTTTATTTATGGGAATTCATAAGTTTCTAGTTACAATTGCGTCTAAATTTACTAGAATAAAATGAAAATATTTTTTTTACAAATCAAATCAACATTATATTGAAAAAAAAACAATGAATCTAAGACTTATTCTTATTAAAACTGCAATATAATTTTGTTGATTGTCGTAAATAACCTAAAAACAAAACACAGTCAAAAAAACACAGTCTTCTAACTATGTTAAATATTCAAAATTGAAAAGCCTAATGTTATTCGCCAAAAAAGCTGTTTCTCATCATCCCCACCATGTACATGTCGCAAGCGCGCCGGCCAGCTCGTGGCGGAGACTGCCGAGTGCACACGATAACTGACGAACGTGAATTTCAGCAACGCCGAAATTTCTGCTCATTTCTGGCCGAAACCGAAACATTGCCGAAACATGAATTTTGCGCCGAAACTGGCCGAAACCGAAATTTTGGTCGGACACTAGTAATAGGGTCCCGTTTGACACCCTTCGGGTACGGAATCAAGAATCAATCAATAAGAATCAACAATAACCGCATGCCAAACGACTAGAGGCCGCGGTCGACAGTACGGCGGAGCAGCGATGACATTCAAATGGTCTAACACTACTTATATTAGGGAAATATTAAACTGCACATCAAAAATACTGATTTGCAGTGCAAATATACTGATTTTAATATACTGAGCAAATATCAGAGTAAAATACTGCGGTAGCTTAGGTGAAGGGTAAAGGGGATGAGCAAAGCAAAGCCCCCTTTATCCTTCTTATTAGGTTGAACATGTAAAAACAAGAAAAATACTTAAAACATACAAAGTGTTTTGCGGATCCTTTTTTGCTGTGAAAATCAGTATATTTGCATGCGATTAAATACTAGCCCGTACATTATAATAGAACAGTTTAGTTTCATAATAGAACATTTTAACAGTATGTATAAGCCCTAGCCCGTGTACTAGGATTGCCTGTACTGTACGACTAGCCTCTTCCCGACCATTTACAAAAGGGTGCAGCCTCACACTGTACCTCCAGCGCAGCCTCACACTGTGCCTCCAGCGCAGCCTCACACTGTACCTCCAGTGCACCACGGCCGCCAGCGCACGCTGCAACGTTACGTAACCTCCCAAAATCGGCGTAAGGTAGGCCGTAACGTGACAAGAGCACTTTCCATTTTACGTGGCTGTGGCCCACTGTCCGGTAGAATGGCCTCATTGTGCCTTCTTGTTTTAATTAGTCAGTGCTCTATGGAGCGAGAGGGCAACTGTTTAAAAAAAAAGTAATCGAGTTCACAGAATCATTATAATTTGGCGTTTCTTTACGGTCTCATTAAAAAGGTGCATCTGAGCTTACGATAACATAACGAAGCGTCACTCCTTTTCCCATAGGGGGTGGCAGAGGCTCAGTTGCCCTCTGACCTATCTGCAGAATAAGCTCCAAGTACCAGAAACAGGCATAATATAGTTTAGTTACTTATATGTGACTCAACTCAAACTCAAACTCAAAAGTACTTTATTAATGTAGATATTTACATATGCTTAGCAAACGTCATTTTTGCCTCTTCTCTACATTGGACCACAGTGGGAGAAGAAGGGCGTAGAAACTCCCACAGATTGATTTTTAGATCTCTTTTAAAAATAGGTTGTGCTTAACTAATACAATTATGATTTATTTTTGTTTAATAAGCTGGAATAAATAATTACAAAATTATTAACAGCAAGGTCTGTGTTGAGCCAGATTAACCCCATACAGTCCCATCATTTAAGTAATCTTGAACATTGTAATATCCCTTTTTCGACAAAGTCGCTTTAACATGCTTTTTAAATTGCTCAAATGGCAATTTCAAAATCTCCAGAGGTATCTTATTGTAGTAGAGAATGCACTGACCCTTGAAAGAAAAAAAGACTGTGTCTAGTAAAAGGGACCACTTTGAGGATTTTAGTTTCCGAGTTATCTGCATTTTTTTAAAGTAGTCGAAAATTACGTAGAATGAGTTTTTGTTACTAATCGCTTAACAATACCTTATATGTTATTTTGCGTAAAAGAATACCTGTATAATTATAATATTTCAGTATCATAATAGGTCATGAAGTTTAGTACCAAGGGTACCACTTAGAGGTAATATTTTACAGGCGAAGTATTTTCATTTACCGCGATCGCTGTCATGCGGGGAAGTACCTAGAGCGTTGAGGTAGGGCAAGGGGCGGGGCGGGGGGCGAAGGATGGCGGCGCAGCGCGCGCCTCGCTCACTCACTCACTCAAGTTTGACGATCAAGATGTCAAAAACATCGCAGTTTTTATAATTCCACTTGTGTTTTCACTCAAAATACTAGTCCGACTGTAATACCTCCATACCTCCTACAAGGCTGTCGTTTGAGCGACAACAGTATTTGTTCCAAAAAATTCGCCAGTATGTTTCCTTTGAGGCTCGAAATGTGTTGTGTCCAGAACCGTTGCAATAAGTGCTACGGAAGATCCGTTACAGGACGTCGAAATGCCGCTCATAAATACTGAACCAGCAACGCCGTCGACGTCGGCGTCGAAGCCAACAACGAAAAACACCCAAATGCGGCTACTGTGGTCAATTTGGCTGAAGAAATAAAAAAAAAAATAATGTTTATTTTTGTAAAAAAAGAGAACTTGATGAGCGCCTTGCATCCAGTTAACTGTATTTACAAAAAAAAAAACTGCCGATGTTTCGGACACAAATTTTTCGGACACTTTGCCCGAAACGACAATTTGAAATTAAAATATTTTTAGTGACGATTCGGTCACCATGAAAAATAATGGTGTTGTACAATAAGATAAAAAGCTTAAGTTGCAAAAACCAACCAAACGAGCAAACACCTGCTGGAATTTGAAACACCATCCCATTCCCCTTTCACCTCTCCGCGCTCTCAACAATTCCCACCCCCCCCCCCCCCCACAACCCCTAAACTCACCCCCCGCAAACCATCCCTTCAACTCCCCTCAACTAAGCCCTCCAACCCCCCCCCCCCCCCCTCAAAGCTCCCTCCAAACCTCTCAACCCCTCTCCGACCACCCTCCAAACCAGTTACCTTGTCTATATTTTTAAGCTTTTTTATCTGACTGTACAAAACACCATCAATATTATTGATGGTGTCCCAATCGTCAGTAAAAAGTACTAAAATTTAAAATTGTCGTTTCGAAAAAAAAATTGTGTTCTTTTTGTATTTAAATTACGTTAATGTGCTAGTCAGAGAGTGTGAAGAAAATGACATACCCCTCGTAATAGGATGCGATGCCAACGCGCACAGCACCGTATGGGGCGGAAAGGACATAAACAAAAGAGGTAAGGATCTCATAGAATTTCTCTCAAAATACGAACTGTCGACGCTAAATAGAGGATCAGAACCCACATTTGTCACAAGAAAGGCACAAACAATACCAGACATAACAATTGCCAACTTTTTGGCTCTAGACCTTGAGAGTTTCATCAGAAGCATCGTGTTCGGATCACAGATGGTCACTTTCGGCCTGAAGAATATAAAGTTAAAACCTAGGCAATTTGGGTAACCATAGAAAAACCAACATAAGTGAGTATTATCAGCACCTAGAGATGAACTTATCTAGAACTGAGTACAACATCAAACTGGAGACAACGGAAGAAATAGAATTAGCGGTCATTCAACTCAACGGAGCGATAAATGAGAGCTACAAAAAATCCTGCCCTCTAATGACAGCGAAGCCATCTAAAGACAGCTGGTGGTGCGACAAACTGGAGAGAATGCGGGTTAACATGAGAAAGCTTTTCAATCATGCCATCAATACGAAGGCAGAGGACGACTGGAAAGCTTTTCAAAAAGCACGTAACCAGTTTAAAAAACAAACTAGGTGCAATTTTAGAGAATCCTGGAGAAATGTCTGCAGCTCGATAAGCAGCGAGTCGCAGGCCTCACGAATCAAAAAGCTAATAGGTAAAGACCCACAACACCAACCTGGTTCGATAAAGAAACCGAATGGAGAATACACCAAGAGCGAAGAAGAGCTTTGTAGTGTATTGCTACAAACGCATTTCCCGGGGTGTACAACCCTACCCGCAAAAGAGGTAGAGACACCGGCGGAAACACCAAGCTCCTCGCAAAAATTAACACCCCCGCCGGAAGCATGGGTGGAAGTAAAAAACCTGATAGATGAAGAGAAGGTGAGATGGGCGATCAGCTCTTTCCTTCCATATAAATCACCAGGACCAGACGGCGTAATATCAGCCCTTCTGCAATGGGGAGAAAAGCTCATTGTACCAAGACTTGTAAAAATATTTAAGGCATGTCTAGCACTCGGCTACATGCCCAGGATCTGGAGAGAAGTGAAAGTAGTCTTCCTGCCGAAACCAGGCAAGGACGACTATACTGAACCTAAATCCTTCAGACCTATAAGTCTCACATCATTCATTCTGAAAACGTTAGAAAGAGTGTGTGATAGATTTATAAGGGACGGTCCCATGAGAACCAACCCTATACACCCAAACCAACATGCGTACCAAGCGGGAAAATCTACAGAGCCTTACACGCAGTGGGCAGAAGAATAGAAAGCTCAATACTCCTAGCCAACAGTCGTGCCTGGCGGTATTTATAGACATCAAAGGAACTTTTGATAAAACAAACTTCAGTAGCATCAGAACTGGATTGGAGAAACTAGGCACCAACCCTAACATGATAACCTGGATAAAAAAAATGCTGGAATCAAGAATAATCTCTCTGGAAATCAGCGATAAAATCAAATGCAAAGTGGCCAAGGGCTGTCCACAGGAGGGTGTGCTATCACCACTACTGTGGGTACCAGTAGCTAACGAGCTGGTGACACAACACAACACTAGAGGATTCTACTCAATAGCATACGCCGATGACGTGACAATACTCGTGAACGGCCTTTTTCAAGCTGAAACACTGAGTCTCCTACACGGGGCAATGCACTTGATAAATGATGCAGAGGGGAATGACATAACCTCTAAAACGGACTGCGCAGCCCTACTAAGCTCACTAAAAAGACCGTTGACAAAATCAAAACTCATACTAGAATGCCACAAGGCACTCAACAGGCTAGGTGAGAAAAACAAGGGAGAAAAACAAGGTCACAGTCCAGTGGGTAAAAGGTCACCAGGATGACCAGGGCAACTGGGAGGCAGATAAGCTAGCAAAATTAGGGGCAGAAAGGCCAGCAATCGGCTCTCCACCATTCTCGCCCTTATCAGCGGAAGCTCTACGAAAAAGGCTCAGAGAAGCCACAGTACAACAACAAAACCTATTATGGTCTAGCAGAGAAGACAGCAAAGACACAAAACTTTTTATAGTCAAGTATAACCATAAATTTACGAATTTCTTAATGAGACTGCCACACAGTAAAATAAAAATACTAACAAGCCTTATTACAGGCCATTGTACACTAAACAAACACTTGACAATTACAGGTGCAACGGACAGCCCCCTGTGCAGGGGGTGCATGGAAGTGGATGAAACAGTAGAGCATATGCTACTCCATGGCATGTCCATCCACAACAGAAACCAAGATGGCTATCCTAGCAGACACAACAAACATCCACGAGCTCCTTGAACACCCAGGCCTCCTTCTCCAGCTGGTGCAGGAGTTAGGATGGCTGAAGTAGATGTGCAGACGAAGGGGACATGCACAAAGGCCCCGCTCAAGTGGGCCAGGTGCAGGCACTACAACCCCCTTGTAGAAGATAGAAGATACGTTAATTTGACAAGTTGTATTTTATTTTATATAATTTTTTTGTAAACAATAAATTTTAGTGACAAAGTGGTACCTGTCTTAGAATATTAATTATATTTTCCTTAGAAATTAATATAATGTAGAAAAAACTTACTTTTATGCTAAAACTATTTACTACTGTTTAACAAAGTGACAACACGATATTTTTTTTAATGTTAAACATGTTAAATAGAAGTAATTTTATACCCTACCTCCAAGAGGTACCCTAATTATGCTTTCATACGAAAATGATCGTCAAGCCACTAAACTTAAAACACGATAAATACTTTAAATATAGCATTAAGCATCGTTAATAATGTTTGGATCTCTGTGCTCAAGTATATTTTGGCTGATTTTGTGATATAACTTGAAAAATAATAAGTATTTAGTTGATTTTTGTTTATGAGAATGATTAGAACTGATTTATAAGAATGTTAGTATTTTACATTAAAAAACAAAGAAAATACAGTCGTTTTTATTTTTTCCTTCTATTATTGTTTAAAATATATGACTATAATTAATCATTCATTGTTTTAAAGGTATTTTCATAAGATTATACCAATAAATATACTTGATTTTTCCCACTCTTGCAAGTTCTCCTTTGACTATCTTCCAAATCATTATAGTTATTGAGACCATTATTGTCTGTATTTAATCTGTGATAATAATAGATTAACTTGGTACCAAATCATTCCATAACTTTCAAGAGCATAAACTTTAAATTAAATTTTCTCAACTCGTACATTTTGCCTATGCCTATTTAAAAATTTATAAAAAATAATGATTACACCTAGGAAAATTATTCCTTTTACACTGAATAACTAATTTTATCTAGTTTTAGGTGATATCAAAAACTCCATACCGCCAGAGTGATCCCTTTTCCCAGACACAGTCACATATATACTCGTAGTTTCGTCGACGCGAGATTGACTCGAAAAGTGATTTATATAATATTTCTTTTTATGAAATCCCGGCGACATTTTTTACCTTCTCTATCTTACCTATTGGTATATATTCTATTCAGATCTTAGAACTATTTTGGTAGTGGAACTATTTTCGTGTCAAACCCAACAATATTGCAATACAACGGAGCCGTTATTATTACTTAGGTACAAACCTTTAGTAAACTGCTCCAGAGGAACAACATGTGAAATGCTCATTTATCTAATTCTTCACGGATATACACGGATACATGTGACAATAAGTTGTCTAGGCGACATTTTTAGGGTTCCGTACCCAAAGGGTATAACGGGACCCTATTACTAAGACTCCACTGTCCGTCCGTCCGTCCGTCTGTCACCAGGTTGTATCTCATGAACCGTGGTAGTTAGACAATTGAAATTTTCACAGATGATATATTTCTTTTGCGTCTATAACAACAAATACTAAAAAACAGAATAAAATTATAAATTTTTCTGTAAACAACATACAAGCTTATGAAAGTTACGTACATGGAGTGTGAAAGTAGCCGCAGCAATGACTTTGTAAACAATATTTTCCCATGTAAAATCCAAACTATCCACGCCACACCATCCCTACCATGGTAAGGTGGTACGGAACCCTTCGTGCGCGAGTTAGACTTGCACTTGAGCGTTTTTATTTACATAAATTTTCATAACAGCACGATGAGACAGCAAAGGTTGCTAGACAGAACTTTTGAATGATTTGCTATAACATTAGAGGTACTTACATATAGTATAAGATTATAAGTATTATAGTACGGTCATATAAATATGAAAAATACTTAACCGTTAATAAACCGCCCCACGTTTGTGAGGTCAGCAGACGAGTCTTTGCATCCTTTCATTCCCTTCGGCGTTTGCAGTACTTCTTGCCTAGGCAGACTAAAATCATGCTAGTTCAGACCCTTCTTCTGCCTTTAATTGACTACGCCGATGTTTGCTGGGCCAGCGCGAACGAAGATCTACTGAACAAACTCGAGCGACTTCAAAATCTCGGGATTCGGTTTATCTTCGGTCTCCGCAAGTACGATCACGTGTCCCAATATCGCAGGGAATTAGGCTGGCTCCCGATCCGACTTCGTCGTGATATGCACATTCTCTCCTTCCTCTTCAATATTTTGAGAAATCCGCGCTATCCCGCATATCTTCGTGAACATTTTGAGTTTCTTTTCTCTGGGGATAGACTTCGGAGATCTCACACGGTGTCACTTTTGTCAATTCCTCAGCAAAACACTGTTGCTTACGAGCACTCGTTTAGGTTAAGGGCAATACGTTTGTGGAATGCACTTCCTTGCGCTATTAGGGATTGCACATCCTTGTTCTCTTTTAAGAAAAAGTTGAAACAGCATCTCCTCTCTTCCGCATAGTGGGTATCTTATAGTATGTATGTGTATCTATGTATTTATTGTATTCTATTAATTTATTTTATGGTATGTGTAGGATGTATTGTGATTTATCTGATAGTATATTGACTTTATTTCTTTCTTTTAAATCTTAATTGTACACTAGGACTACCTCTCTATAAATATTTTTTCCTTTCCTCACAGGTTAGCTGTAAGAAATTTCTTTTTAGAAATAAGCTCACCTTTGCATATTGTTCGTTGTATTTTTTCCATTGTGTTTTCTGTGCAATAAAGAATTATTATATTATTATTAAATATTTTTATAATAAACCGGTCAAGTGCGAGTAGGGCTTCGGACCCTCACACGAAGGGTTCCGTACACGGAAAAACATGAACGACAGTATTTGGTACGAGAATACCTTTTTAATTCTTAATCATAATATATTTAATACTAGGTAGGACTACATTCATGGCCTTGCATCGAAACATTGAAAAAAGAGTTTTGTGTATGTAGTATGTATGCATTGAACTATGTACTCAGGTTAACAAAACTATTTGCTCATTGAAACCGGATGTGGATAAAAAATTAATAACTATTTACAGAAATAATATCAAATATGATAATAAAACTTAATAATATTTATTATAATTAAAATGAGCAATTATTAGTCACATAATGACAAATAACTAAGCACAAAACTCAATATTCGCAATTAAATATATTTTCCGATAATATCGAGATTCCAGTTAATTTCACCGATAAATCAAATAAAACAAAATGGTTAAGAAAGTGGCCATACAAATAATCTCTTTTATGGGTAATACTTTTAATTCTTAAAAACCCGTATATTTCATTATTTCTTTTTATAGCGGCAATTGAAATACACCCTCTGTGAAAATTTCTGCTCTCTATCTATTTCGGTTGATCTGGTAGAGCCCGGTGACAGACGGACGGACAGACGGACAGAGGAGGCTTGTGTCTGGTTTGGCACCCTTCAGGTACGGAATCCTAAAAACTGGCGGGTTTGGGCCCTTTGACGTTAATAATGAATCTTAAAATTCGTGAAACTCGACCGACATTTTGAAGTTTTTTTTACCGAGTTTGTTAACACCGATTGAATTTCATTAGAACCCATTATACTATCGGCATCCCTACTGCGAGGAAACAGCAACAATGTTGTACTATTTATTCTTGTGTAATAATAGTTATTTTGCACTATTACTACACAAGAATAAATAGTACTGAGCCAGGCCCCGTCACACTTGAATGGTACGAGAGTACGAGTTGAGTCGTGACAGACAGACGGATTGACCACTTCCTAGAGTAAAACGTGCCTTAAACACTATTTACAACAACCGAAAGAGAGATAGCTTATTAGAAATTTTGGAGATAAGAGAGAGACTTTGTCGATGTCGCAGTTGGTTGGTTAAATGCCGATGTTTAACCAAGTCAATAGCATTTTGATTTAAATAATGCATCGTCGAAAACGTATAACAATCTGTCTTACCGAAAGACAGCGTGTTGGAAAACAAGATGGCGTCACGACAACAGCTGATTTGCACAGCCTAACTCAGGGCGTAAACATTGGGGTAGCTTAGGTGAAGGGTAAAGGGGGTGAGCGAAGCGAAGCCATTCTAATTCAGAAAGTCTTAATATATAGTTTAAGAGTAATGCCATTAATGGATTTAACTATGTAACCCAGATATATATGACAAAAGACAACAAAAAACAAATATATTTCACGCTGCTGATCGCCCGGCCCAAAATGTATGGAGATGTCATAAAATAAATTTGCTCTGATGAAATCAGCCCTATCAATAGCTCCGGGTTATCCATTGACGACCTGAATGGCCGAGTCGGCAGTGACCCTGCCTATGAAGCCAAAGGTCCCGGGTTCGAGTCCCGGTGGGGGCAAATACTTGTTTGATGAGAACGGATGTTTGTACCATAGACATGGTTGTTTATCTATCTAAGTATAATATGTATCTATATAAGTATGTGTATCGTTGTCTAGTACCCAAGATATTACAGGGAATCCTAGTTTGGGGCTAGATCAATATGTGTCAATAGTGTCCAAGGTATTATTATTATTGTTGTTTACGGGAGTCAATAGTCAATAGTCAAAGTACTTTATTACTGTAGATATTTACATATACTTAGCAAACGTCATTTTTTGCCTCTTCTCTACATTGGACCACTGTGGGAGAAGAAGGGCGTAGAAACTCCCACAGATTTATTTTTAGATCTCTTTTAAAAATAGGTTGTGCTTAACTAATACAAATATGAAAAATTTAATTGTTATGATTAATAAGCAGGAATAAATAATTACAAAATTATTAACAGCAAGGTCTGTGTTGAGCCAGATTAACCCCATACAGTCCTGTCATTTAAGTAATCTTGAACATTGTAATATCCCTTTTTCGACAAAGTCGCTTTAACATGCTTTTTAAATTGCTCAAGTGGCAATTTCAAAATCTCCAGAGGTATCTTATTGTAGTAGAGAATGCACTGACCCTTGAAAGAATTGCTAACCTTCGCGAGTCTAAAACGGGGCGCACATAGTCTGTGATTATTTCTTAGGTTAACATTATCGCTAAGTTTGGAAAATGTTGTAAGGTTCTTGCGTACATACATTATATTTTCGAAAATAAATTGACTGGCTACTGTTAGTATGTCAATTTCTTTAAAAAGCTCTCATAAGGAGTCTGTTCGTTTTAAATTATAAATTGCTCGAATAGCTCTTTTCTGTAAAATAAAAATAGTTTGAATATCCGCTGCTTTCCCCCACAATAAGATACCATAGGACATCACACTATGAAAGTAACTAAAATATACTAGCCTAGATGTAGTATATTTTAGTTACTTTCATAGTGTGATGTCCTATGGTATGGGAACATCCTGTATGTACCTAATACATACGTAGGGTCATGTTTTTTTCATACGAGGTGCCAGAGGCACAGTGTAACCTGTTATTTAAGGCTAGTATTTAATCGCACATCAAAAATACCGATTTGCACAGCAAAAAAGGATCAACAAGAACACTTTTATGTTTCAAATTTTTTTTTTGTTCTTACATGTTCAACTTAACTCGAAGGATTTATCCTTCGCTTCGCTCACCCCTTCACCTAAGCTACCGCAGCATTTTGCCCCGATATTTGCTGTCCAAATCAGTATTTTTTATGTGCAGTTTAATATTTCCCGTTATATAATAGATAATTTAGCGTGTCAGGGAGCGATCGCCGCACCCGTGGAATGTGAAGGTTTCCTCACGGTATTTTCCATCACTGTTATAACGTCCGTATATGTATTTAACGTCTCGTGCAACATTGGGGGATTGCTTACAAGATGTATCTAATAATGTGCTGAACATAATCTGAGGGTTATGTGATAATGATCAATCATCAATTAAGCTTTTCACTGCGAAAGTAAACTCTCTCTAATTTCACAATAAAACTACAGATATGTGCCCGAAATAAGCCGTTCTTACTGCGTAAAATTAAGTAATATGTTCGCGTAATTGTTACAAAATATACTTATCGCTCAACTGCCTACGCAGTATGAATTCTAAGTCACTTGTAAATTCGACCACGTAACAATGAAACGGTAACACTACTCAAGCGAAAACGGTTCTATGTGAAAACGGTTTATACGATTAAAATGACTAAAGTGCCTGTTTCAAGAAGTCCCGATAAGTCCTATTGAGCACATACATGTTGTATGTAAAATGAGCGACGAATCTATCACATAGAGATTATCGGGGCTTCTGGAAACTGACGTCTGACTAAAATCGTGTTACATATTAAAAGCATCTATTATTATTATTAGTATTAATACAAACCGTTCATGTCCCACTGCTGGGCAAAGGCCTCTCTCCCCTTCCGCCACTCCTGGCGGTCTCCCACCAGTTTTTTGTCCCAGAGACCCAATTCGTCACTCCATCTTTTTAAGCATCTATGAGTATTTGAAATATCATGGTTATGATCTGCTAATGATAGATGCACAGCAAGAAATACAATTAGCTGGGCATCTAAATTCCGTTTTTACTATACAAGTATACGTTTTTGATTTTCAACAATCTGTAACCAAAATCGCTTCTTAATACTACCCTACATTACTTAAGGACCCTGTGTACAAAGTTTCCTGACTCCAGTGTAGGAAGCAGGAATAATTACGCGTCGAAAAAGTATGCGAATCGAACAGTCAGTGCCTCTTATGGATAATGACATAAGGTTCATTTTATCTGAACTCGAACACTTTTTCACTCTGGTAATTATTCCTGCTTGAGCCACAGGTCCACCGGAGTAGGCTCTGCGTTGTCTGACAGTCAGTCGAATTGCATTTTATTAAGGAGAACAATTTAGATGACCACCAAAATATTTTTTTCCTACCCAAAATGGATAAATGATCATCAAAAGTTGCAGAAAATACCAGGGAAAAATACTGCGGTAGCTTAGGTAAAGAGGGTCAGCGGTGCGAAGCCCCCTTTATCCTTCGTTTTAGGTTGAACATGTAAGAAGAACAAAAACTACATAAAACATAAACTTAAGTACACAAAACATAAAAAGAAGTTTGGTGATCATTTATCAAAACACAATTTGGTGATCGATTTCTAATTCTGGCGGTCGTTTTTGGTGATCGTTTAAAGCCTTTATTAAGTACCATATAGATGTTATGGTACCATAACACCTGCGCGACCATAGCTCAGCTCAATGTTTTCGTTAAAACTGCCTAAGGCATATGTTGCTCCCAATCTGTCACCTCTGTACCACCGACACAAACCAATATCTCAACTGATATTATAATAATAATAATAATAATAATAATATTATTTATTGTCACATAAAGAAGTACAAATAGTTACAATGGTGCTATTTAATGTAGGCTAGATTAAATTGCTAAAAAATACATTGTAGCATCTGTCGCTGAGCTAGGCGTAAGACCTGTATTTCAGCAAAACAGCGCCCAAATTCCCAGTGTTTTAAACAAAAATAAAAATTCTAGCTTCTGATTATGTAGTTTAGATGACCATTTTTATGATTAGTTAAATCTAGATATAAATGAAAGTAAAAACTTATTTAGTTAAACAAATTAATAATTTAGTAGTTTACACAAATCAAATGAAAAATGAAGAAGTATTGTGTAGTGTTTACTCCTCTCTGTGTGTATAAATGCGGTGTTTGTATGTGTGTGAGAGGGTGTGTTAATTTAGGTTTTGTAGTATTATTATGTATGTATAGCCGTATATATTTATTTTCAATATTATTGTTTTATGCGTATTTTATCATTCCCCAATTTTAAGCAAATTCTCAGTCTCCTCATAGTTTTTATTCTTAAGCCAGTTGGTAACTTCTTTCTTGCATTGAAAAGCAGACATTGTATAGATACTAATTTTTTGATTGAGTATTTTAAACAAAAATGGACCCAAAAAAGGTAGAAACTTATTAATAAATTTTGTGCGAAAGACCTTGTCTGTATGCTTCGTATTAATTCGGCGTTTATCTAGCTGTTTCTCGTCAAAAACTATCTTCTTGTGTTGTTTAATTATAATACTGAGTATAAAAAGTTGTCTAACATTCAGTACATCACAATCCTGGTATAGTAATTCAGTTGAGTAATAGTAATCCTTAAAAGTGCAAATCTTTAGTATAGCCCTTTGAGTTACTTCCAATGTTTTTAAAAAGGTTTTTGCTGCACCTCCCCATGATGATATACAATAAGTAAGTATAGACTGGCACAGCGCATAGTATATTTGTTTCAGTATATGGGGTTCGACAACGTGTCTCAAGTTTTTGAAGATGTAAATTAATTTACGAAGTCTATTGTTTAGGTGTTTAATATGCTCTTTAAAAGCTAAATTGCAGTCTACTTGTATACCGAGATACTTTATACATTTTACACATTCCAGACTCAAACATTTGCAACCGTTTTGGCTAGATTCCCCATTTGAGCAGCAGTCATGAGATACAATTTTGTACTTACTATCTACTTGCATCTGGCGTATAGAAAAAAACATATACTTTGTCTTGTCAGAGTTGAGAGTCAAAGAATTCATGTGCAGCCATTTTTTAACTCTATTTAGACCACTCTGTGCTAGCTCATAAACCTTATCAAGAGATCTATGGGAAAATAGTAATACAGTATCATCTGCATAGGATATAATTTGGCCATCAAAAGATGGCAGACATAGGACGTCATTAATATATACCAAAAACAATGTTGGTCCTAAGATGCTACCTTGGGGAACTCCGTACGAAATAGGTAGATCTGAGCTGATATAGTTACTCACTTGTACACTTTGGAAACGATTTGTTAAGTAGCTGGTCAATAGCTTATGTTGTAAGCCTCTGATTCCAAGTTTCTCAAGTTTATCTAACAGTGAATGGACAGGGACCGTATCAAAAGCTTTCGCCAAATCAAGAAAAATTCCAATGCATTTCTTTCCATCATCGAGATTAGTCGCAATATAGTCTGTAAGACATTGTACTGCTTCATCAGTGGATTTTCCGCATCTGAAACCATATTGATTATCAGATAATAGCCCATTACCTTCAAGATATTTAACCAACCTATTATTTATGATTTTTTCTAATATTTTTGATAAAGAGGGAAGAATTGATATGGGCCTATAATTACTGATACGGTCCCTGTTGCCTCCCTTATGTATTGGTCGGATACGTGAACGCTTGAGCACCGTGGGAAAGATACCACACTCTAAGCACATGTTAAAAATGAATGTTAATGGAGGAATAAGTAACTCTTTATGTTCTTTAAGTATGATATTTGAGATATTATCCCAACCAACTGTGCATTCGCGTTTCAAAGCCATAATAAGGCGTTCTACTTCTGCTTCATCCGTGCATAACAGTGCAAATGAGGAAGCTACTCTTTCCTGCTGTTCTGCACTTGTGTAAGAGTTATACTCAGTGGAAAAGCGTTTGGCGAGGTTTTCACCTACTTCTACAAAATATTTATTGACTTCATCCAATGAGGCTTCAGGGTCTGTCGAGACTGTCAAAAGCTCCATTGGTTGACTTTTGTCCTTAGATGAATATGTTATATCCTTAATGGCTTTCCATATTTTTTTATTATCTGTACCCGCTGAGGTTATTTGCTGCTTTTCGAACGTTCTCTTTACCTTTTTCAGAAGTTTACCGCAATAATTCCTGTACCTTGCGTATGTGGTTTTAAAAATCATGTTTTCAGGATCTGCCATAGATTTTTTATGTAATTTGTCCCTGTGACGCATGCATCGCAAAAGACCTGGCGTGATCCAGGGTTTCAAAATCTTTTTACGTCTCGATAAAATTACGGTAGACGAGTTACTTTCAATAACTGACATCACGGAATTTATAAACAAGGTCATTGCGATATCCGGATCCCTGCACTCATAGATTTCCCTGTAATTTATATTATTGATATCCTTTTGAATTCCTTCTTTATTAACTTTCTTTGTAGTAGATATCGCAAAATTTCGTTGCTGTTTTACTCTAAGATAGAAAATTACAGGCTTATGGTCTGTAACAGTTGCTTCAGGTACGATCGTTATAGAGGGCAGCTTTGTTTTTAGCATTACATGATCAATACAGGTTTTGCTTATATCTCTGGTGACCAAAGTATGAGCAGGTAAAAGTCCTAGACATGCAACTTGTGTCAGATATTGGTCTGCAAAATGTAGAAAAGAATGGTCTTCCTTTTGGGAATTTATATTTATATTTATATCACCTACTATTACTATATTTTTATGATCAGATAATTTTTCGATATTTTCATTCAATGATTTTAAAAATGGTTCTATTTTACTATAGGAAGGAGACCTATAAATGGCAACTATAGCAGTATCATTCTTACCTATTTTAATAACTATGCAGTTACCTTCTTGAAAATCTGGTTCAAATGTAGAAAAACTTAGAGTGTCCTTAATATATGCTACGACGCCATCATTTTGCAACTTATTAAAAATAGTGGCATGTACACTATATCCATATAATGTAGGTAAAACAGAGTTTTTCTGCAGCCAGCACTCTGTAAGAATAATAATATCATTTTCTATGCCTAATCTGTTTAATAGGACCTCAAACTGAGACATATTGCAGTTTATGCTCCTAATATTTTGTGTAATCATGGTAAGACCTGCATGTGAAGGTGGAAGCAACTGCTTACATCTCTCGACTTCACAACTATAATTTTGGGATACCGCGTAGCTATCCAACTCATTTGATATAACATCGATGTTAGGCATTTTTAAGGTAGATTATAAATGTTACAGCCATTAATAAATCACAAGTTTTATTTATATATAATATATAGTAACGAATGAGAATAAAAGTTAGGCAGAATGTATTTGTAAATACGAAAATAGATTTTCCTACAAAATAAATAATTGTGTTTGAGTGTTGTGTTTTATGTGTAGTGTTTGTTATAGGCTGATAAAAGTACATTGTATTTTGTTTGATTAGTGAAGTGAATAACGGGGTGTAATGTAATTTTTTATAAGTATGTTTTGCGAGATATGTGATATAGAGTCATTGCTTCTTGATCGCCTCTAGGTCAGCTTCAGATGAGATTCTTATCTGGGGAAGTTTCTCTTTTTTGCGCAGGTAGACGATTCCCTGGGACGTCCAGCAGAAATCATATTAAGTATTAGCTGAAGATAACAGAACAATGCGTTGCAAAATTGAAGAAACACTCTAATTTACTCCTTTGCCGTATCGTGTACAGCCCCAGGAACGCATTGTGAAAGCACATAAAGTTGTCCTACATTACCTTAAGGTATGAGACGCAGAGGCCAAAATGTAACAAATGGTATGGCAACATTACGTAGTTTAAAGTAGGCTTCTTGTTCTGAGACAATTGGTGCTAAGCCATTGGACTTATCAGTACAATCAGTGCTATAATAACATGCTATATGAAGTGTCAATATGCGTTATCATACGTAATTATACCGCTGTACTTATAAACTACATTTGATTGCTATTCTTTCGATTGGCATTTTTATTAATTTTGCTTAATGTCAATGTGTAAATCGATTTCGAAATCGAATCAGAGCTCTACGCTATTGACTTTCTATTACTTTTGATAAAAAGTATTCAAAGTCAAATCAAATCAAATCATCGATAGATTAAAAAATGTTAAAAACACTAACCAGTCCATTACCTATCTAACTAGCAAGGATTTAATAATAATTAATAATAATACCTTGGACACTATTTACACACATTGATCTAGCCCCAAACTAGGATTCCCTGTATCTTGGGTACTAGACAACGATACACATACTTATATAAATAAATATTATACTTAGATAGATAAACAACGGCTAGGGTACAAATACCCGGTATCATCAAACAAATATTTGCTCCCACCGGGACTCGAACCCGGGACCTTTGGCTTCGTAGGCAGAGTCACTGCCGACGCGGCCATTCGGCAGTCAAATTTACATATGCCACGTATCTCCAAGCTGAGATTTCACATGAACGAAGTCTTGGTTGCTCGATCTAATTAAAATCTAGACTAATTACTGCTTAATTTTGCGAAAATGTCGATATCTAGCCGTCCTAGACACATTTGTCTTATCTTAATACCGTACAAGAAGTGATCTTACCAAGAGTTGTATGTGTACTGCTCTTTATACTAACACTGCTTACACAGTGCACAACAAGTACTTCGGATCGGTTCGTTCTATTCGGTCGAACGAGCAATACAAGTCACAATACTCAAGATGTCTCCGTTTGTCAAATGATGCCCCTGTCAATAAAATACATTTAAAAATTCGGAGAAAGTATCAAATATGAGGCTTTATTTTTTTCTTCCCTATGAATCGAGTCAAAACTTTAAGCAGTAGATTTTTTTTACAAACGATGGTGAATAAATTTCACATTGTTCCTAATCAATCCTTAAAATTTAAATCGAACATATATATATATATTTCTATTTTCTAGGGTTCCGCAGCTCAAAAGGTAAAATAGGAACCCCTATAGGCTCACTCGCGCGTCCGAACTATAAGAAATGGAGTCTTAAAATCTTCCGCAAAAAATACTTACCCTTATAACCGCAACGTAATTCAAGTCTCACATGAAAACATATTGCCTATAAAAGTGGCGGGGATAAAATGATAAAAGGAAAAAAACACCTTAATACAGGGTATCTTTTAAAAGGGGTTTCTAAAAACTTTTTTAAAAATATTTCATTTTTATTTTAGTTTTGATAACTTCAGAAGTTATGATCAATAAAGTGCAAAACATTACCATTCCCCTGCCCCTACTTATCTACAAAACTACAGAGTTAGACTCTGTTATTGTGAAAAAAATACAGAATATAGAGCTTAAGCCATCATAGATTACAGGAAAACCTACCCAGGATTGTCGAGATTTTTTCTATATCTGTAAACCACATACAAAGTTATAAATGCACTTGGTTAGTTACATGGAGTATGAAAGTAGCCGCACCAACTACTGTGTAAACAACATTTTGCTATGCAAAATCCAAACTATTCACTCCATACCATCCCTACTATTGCACGGTGGTACGAAACCCTTCGTGTGCGAGTCCGACTCGCACTTGACCATTTTTTTTCCTCTTTGTGTGGAAGCTTAACAAGTTAACTTAAAAAAGAAATAAAAAAATTGTATAATTTATGTATTTAAAAGACCCTCCTCGTTACATTTGGGACCGTCCGGGCAAGCTTTAGATGGTCCGTTTTTTGTTTAGTCTCACACTTGCTCAGGGAGCTCGAGGCTTCGGATGTTATCTCCCATTTCTGTAATTAATTTAATTATATAACATAGACACAGACCACCTTTTCCCGTTCGGTTGCTCGGTCGATACTCCGTTATGCGTGACAGGGGGCTGGCCCATCGCCGCCGCTAATATCAATTACTTATCCAGCCAGCACCGAATTCGAACCAGCATCTCCTCGTGAGAAGCGAGCATGTAACCACGGAGCTTAACTTATACACTATTCAACTAAGCCGTCTGTGGCGTTGCGGTCCCAGCCTCTGCCGCCTAAGCGGGAGGTCCGGGATTCGAATCCGACTGGGGAGCACAGATTAATAAACAGCTAGGAAAAGATTGGACTCTACGATTCAACTAAATAGCGACTCTTGCTACAACGCAATACAGTGCAATTGATCCTGCACAGTGCGGATATTCACCTACAAGTTGCCTCTCTTCTCTTTATCTCTTCTGACGCGGCATATGTAAAGTTAGGGCTTTCCGCTTGTGACGAAAAATTCATCTGAATATTTATTTACCAGCTACGAACTAAGTATTATTCTCCATTTGAGAACCTGTTATAGTATAACATTCACAATATTATAAATGTCACCGTAAGGTAGTCAAAACATTTAGATGATAAACTAACGCTTTAGTTGATCCACTATCGACAGATAGTAAACCACACCGACATTCGCTGCGCTCGCCCCCTCAATTATTCACCTAAGCTATCGCAGTGTTTGCCATTGTATTTCTTTTACAATTCAAGTTTAAACCAGTTTAAGCTGATGCCCACAACTCATCTGCGTGTTCCTAGTAATTATCATTTACAGAGATAACGTTACCCTCCTTCTGGTTCAGTCGGATAAAAAATATCCTATATGTTGATGTAGCTCATAAACCATCTCTGTGCTAAATTTCATTCAAATCCGTTTAGCCTGGTTAGCGAGATTGAGGCACAAACACACAAACATTCAAACATCCAAACATCGCTGCTTTTACATTTATAATATTAGTTAGATTACTAGTTGAATGCCCGCAACTTCATCTGCGTGTTCATAGGAAGTATCATTTACCGAGATAACGTTACCCTCCTTCTGGTGCAGTCGGATAAAAAGTATCCTATATGTTAATCTAGCTCATAAACTATCTCTGTGCTAAATTTCATTCAAATCCGTTTAGCCTGGTTAGCGTGATTGAGGCACAAACATACAAACATCCCAACATACAAACATCCTAACATCACTTCTTTTACATTTATAATATTAGCTGGATACTTAGACATTTCATGTGATGTGTGATATGCTGTGTGGTATGTTACCGCATTTATATCACCATCGGTCATCACATCAAAATGAGCGAATTCTATTCTGATCTGAATTATTAATAGAAACTGCGTATTGCAGTGTATAGACGCCAGTAATCTCCACGGTAAGTATCTTATTAGCACCGTAGTTATTGTGTTAACAATTAAGCAACGATAATCTGACGACCTCATCTCATTATGTTCTTCGTACCCACCTTAGGAGAAACTTCCCTGCCCCCCGCACAACTGTATAAAGAGGGTGACAGAGGTGTACCAGTTAATGTTTCGAAGGTCAAGAAACGTTTTTGGATCGATTATTTCTTTCAGCTATTTTAATTAAATTGTTTATTTTACGCTTTTATTACAAATAGTCTGTTTCGATTGCATGGTTATGAATTGAAATAAGTGTAGGTAAGTAAACTTAGTAAGTAAATGTAATACCGACTAAAACCGTCGTTAACTGACTCTAAAAAAAAGTTATATTACCATTTTATTCTTCTGTCCTGGTGTAAAAGTCGGCATTGTCTTCTGTGGGGTCATGCTGAGCTATTCACCTTAGGGTCAGTTCACACTATGTCGGACCGATAGTTTTGTGGATCCGACAAGATGTCAGATGCAAACAAATATGTCGGATCCGACAGTTCAATCGAGTCGCCTGCTGTGAACAGCGTTAGTGAAATACATCTGTCAATATGCAAATCTGATCCGGAGAAACTGTCGGTCCAACATAGTGTGAACTGCCCCCAAGAACTCCCCCAAGACGTAACTTTGCGTCTAGAAATGTCAAATCGCGTATATTTTTTAGCGTTTCATGCGTTTTTTTTTGCTTTTTGTATCTAGTCTACGGGCTCTGGATCTTAGAAATTCAGCTTCCTGTCATTTTACTGGCTCCGTATATTTTGCTGAACTTTTCCCAGGGATTCCTTCTTGTTGCTACATATGTGACTCTGAATTTCATATTAACATTTCAATGGTGGTCTGATTTAACTTAATCTGATTGTTTTTGTGTGCTGAATTGGTTCAACTTGTTTTACTTTTTGTATGCCGCTAGGCATTATTAATTAGATAGGTACATTCAGTTTTTTATTACTTTAAGTTGCTTTTGCTAATGTTCGATCGTAATAACTATTAATCCGGTTATGTGTTCCGTATATGTGGAAACCTGTTATTGGCTTTTTGTTATTTAATTTAAGTTTTCAATTTGTTTACATAAGCTGATGGTTTCCCCAAAATAAAAAAATAAAATAACCGAAATTAACATTTACGTAATCAACCCATAGGAATAACCACAAAAAATTCATAATCAACCTGACATAATAACCCTAAGTGCGACAATAATCTAGCAATTAGTCCCCCGCTGTGCGGTATGCGGAAACGCGACTAACTCGCCAAAATTAAACCAAATCGAAAAAGTATATCAACCACACTTAACAGGAAAGAGGAATTTAAATCTTGTCTCCAAGTCGTTCGTGTCGTTTTAGAGTGGGGAAGTAGGTAGGGCGCTGTCAATACGTGCACGTCACTGTTAATGTAATGACAATTGTGACGTATTACATTTACATCTAGAGTTTTTTCTTTTTCAATCGTTGTTCTGTTCACTTTAGAACAGCGAAAGTAAATTTTTCACTACTTCATACAAATCAGCTGCCCGCTCAGCCGCAAATGTATATGGAAGTAAACAATTCGTTTCAGGATCATATTCTTCTAGAAACCTCTCAAAATAGCCTACTCCATTTTTGTTAAATCTTGTTGACCAAGCGAGCGAAACAAGCGGAGCGTCTCCATTTCAGTATTGGGCAAAAATGCTTTCGTATGTCCGGGTGTGTGTCCGGATGTTATCCTCTACAGGTCGCATTTCTTAACTGATTCTCGTGAATGTTTGTGAGCAGGTTGGATAATTAAGAGTATTTTTTATGTCGGTTCAGTTTTGGATTTTTCAAAATGGCGGAAATATGGAGTTGGAAATGTAAAATAAAACCGCTACAGCCTCAACGGTTTAATAGATTTTAACGAATGAGGTGCCGTTGGATTTGTGGAGACCTTGAGCTTGACATTAGATATGAATTTTAGTGAAAAGAAAAAAGGTTGGATCTCAGAATTTAGTTCACAAAGTTATTTGTGCGGCTACTTTCGTACTCCATGTACGCAACCAGGTTCATTTATTAGCTTCTTGGTATTCAAAGAAAATTCTGTCGGATTATAAAAAACTCCAAGAGGTCATTGGTGTGATGTGAGGGGATGAAAAAATATATAAAAAACATAACTTAATTTAGGAAAAAGATATATAATTACAAAGTTCACAACTCCCTAAAAAAGGGCAAGCCCTGTGGCATAGGACGAGTAGTTACTTCCGAATAGGTGGCACAGTTTAACAATATTATCTATTGCGTAGATATTTGATAAATTACAATATACATTTTTAAGACATAGTTGTTGAGATTAATTGGAATTGAGACTTTAACGTAAAATTATTATTAGAATTTAAATTTAAATTTTAACTTAATGATGTGAGTTTGTGAGTGTTGGTGTAATAGAGAAGATGAAAAGTGTAATGTATGAATGATTTGTTGTAGTGAGTAGTGAATGAATGTGTTGGTTGATTAGATATTTATTATTTTTTCACAAATTATTCTTGAACTATATTTTATTTTATTTTATTATTATTTCATTTTATTATATATTATTATTATTTATTTATTTATTATTATTAACAACGAAGATGTTTTAATTATTATTTTTTATTATTTTTTATTGCTTATTAATTTCTTATTTGAATAGATATTAGGACAAAACTGTTAAGATGTTTTCAGTTTCAAATCAAATCAAATCAAATCAAAAATCATTTATTTCCATAGGATGTTGTTACATCACTTAGATCCGTCATTACATTTTTTTGGGTGAGTTCACTAACACAATGGCGGAATCTGTGGAGAAGAGCTCACCGAAGAAACTCCACAGTCGTCGCATCTTTTGCGTTTCCTTTTTAAATAAAATATTGTCAAATTACAAAATGAATGCTAATTATATATCGAAACAGCCTGTTACTCAAACAATCTATTCCCATGGACATCTGTCCTCTAAGTAATCAGATATCCTATAGTAACCTTTTTTATACAATTTCTGTTTTATTATTATTTTAAACTTGTCTAAAGGTAAGTTTTTAATATCAGTAGGGACCTTATTGTAATAGCGTATACAATTGCCTTTAAAAGAATTACTAATTTTATGTAGTCGGCTTACATAAGCAACCAACTTGTCTTTATTTCTAGTATTAAAATTGTGTATATCACTGTACTTCTGAAAATTCGTTATATTTCTTTTTACATACACAAGATTGTCATAGATATATTGAGACACAAATGTCAGAATATTGATTTCTTTAAACTTTTCCCTCAGTGACACTCTAGGCCCTAATCTATAAATTGCACGAACAGCCCGTTTCTGCAGAATAAATATACTATTAGCATTCGCAGCGTGACCCCACAATAAAATACCATAGGTCATTAGACTATGAAAGTAACTAAAGTAGACTAGTCTAGCGGTGTCTACGTCGGTAAGAGCTCTAATTTTTTTAACTGCGAACGCTGCCGAACTCAGTCTGTTCGACAATTTATTTATATGAGGATCCCATTGTAGTTTGGCGTCTAAAGTAATTTCCTCATACGTTAGAGATCTCAGCCATTTGTATATAGTTTTCTTATTTTCAAATACTGTCTTTGTATAAATTTCAATGGGTTGGCTAATATTATTATAGAGATAAGGTCCAAGGAACTTGAAAAATCTCTGCATAAAGCATGTCCGCACCTTTACAGTTTGGCACACTTTGTCTTTTCTTCTTTTTGTTGTTATTGTTGTACTACTAGGCAAGAGTGTAGTGTGCTGTTTCAGTATAATACTTTGAATAAATATTTCCCTAACAGTAAGGACATCGCAAAAATTGAAAAGATCAGTTGTGGGAAACATGAAAGGTTTAAATGTGCAGACCTTTAAAACTGCGCGCTGAGCCCTCACTACACGTAACAGTGTGGTCTTATGCGCACCACCCCAGCTAGTGATGCAGTAACGCAGCAGCGATTCAGCCAGAGCCACATAAATGCGCTTCATAAGTGATGTCTCGGCTACTTGCCTGAGGCTCTTAAATACATAAACTAATTTTCTGATTTTAGAGCCAAGAGCTTGAATGTGGTGGTGAAATTTCAAATTATTGTCCAAGAGTATACCCAAATATTTAATTGTCTCAGTCCTTTCCAAAGTTCTACACCTGCACGAGTTTAGCCTTGATGTAACGCATGTGTGAGCAAATAATTTGTACACGCTATTTGGTTGTGTAGAGCTAAGGATAGAGAAGGTCAGGTACTTGGTTTTCTCAGAGTTTAAGGTCAGAACATTTTGAAGTAACCAGCGGGAGACAATATCAAAGCCTCGTTGAGCGCTGTGAAATACCTCATCCCATCCACTACCTGAGAATAATAAAACCGTATCATCGGCGTAAGCGATGATTTTGGCCTGTGGCAACGCCAGTCGACAAAGATCATTTAAGAAGATTAGGAATAGAGTGGGTCCAAGGATACTTCCCTGTGGAACTCCCCAACTTACTGGCTTCGTGCTGCTTGTAAGTTCATCTATTTTTACACATTGAAGTCTACTCGAGAGATAACTCCTAAAAAGATCCAGCTGGACTCCTCTGACCCCTATACTATCCAGTTTATTAATAAGTAGTTCCACCGAGACCGTGTCGAATGCTTCGGCTAAGTCCAGAAATATTCCCAAGCACCGTTTTCCCTCGTCCAAGCTTTCAGATACGAAATTTATAAGCTCATGTACGGCATCGGAGGTAGACTTACCAACACGAAAACCGTATTGATTTTCAGCCAGTATACCGTTTTTTTCCAGATAACCAATGAGCCTAGAGTTTATGATTCTCTCCAGAAGCTTGGAGCGTGCTGGGAGAATGGAGAAGGGCCTGTAACATTCTACACGATCTCGGTCGCCCCTCTTATGGATTGGAAGAACTACCGAATGCTTTAGAGCATCAGGGAAGATGCCCTTCTCCAAACATAAGTTAAAAATATATGTTAAGAAGGGGACAAATTGATTTTTATAAGATTTTATGATCTTATTTGAAATCTTATCCCAACCTATTGAACAATTATCTTTCAAATTCATGATGAGTCTCTCAACTTCAATATTATCAGTTGGCAAAATTACAAACGAGTTTGGTTGAACGTGGTTTTCGGTTTTTATAGGGATTTTCTCTGTCTGATAAATCGCCTCTGCTAGACTTTTCCCCACGTTTACAAAATAATTATTAACTTCCTCTAATGATGTTGCAGGTGAAATATCAGGTTTTAAAAGTTCTCGAGGTTGATCTTTTTTTATAGTTGTGGAGGAAATGAACTTAATAGCCCTCCAAAGGTGTTTACTATTACTTCCTGCCTTAGTAAGAAGTGACTTTTCATAGTCTCGCTTTAAACTCTTAAGCAAATTATTGCAGTAATTTCTGTATCTGTTGTATTTTAGTTTTAAGGTTTCATTTTTTGGATCGGACATAGACTTTTTATGTAATTCGTCACGATTTCTAATACAACGTAAGAGTCCGGTGGTCATACAGGCCTTAATAATGCGCTTCATATAAGGAATTTTGCGAGATTTAGAATTTTTATCGATAGCATCTTTAACAATACCTATAAAGGCATTCATAGCGGCATTTGGATCTAGTATATTATAAATCCCTTCAAAATTAGACCCTTCTAGAGTTTTAGCTAATCCCTCCTTGTCTAGAAAAGTATAAGTCGATGGCGGATATTGTGTTTTTTTATTTAAATTAAGACATAACAGCACAGCTTTATGATCCGTTATAGTGGAGTTTAAGACCACCGTAACAGCTTCATTCCTTGTTTTTAGAAGCAGGTGATCTAGGCAAGTTCCGCTTATATCCCTAGTTACAAATGTATGTCCAGGTAGCAAGCCGTGGTAGGCAGCTTTATTTAAATATAGATCGGCATCACAGTTTCGGTTCATTGGGTAGATATCAATATTACAGTCACCTGTCAAAATTAGATTTGAAAAAGTGGACAATTTCTGTAATATCTCACTAAGGCTATCCACAAAAATGCCAATGTCTTTGAAGCAAGGTGGGCGGTAAATGGCGACAACTGCCGTTTCTTTGCCATGTTTCACCACAAGTCAGCTCCATTCGGCAAGGTTTGGCTCTTCAATGGTGACGAGCAGGTTTTCCTTGTAGTAGATCACCACTCCATCGTTTTGATTTAAAATTGTTTTCGTCGCAAAACTGGTATAGCCTTGAATTAAGGGGATTATAGGTGAACAAGATAACCAACACTCGGTCAGTATTAAGATGTCACAGTCAAATTTAAGTCCATGAAGAAGTACCAAGAAGTCTGGTAAATTGTGACCTATACTCCTGATATTTTGAGAAATTATATTAAGACAAGACTTTGATGTAAGGATATGATTTTTACAGTTACTATTTTCAGTGAGAATGGCTCTACATACCGATAGGCTATCCAGTTCTTTTATCAATTCATTTACATGATCCAATGTGGATGTATTTTTATATTGGATCTGATTATTGTAATTACAATTTTTGATTTGATAGTAAGTTAGATTGTTCTGTTTTCTGAATTGTATTTATTTGGATTAATTGTGGCCGGGTTAATATATATATTTGTTTCTAGATTTTTGTGTAAATGACAATTTGTTTTCTTTATTGCACAGAAAACATAGACAAACAGACAGTTACAATAAATTTTATAGGCAAAGGCGAGCTTATCTCTAAAAAGAGATTTCTTCCAGCAAACCTAGGCAAGACAGGAGTGTTTATGAAAAAGGACAGTCCTAGTGCGCAATAAAACAGTATACATACGTACGAAAATTACTTTTAAAATATAAATAAAATATACCTAACAAAAAATATATATATCTCAACTTATATATATAATACACTAGATAGCATGCACATATATAAACTACAAAATATCATACATATACTTACATAAATATGATACTAATTACGAAAGAGAAAGGAAATACGCTTTCAATCTTTTCTTAAAAGTGAAAATTGAGGGACTATCCCTAATAGTGCAGGGAAGTGCGTTCCACAGACGGATTGCCCTTAACCTAAAAGAGTGTTTGTAGGCGGCAGTTTTATGCCGAGGAGTTGACAGGAGAGACACCGTGTGGGATCTCCGATTACTATCCCTGGGGAAAAGAAACTCAAAACGTTCTCGAAGATATGTGGGGTAGCGGGGATTTCGCAAAATATTGAATAGATAAGAGAGAATGTGCATATCACGGCGAAGACGGATCGGAAGCCATCCCAGCTCCTTGCGATACTGGGAGACATGGTCGTACTTGTGTGTGCAAGTGTGATTGTAAAAGCGGTGTGAGTTTCTGTATGTTGTGTGTGTATATTTAGATGATGAATGAATGTGTGTATAGTTTGTATATGTATTTGTATGTACTTTTTATAATTTAAATATATTTCTAGAATTTGACATATGTCGTGTAGCGATATGAACCTAACCAGAATCTAACAAGAAACAACCAGGATAAAATTTAGAAATGACAGTTTATTATATGTATATACAATGACTATTTAGAAAAATGATAGGAAGATGAGGGTGGATGAAGTGAGACAGGTTTTATAAAAAATACAGGTAGCCAGATAAAAAAAAGAAGCGGTGGACACGGAGAGTAGGAGGCCGATGAAGCAGCAGACGTCTGGCGAGCCGGTTAGTGGAGGCACTGGTGGGCGATGTAACAGTTGCAGTTGGAGAGCGTGGCCGGCGGCGAATCGGTCATCAGTGTCCTGGAGGCACCGACGGGCAGAAGAAGTAGTGGCCCTGGTAGTGGAGCGCCGGCCAAGGTAGAGGCCCGCAAAGTGTACGCCAGAAGTCACCGACGGGCAGGTGAAGTAGAGGCCCACGAAGCGCCGGCCAGGGTAGAGGCCCGCCAAGTGTCGGCCAGGAGTCTACGACGGACGACCCAAGTGAGGTGGGACGCACCAGAGGAGCCTCTCCTTCCAGAAGGGATCAAATAGGATGCACAGTAAAAGTCACTTCTTATAGCAGATTCTTCAAGGTTCTTCCTGGCCTCTTATTATCTCTCTGGTTGGAAAGCTGTAGAAGACAGGAGGCGTAGCAGCAGAGGCTCGCAGGATCCCGGGGCAGTGCGGCCCCGGGATAAGGCCTTTAGGTGATGCTTCTTGATCAAAAGCTGAAGTGAGACTCTCGAATTTCAGAAATGTTCCGCTCTTATACCCTTTTTGGAGAGTTCTAAAAATTATTTAAATTAAAAGCAATTTTTGTGAATGGCCAAGAGGGAAAAAGTATTTTTGTGAAAGTATTGAAGTAAACATATCCGACCACTAACGAGTTTGAATGGACATTGCCATGACAACCAGATAAACAACGACATAGCAATATGTCAGATTTTGGTTTCAGGCTCGTAATAGAGAAAACAACAGGATATCCTAACCAAAATTACATAACAGCGATAGATAAAAAGGTAGCGCACCAGCGCGCACGAAGCCCGAGATTGCAGAGTTTCGGAGAAAGCCAAATACATGGTCACCAAAGGTAAACCCCTCCGACATCGATTTAACAGTGCTGATAGCATCGATATAAATACTAAGGATAGGCCTTCCCGTACTAAATTTCTTACCATTTTGAGGCTAAGAAAAATAGCGCCCCTGTCGGAATTCGTCGGAACCAAGACAGTACGAAAAATTGTAACGGCGTCACGGTCGGTAACGTTCCGATTTGTGGTGTATAGACACAATATTAGGAAAGTTGATCTACGGATAACTCTCAAATACCCGGTGACTTTTAATCGGTGATTAGTAGTAGAAATAAAATATATCTAGCTAAAATTTTACTTAAGGGGCGAGGTGTCACGCAATTAGCTCATGATAATTAATAAAAAGTTGAAACATAATTAAATAGGCATATTAATTTTTGTCTTTGCCGTTAAATTATGAAAGAGGATGTAAGCTCACAGATACACATTAGTAGCGTGACTTGGAATTTAAGATCTTGATTTTAATTTATAAGTAATAAACTACCTAATCATAGAAAAAGTTATGAATTAGTTAGGGGGTGGTTAACCAAATGAAATTACGAATAGTAATCTAATGACATCACGAATAGAAAAATAACCAAATCGGATCGTTTGTCAAATATAGGAAGCGGGCAGTTTCACTGTGCGTCGCGCGTCGCTACAAAGTTACGTCAGTCGAATGGTTGATTTTCGTTTGAGGATTTTTTCGAGAACAATATTAAATAGATAATCAATTTAAAGCCAATAGTAATTGATAATATAATATTTACTTGTGATACGACACTCCCTGTTTTTGTGTTTTGCGATTTGGGTATGATTTACACCTTTTTACGTTGCAGGTCACCATTTTTGTTTTTGCTGCCGATATGTCAATCGGCTGTCACCGTCCAAGCGCGACTGATTGCAAACAGTCCAATTTTCCCGATTTTGTACTGTTTTTGTAGCGACTCTTTCAAGCGCTCCGTGCCCTGTCCCTACTATTCAAGTCTGTGGCTGATAGTATGAAAATACGAAGTGAAAATGATTTGTTATTGTGTTCTTATGGTTTAAAACGTTACAGGGTCCTATGAAAATAAAGGTGATACAAAATATCCAGCTGTACAGCTCAGCAAGTATCCAGCTGAACAGACTGGAAAATGGCATGTAAATAGCATAACACTACACATTTTGATATAATAAACAAAGATAGTCACTTTTTGTTTTTAAGCTTATCAAGGTCGCTTTCACTGACAATTCTGCAGTATGGCAGTCCTTCAGCCTTCCGAATGTAGACCATGCCTCTTGAGGTCCAGCAAAAGTTGTAGATATAAAAAACGCAAATTTCCTGTGACGCTCGCGAGTTCTACAGCTGACGGAGCCGTTAGTATAAATGTATTCCTAGCTATTTGGAAAACTCGTAGACATAATGCGCTCTGTCTGAAATATATTATCACAAAAATATCTTGCGAACAGAGTTAACCTATAGACATCAGGTCATATTGAATCACAGCCTGTTTTAAGCTAAAATAGTTGATAATATAGAATGGAATTGTTTAAAAAAAATCTTGTTTGAAAATCTGGTTATATTAAATTCAAAAAATATGTATAATAATTATTAAATTGCAATTTATAACCAGTATAATATTTATCAAGCTGGACTGTTTTAGTTTTGTTCAAATTATTTATACATTAGCCTTGCAAACGACCTTTGCATCACTTCACTGGGGCTTTTTAACTATCACTGACTCATTCATACATACAAAGCAACAGGCTAAATTAATCTTTAGTTTAATGTGTGTAGATACATTTTTCAAGGACAGAACGTAAGTTATGATAGATTTTTAGTGGTAAATATTTGACAAGGGCGTTCCGAAACAACTACATCCGCATAGAAAGCGTGTTTGTGGTAATTAATAGATTAGGATATTAATCCCGGAGTTAATTGATTGATTGAATAATTATTGTATTCATTTACATCATAAAATTTGACGACCGGTTTAACCTAGCCGGTAGTGAGCCTGCCTACGAAGCTGACAGTCCTGGGTTCGAATCATATGGGCAAATATTTGTGTGATGAGCATGAATATTTGTTACGTAGTCTTGAATGTTTTCTATGTATTTACATAAGTAATTATCTCTACAAAATATATTGTCGTCTAGTACCCCCATAACACAAGCCTGGTTGAGCTTACTATGGGCCTAGTTCCATTTGTGTAAGCTTGTCCTCTAATATGTATTAATTTAAATCAGACAATTTGATGACAGCATCAAAGAAAGGTACATCTGACCATAAAAATAAAATATTTTTAATAAAACAATTCCATAATTTAAGAAAACCACATAAAACCCTTATATTAGGTCCTCTTGTAACTAAATAACATGTGTGCAACGCAAATCTAGGAATTCAAATTTTACCCACTTCCAGTTATTCTGTCATTACGAAACTTGGTATTTATATGTCACCGAAAGATTGTCAAAACCGTTAGTTTACAAGCTAACGCGTTAGTTTGTAAATTATCGACAAACTGTAGACCAGACCGTCAGGGTTTAGAATTTATGTTTATTTTGTTTCTTACATGTCAACCTAACACGAAGACTATTATCTAGTCTTCACCTAAGCTGCTGCAGTGTTTGTCCTGGTATTTCGTTTGCAATTCAGTTTTAAACCAGTTCACAATTTAACGGTTCTATCATAAACTAACGCGTCATAACGTAAGCAGTACGGCAGAGTTTACAATGTATCGATAGTTTGTAAACTAATGGAAAAAAAACGTTAGATTATGAACTAACGGTTTTGACAATCTTATGGTGACATACATATATACTAGTCGGGGTCGGTGATAATGATAGAGCACGAAGATGGGAGACAGAATACCCTTCGATGCTTACCTACTTGTAAAGATATCAAGTTTGGACTCATTACTTAAAACCAAAGCGATTCTTACGTAAACCCATCGAGCTTAGGGTCATTTGATTTGTCTTCATAACTGTCACTACCTAGAAAGCGGAATAAGACTTATCTCGAGTAAACATTGACAACGCCACCCATATGAATTTGTATGAATTTGCCAAAGTTTACTAGACTTCTAGCTAGTCACTCCTAGACCTCTTAGTTTCGAAAGGGTGTTTTTAATTTTAAATTACTATACAAGGTGACATTTAATTCGCCGACCATATTTTAGGGAATGATAGTACCTGTCATATGAACAATTTTCCACATGAAACATATGGTCGCAAACGAAAAAAAATTGGGTTCCCCATAGTAACCTGTAATCAGCTGATCGGGTCAATGTACTAACGGACAATTTATTGTTTCCATTTGCAACCATAAGTTTCTTGGGGGAAGTTGTTCATATTGATGAGTACTATCATTCCCCAAAATATATTTTTATTTATTGAGTACAAACAGTTTCTTAATATAAATTGAAGTACAAACTGTACATGTCATGCATAGTATTTGTCAACCTATAGTACCCTAAATAACTAAAAGCAATATCCACACTAAGTTTAGTACTACAAATGCAAATTAACTTTTAAATAATTTGTTGAGGCAGGCAACAAAATAATGCGAACATAGGTAAGTCAGCAAGTTTTCATTTTTATGAGTAATATTACGTAGTGTCACAGACAAACACGAACTTTTAGCCAGAAACGTAATACTCCTCGTGAAATTTAAATTCCTAGAATTCAACAGCAAAGTGGTCATGGTATCTTGTTTCTTATAACGTTTTCCAACAAAGTAAAAGGGAAATATTAAACTGCACATCAAAAACACTGATTTGCACAGCAAATATCAGGGCAAAATGCTGCGGTAGCTTAGGTGAAGGGTAAAGAGCGAAGCGAAGCCCCCTTTTTCCTTGTTGTTAGGTTGAACATGTAAGAACAACAAAAAATAAGTTAAAATAACTTAAGTACACAAAATATTTAAAACATAAAAAGTGTTTTTGTTGATCCTTTTTTGCTGTGAAACTCAGTATTTTTGATGTGCGATGAAATACTTGCCATAGTAAAATAATGAGCATAGTATAGCTATTCAGTAAAAGCTACTAGCCAAATTACCTTATTATGCAGTCGCCATATTCGTCAAGGCGGTCATTAAACTGTTTCGGAAACCCATTTTCAGTGTTCATTATAAGGCCGAGGAGTATAATGAGTCTGTTCAAAGGTAAGAGACATTCTGCTTAGGAGATGACCACATAGTTTTGGCTATTATCTAAAGTATATATCTGCGTGTGAGAAAATAAAAACCTATATAAACGTAATTAATATTTGTGATACTGGCAGCCAGTTACTGAAACGATCTTTCAATTTCCGCACTAATCGCGTGTCAGTTCCATACAATTTTGTTTTTTTTGCCATACATGGCTCTTGATTCTGAGTTCATAGCCCATTCGTTTTTGCTTGGCTTTAAAATTTAAATATCGTGTCTGTGACTCAGCGCGAATCGTTTGAATTTAACAAAGAAACACAGACGTCACGCCTTTTCCCGTACGGGGCGGCAGAGGCACATCTGGACCCGCAATTTGCGTGACAGGAGCTAGCCCTTCGCCGCAGCTATGCAGATAAGGTTTCCTCACCATGAATTGGGACTTTGTATCAGAAACTATTGTGTCTAATAAATATTATTGATAAGAACTAGTATTTTCGGGTTGGCGTTGCAATAGCGGTCATCGACTCGTATCTACCACGTTCATGGTCAGCGCTACTGTAGTTATTGTGTGCAAAGTTCGAAATTACTGTCGTTTAGCGTATCATGGTAGCGGTCGCCGACCGTTGCCATTCGGTTCGCAGTAACAGTCGGGTCAATGACCGCTATTGCAACAAAATAGACTATCTCAAATATCAATCCCACCGGTTAACCGACCAAGTAACACACCTTGTTAAGTAACAGAATAGCCGCTTGGTACTCAGACCGCAGCCTCTGTATGGCAGACGGCAAATTAGAGCTCAGATTGCATCTTTATTACCTTAGTTCACACAAGAAACTTTTTAGTATTCGTGTCTTTCAGTCATGCGATTGTAATATTGTAAATTGTCGTTTTGGTGCTCATGACTTGAGTTATATATTTTTTACAATTTTGGCAATTTGATGTACAAAAGTGACGGTAATTTTTTTACTACAGTTTTTTTCTTTTTATATTTAGTTTATCTTAAAAACACGCAGTAGTCAGATAATTTATTTCTTGGGCTGGCCTTTATATGTTTCCGATCCTTAAAAGGAAAAAAGTGGTCAAGTGTGAGACGGACTCGCCCGTGAAGGGTTCCCTTGTAGCAAGTAATTATGTGACTGGATGTTTGTGTTGTAACTTTGTTTTTCATAGTGTTTTTCGTTTTTAATAAAAAAAAAATCTTAAAAACCGCTTTTTTATTTTGTTCAATCCAATTTTCGTTGAAAGTGTGTATTAAAATACACGGCTTATATTTTTTGTAGATTTTTTTCTCTCTTACTTTAAAAGTTAGAGGGGGGCGGTGACACATTTTTCCACTTTGGAAGGGTCTGTCTCTTTACCGATTTACTTTGAGGAAAAATGGTTTCAGGAACCTCAACGTCATTTTAAAAGACCTGTCTACAGACACCGCACACATATAGGTTTGATGAAAAATATTTTTTGGTTTCAGTTCCATGTATGGGGAGCACCCTTTAATTATTGTTGTATAAAAATCGTAAAGCGGTTCACAGAATACATCTACAAATGTTACAGGAGGCTCGGAAAACATCACCCGCCGAATCAAAAACCGATTACGCAAACTTGATGTTGATAATGAATCCGAAACGGTCACCGGTTCAGCTGATATATGTGCTACACTTCAAAATACTCTACGTTCGATGTTTAGCGATTTTGAACAAAGGCAAAATTCTCGTCTAAATGAGATCGAAAGAAAAGTTTCTCTTATTACGACTCAAAATGAATCCATTAAGAAGACAAGCTGTGAAATTGAGAATTCAATATCGGATGTTTCGGCCCGCGTAGAATTAGTTCAGAATTCAATTGTTCGCTTGGAGGAGGATCGTAAACCGCTTTCGAAGCAAATTATAACGATTGAAAGTAAGTGTGAGGAACTGGAAAAACATTGTATCAAAACCAGCATTGAAATACGTAATGTCCCCAAGGTAAAAAATGAAACTAAATCGAACTTATACAACTATTGCAATAAGTTGTATGTCTCCCTTGGCTTAGACTTTAAATATGAGCACATCAGAGATACCTACCGTCTATATAGCAAGAAAGAGAGCGACTCCTCGTCTATAATTATGGAACTCACTAATACTTATTTCAAGGATAATATACTAGAAGCCAGCAAGCAGTTCTACAAATCTAATTCTGTCCAGCTCACAGCCTCGCACCTAGGACTTGAAAAAAATGACAGGATTTTTATATCTGAGTGTCTAACCAGCAAGAGTAGACGTCTTTTCTACTTAGCTAAAACCCTGAAGACTGACAAAGCATTTAGCTACTGCTGGTCGGCAGGCGGTAAAGTTTATCTAAGAAAACGTGAGGGTGGACCAGCTATACTGGTTAAAAGTGAAGACCAACTAACAAAAATGAGGAATGAACTGTGACTAGCTATAGTTATTTTAGTCCTTTTATTTGTCTTTTTACTTAAATGCAATAAGACTGTTTTTGTTTATAACTCACCTTCAACAGTTCTCAAATATACATACTCATTACATACTTACACACACAAACACAAACACACTCACGCATACACATTCACATTCATGACACTCCCGTTTCTTGATACACAACACTTACAAAGCGAAAACGAACAAATTATTATGACTTTCTCTCGGCAAACATCTAATCGACAGAAATTAATTTTTACTTATTTAAAAACCATTGTATCTAAAACCACTTCTGCACTATTTATAAAAATTCGCGGACATAAATAATCTCCTTTACAGTATTGATAGGTTTGAAATTTCGGACCCTATTTCTTGTATTGCTGAGGAAGTATTATCTTATGTTCCCCAACCCCAAAGACAAACTAAATTACTTTGTCAAAATATTTGTAGCTTAGTTGGCAACTTTGACGGATTATTGACTCTATTATCTCGAATCAACTTAGGCTTCGATTTACTAATTCTTACTGAATGCTGGGTTTCACCTGGATAAAAAAATATACCGGTTTTACAGGGTTATAATGAACATCTGTCTTCTGACAACTATAGTAAAAACGACGGGGTGGTTGTGTACACCAATAACTCATTGTCGTGCTCCGTTTCTGAACCAATATTTCCCGAGACTAACTGCCTGATAATCAAAATATCTACCCACACTGCTATCATTGCAATTTACCGACCCCACTGTTTTAAACAGAACGTCACGCTCTTCTTGTCATCCCTAATACTGTCCTGGAATCGCTTGTCTCATTCCCTAATATCATTCTTGTGGGCGACATTAATATTAATATTACTCCTGAAAGCACAGAAAATAATCATGAGGACTACCTAAATCTATTGGCTATGCATGGACTGTTACCCACTCATACTCTCCCGACTAGGCGTTCCTCTTGCTTGGATCATCTCATACTTAAATCTAAAAAACCGAATACCACCATTGTGCTTCATTCATCTTTAACCGATCATGACGCAGTAATTTTTTGTATAGATGGTAATCAACCTAAAAGTGCTCCTTTAACTATTTCAAAAATAGATCATGCTGGATTAGATCTTACTATGAGTACGCTGAATTTTGACCCTATCCTAACATCGCATGACCCTAATGAAGCTGCAAGTTTATTGGTAAGTCTCCTGGCTCAGGCCCTAGTCTCTAACACAAAATTATTAAGGCTACCCCGGCGGACTAGAACTATCAAACCTTGGATTACTATCGGACTTATGCGGTGCATGCGCAACCGTGATAATATGCACAAAAAGCTTAAGCTTACTCCAGATGATTCCGTTCTCAAAATTACTTACCGTAGATACCGCAATTATTGCAATGACATCTTAAAGAAAGTCAAACGTGAATACCTTAAAGCGCAAATTCAGGATGCTGGAGCTAATTGCAAAAAACTTTGGGATGTAATTAAAGCTAATACCAATATGGCGAAACCTAAGGATCCCGCTTCGAACTTGTTAAACATTTCAGATTCTCCGTCTTCCTCTGTCAATAGTGTAAATGACTACTTCACCAACATAGGCAAAGCGCTGGCTGAGCAGACTCAAATTCTTAACAGTGGCGTTAGTTCCGATAATTTAAACTCGTCCAACGTCGCTCATTCCTTCGTAATATTCGACACGGATGAAACTGAAGTTGAAAATATAATCATGACCTTAAAAAACAACTGTGCCACGGGCTGGGATGGTATCCCCTCTTGGTTTCTAAGAAAATATAAAAATTTAATAATTCCATCACTCACTCATGTTTGCAGGTTGAGTCTTGCTGCCGGCGTTTTCCCAGATGTGTTTAAAAAAGCTGTTATAAAGCCCATCTTCAAGGCGGGGGATCGAGATCGTGTCACTAATTATCGACCGATTTCTATATTGCCTTCTCTATCAAAGATTTTGGAACGAATCATGAATAAAAGGTTGATTAATTATCTCGAAAGCAACAATCTGCTTGCATCCCAGCAATATGGATTTCGGGCGAATAAATCTACCGCTGATGCCGTGTTTGATCTAACTAATTTTGTTGTCACCAATCTTGATGAAGGTAAAAAATGCCTATCTATATTTTTAGATCTCGCAAAGGCATTTGACACGGTCTCGATTCCCCTCCTTATAGATAAATTAGAACAGTTAGGAGTTAGAGGTGAGACTCTAAATTTATTTAATAGTTATTTATCAAACCGTAGTCAAATCGTTAAAATTGACAATGTAACGAGCGATGCCCTACCCGTTACCTATGGCGTTCCACAAGGAAGCATCCTCGGCCCATCCCTATTTCTGGCTTTTATTAATGAATTATGTTGCATCCCCCTCCGTAATGGCAAAATCGTCTCTTTCGCCGATGACACAGCACTGATATTTCAAGCAGACTCCCTACAGGAACTTTTTCATACAGCTCAAGAGGGTTTGGACATAGTTTTGCGTTGGCTCGGTAGAAATTTACTTACTATAAATAGTAGCAAAACTAATTACATACTGTTTTCCATCCGTAATACAGAATCCCGTTGCCACAGCCTAAACTTAATAGCCCATTCTTGTCCAGCTGACTTACGTTTACAATGCTCATGTCCCTGTCTTGAAAATGTCCTAAACACAAAATATCTTGGAGTAAATATAGATCAAAATCTTAATTTCCAAACACATATTAAGTTACTTTCATCCCGAACTAGAAAATTAATATTCATATTCAAAATACTAAGACACTCGGCTGACCAAAAAATTTTGAAAATGGTATATTATGCGATGTTTCAGTCCATATTATCCTACTGCAATATTATCTGAGGCGGCGTTCCTAAAACTACGTTAAATAAATTAGAGGTTGCTCAACGTGCAGTATTAAAAGTCTTAACTTTTCGACCCTTCTTATATCCGACCTCTAAGCTGTATGATGAATGCAAGATCCTAACAGTACGACAACTATTTATTGCCACCACTATAACCAAAAAACATGGTCTTCTGACTTATGACCCATCATTCTCTCAAAACAAAAGAAGATTCGATCTTGTTTGTCATCCCAGAGTTCATAAAACTTCCTTTGCAAAAAGATACTTCAATTTTCTTGGTACATACTTATATAATAAGTGTAACCTAATAAATAAAATATATCCTATGAACAATTACCAATGTAAGAATGCAGTAGTTAATTGGTTGCTAACTTTAAATTATCAAGAGACCGAAAAACTTCTTGAAGTTATTGCCTAGCTTAGACTTGCACTCCCTATAATTCTTCGCGCTCTCACCCTTACACAAACACACGCACACATACACTTACACACACTGTCACACACACACACACACACACACACACACACACACACACACACTAACTCACAATCACTCATTGTGAGTTAGTGTGGTGGGGGCAAATGTTTGTTTGATGAGGACGAATGTTTGTACCCTAGTCATGGTTGTTTATCTATCTAAGTATAATATTTCTCTATATAAGTATATATATCGTTGTCTAGTACCCAAGATACAGGGAATCCTAGTTTGGGGCTAGATCAATGTGTGTAAAAGGTGTCCAAGGTATTATTATTATTATTATTATTATTATTCACAAACACACGCAACATTCATTTTGTTATTTTTATTCTACAAAAAGCTTCATTATTCGTAGTTTTTATTTTATAATTCATCCGAATTTTGTTTTTTCTTTTCTTTTTAGTATCAGTTTTCCTTTCAAAGCCAACGTTTTCACCATACTTACACACTATAATAAATTACTAACCATAATTTGTGTAAATGGAGGCCTGGAGTCCTAAAATACAGGGTATCCTAGTTTAGGCTCCAGCTTTTACAAATATTAATAATCCATTAGTTATATTTTAGCGAATAAGTACCAAAATTTTGTAAAAATATTTGTAAAGGGAATAAACGATTTACTTACTTACTTACTTACTTACATACTAAGTTTCAACTGTGTAGTCCTAATAGTTTCTGCATAAAGTTGCTGTGACATACGGACGGACGAACGGACGACAGACTTGACGAAACTATTAGGGTTTCTTGTTTCTCTACGGAACCCTAAAAAAGGACTCTTATAGAATCAAGTTGAAATTAATAGATATCAATTTCTCAAGCCGTGGTCCCTGAAAGTTCATAATTTCTTTATTGCAAACAAATGATATAAAAAAACTACTAGGTCAACGCAATCAAAAGATACGGCTGTTTATGCCGCATTTTTTATTTATTTGCTTGGCCGCAGTTTGTAGCGCTGTACAAACTGAAGCGCTAATTAATTATCTAGACAAATCCGAAATTCCTGTTCTCATGACGAATTGCAGCAATAACGTTTCTCAACAGCTCTATACACAATTACACATGTATGAAGTAAATATCTTGATGCATTCCAGTACAACAAATGGCTAAGTTTCGCCAATTTTGCGCTTAGTTTCAAATGTGCTACATTTCGTCCGAGATTTTTTTTCGTCACAATAGAATCTACTGTATGACGCGGCCGGATAGGAAAAGAGCAGATTTTTTGAAGTCAATAGTATTCTTTGAAGATATTTGATAACTCCATTTATATTTTGATGGAGTCAAAGTTATTTTTTTTATATACCTTGGACACTATTTACACACATTGATCTAGCCCCAACCTAGGATTCCCTGTATCTTGGGTACTAGACAACGATACACATACTTATATAGATAAATACTATACTTAGATAGATAAACAACCATGACTAGGGTACAAACATCCGTTCTCATCAAACAAATATTTGCCCCCACCGGGATTCGAACCCGGGACCCTTGGCTTCGTAGGCAGGTTTACTGCCGACTCGGCCATACGGGTCGTCAATAGAGAATTCAGAGAATAGTGTTGACGCACCTTCGTAGAAGTGCGCCGATTTGTAAGATGCAGATGTATGATGGTCTACTTCTACGTAGAAGTGCGCCGATGTGAAGATGCAGATGTATGATGGTCTACTTCTACGTAGAAGTGCGCCGATTTGTAAGATGCAGATGTATGATGGTCTACTTCTACGTAGAAGTGCGCCGATTTGAAGATGCAGATGTATGATGGTCTACTTCTACGTAGAAGTGCGCCGATTTGTAAGATGCAGATGTATGATGGTCTACTTCTACGTAGAAGTGCGCCGATTTGTAAGATGCAGATGTATGATGGTCTACTTCTACGTAGAAGTGCGCCGATTTGTAAGATGCAGATGTATGATGGTCTACTTCTACGTAGAAGTGCGCCGATTTGTAAGATGCAGATGTATGATGGTCTACTTCTACGTAGAAGTGCGCCGATTTGTAAGATGCAGATGTATGATGGTCTACTTCTACGTAGAAGTGCGCCGATGTGAAGATGCAGATGTATGATGGTCTACTTCTACGTAGAAGTGCGCCGATTTGAAGATGCAGATGTATGATGGTCTACTTCTACGTAGAAGTGCGCCGATTTGAAGATGCAGATGTATGATGGTCTACTTCTACGTAGAAGTGCGCCGATGTGAAGATGCAGATGTATGATGGTCTACTTCTACGTAGAAGTGCGCCGATTTGAAGATGCAGATGTATGATGGTCTACTTCTACGTAGAAGTGCGCCGATTTGAAGATGCAGATGTATGATGGTCTACTTCTACGTAGAAGTGCGCCGATTTGAAGATGCAGATGTATGATGGTCTACTTCTACGTAGAAGTGCGCCGATTTGAAGATGCAGATGTATGATGGTCTACTTCTACGTAGAAGTGCGCCGATTTGAAGATGCAGATGTATGATGGTCTACTTCTACGTAGAAGTGCGCCTATGTGAAGATGCAGATGTATGATGGTCTACTTCTACGTAGAAGTGCGCCGATTTGAAGATGCAGATGTATGATGGTCTACTTCTACGTAGAAGTGCGCCGATGTGAAGATGCAGATGTATGATGGTCTACTTCTACGTAGAAGTGCGCCGATTTGAAGATGCAGATGTATGATGGTCTACTTCTACGTAGAAGTGCGCCGATTTGAAGATGCAGATGTATGATGGTCTACTTCTACGTAGAAGTGCGCCGATGTGAAGATGCAGATGTATGATGGTCTACTTCTACGTAGAAGTGCGCCGATTTGAAGATGCAGATGTATGATGGTCTACTTCTACGTAGAAGTGCGCCGATTTGAAGATGCAGATGTATGATGGTCTACTTCTACGTAGAAGTGCGCCGATTTGAAGATGCAGATGTATGATGGTCTACTTCTACGTAGAAGTGCGCCGATTTGAAGATGCAGATGTATGATGGTCTACTTCTACGTAGAAGTGCGCCGATTTGAAGATGCAGATGTATGATGGTCTACTTCTACGTAGAAGTGCGCCGATGTGAAGATGCAGATGTATGATGGTCTACTTCTACGTAGAAGTGCGCCGATTTGAAGATGCAGATGTATGATGGTCTACTTCTACGTAGAAGTGCGCCGATGTGAAGATGCAGATGTATGATGGTCTACTTCTACGTAGAAGTGCGCCGATTTGAAGATGCAGATGTATGATGGTCTACTTCTACGTAGAAGTGCGCCGATTTGAAGATGCAGATGTATGATGGTCTACTTCTACGGGTGTAATAGAAAAGTGCATTTAAAGGCCTTTAAAGAACATAGTTCTTAACAACATTTACTAAGAAACCGATTTGATCAGACGAACTTTATTGTTCACTTCTCCATAGAACTCTGTCGGTCGCTCGATCCAAAATATAGTTGCCCTGATTGAACCGGTGAAAGTTGTTCAGAATGACGTCTTTACATAAAATATAAACATTTATGTACAGGCACATACACGGCTTCTGGCCCCACGCTAGGATACCCTGTGTCGTGGTAACCAGAAACAGTGACATCACACACATATAAACATCCAAGACCTGGGGATAATTTTTTCATCCTCAGCCGGGGATTGAACCCGGGACCTCTCTCATGGTAGGCAGAGCCACAACCGCAAAGCCACAGAGGTCGTCAAGGATAATGCTGAGCCGGTCCTTATTAACACCATCTCTATGTATAATCGTTGAATGTTTATTTTCTGTGCGTGCATGGGATTCTGAATGATAAATTCTTATTTCAATTTCAATTAATAAATTAAAACTACTCTTCAGGCCATCATCATAAAAAAGCTAGAAAAAGAGTAAGAAAAAAACCGGTCAAGTGCGAGTCTAAATCGCGCACGAAGGGTTCCGTACCACCGTTCAATGGAAGCGATGGTGTGGAGTGAATAGTTTGGATTTTACACAGCAAAATATTGTTTACAAAGTTATTGGTGCGGTTACTTTCACACTCCATGTACGTAACCAGGTGCATCCATAAGTTTGTATGTGGTATTGAAAGAATTGTTGTATGGGAGCCCCCTTAAATATTTCTTTTATCCTGTTTTTTAGTATTTGTTGTTATAGCGGCAACATAAATACATAATCTGTGAAAATTTCAACTCTCTAGCTAGCTAGGTTCTTGAGATACAGCCTGGTGACAGACGGACGGACGGACGGACGGACGGACAGCGGAGTCTTAGTAATAGGGTCCCGTTTGGAACCCTTCGGGTACGGAACCCTAAAAATGCACCCATTACTTTTCTCTTAGAACGTGGAAAATATTTCTAATTATTCAATAAACTGCAAAAGTTGCGAGACAGACTGACAGACCGTTCAAGAGTCCATATTTTCTATTTCTTTTTGTCACAATTAACTGTTACTTAATATAGAAAACCGCACCGAGACAGAAAAAAAATTGGAAAACAATAAAAAAATATTCGTGGCTGGCTTGTAATCGATTACGTGAATCGTGATCATTTGTCTACGCTAAATTTGAATTGTTGTAATTGCGCAAAATTTACGCTGCCTCTTGTGAAAACAGAGTTGTGTTACTCTACCAACCCAACTAGACACTGTCAGGCATCTTCCGTCTCATGTTACACATATGAAACAAGGCGTGTATGACATGAGACGGAAGAATGACAGACGTCTAGTTGGCTTGGTAGAATAGTACAAAAAGGGTCCCATAACTTACCCTTTCACTTTTGCAATATGTTAGGATTGCTCATTTTAATATTAAAAAAAATACTATTGTAGTAGTACGTAAATGTTTTAGTTTCCGGGACATTGACTTAAACATTGATATTCACACCCTTTCTGCAGGCGTCTTTCAAAACTAAGATGAAGTAAACTATTTAAAAATTAGTTTGGAGTTGAAATGTTTGGTTACCGCATAAGAGCTGTCGGATTTAAAGTTCAGTTTAGTTAGTTTATTTATTAATTACTATAAGAGACAGTCTCACTCATTCCTCTTTCAAAAACCGGGTATAACAACACTTCCTCTTTATTTCGTAATAGTAGGTGTGTATATTGTTATTAGATGTTAACTATAGGTATTTTTGGTTCTGTATATTATAAATATTAAATTTACTTTTATGATTCATTTTCCTATCGTGCCTTGCTTTGTTGGAAGAGATCCCTGTTTAGAGATATACTCGCCTTTGCACATAGAGGGTAACTGTTTAGAGATATACTCGCCTTTGCACATAGAGGGTAACTTTTTTAATATCTGTGAACAATAAAGACATTAATTATGAATACTTTCGGTGAAGGATAAATACTATTTAGGTAGAGACAATGACCGTTTAGTTAAAACCGTCAAATAAAAGCAATGTATGTGCCTGTAGAAAGAAAAAATAAAAAATATGGCTGGTATTTAATCGTACATCAAAAATACTGATATGCACAGCAACAAAGGATCAACAAAAACACTTTTTATGTTTTAAATATTTTATGTGTACTTAAGCTTATGTTTTAAGTATTTTTTGTTGTTTTTACATGTTCAATCTAACACGAAGGATAAAGGGGGCTTCGCTTCGCTCACCCCCTTTACCCTTCACCTAAGCTAACGCAGCATTTTGCCCTGATATTTGCTGTGCAAATCAGTACTTTTGATGTGCAGTTTAATATTTCCCAAAAATGTGCTTAAACTTGCCCATGATTGTGCCTCTGCCATCCCGTATGCGAAAAGGTGTGACGCTATGTTACAGTGGCCGCATTGCATATTCTTATTCGATATTTGGTCTACATTAATATTGATTACAAGACCAGCATTATTGCGCGATTGTATTTGCTCCAATCATTTAGGTATTTCTAAACATAGCACTAAATGTTTCTTATATCGCAAAAGTATGTGGAGTAATAATAAATAATTAGCCAAGTCCCAATACACAACATAGCGCAAGTGAACGTGCAGCCTTGAGATCGAACTGAGCCTACACAATGGAATAGGATCTGGGACGGATAGCAGGATATACAGGAATTGGGTTAGTGTGATTGATAAATCATTTAATATCTACCTCGTTCGTTGGTGTTGCCGGTACGGTGCGCATGCGCGTGCGACTGTCATTTCTCTCAAAATACCAATAACATTTCAAATTCATAAAATTTGTTAACCTAACCTAGTGTTTCTAAAAATATTTAAATATAGACTTTGAAACACAATATATACGCGCAATTGAGAACTCGTCTCAAATCGGCTATAATTTTCATAAACCATTTTAGCATTATCTATCCGTCAAATTTTAAAATACAATCATTATTTACCACTTACATTCGCCATTGACAAAAGAATAAACATTACTTAGCTCATAGACAATCTCTTATCAACAAATTAAACGTATCAATCATGGCTGCTGTGTAGTCTACTTTAATCCAGCGCAAGCCATTTTTCAAATGCCAAGGTGTTTTTAGAACACTATTACGGATTAATACCGGACTGGTCACAATGTGTAATTGGCTATTTATATTTATATATAGTTGCCAAAAGCCAACCAGATTTTTAAGACCTTTGAGCAGGTAAAAAGCCATAGGGTGTGTTCAAGTTAATTTAACATACAGAGACCAATATGTGTTGGTGCCATGGTAAATACTTAAAATGTGCCACAAACTTACAAATAACTAATCGAAAGTTTGCACAGTCTCTTTGGTACAGCACGACTAATTCTAGAAGTCATTTTGAGTCAGAAATTGGATATTCTATGAATTTACATACAGGGATATGCAATATTTTACATATAAGATATTAGATTAGATATTATTTAAAATTTACATATACAAAATATTAAAATTAACATAGCGTCACGCATTTCCCCTTTCGGGGTGGCAGGGGCACAATTGTGCCCACTTTGATCCAGTTATTCAAAACTTTGCGTGACAGGGGGCTAGCCCATCGCCGCAGCTAATAATGGAGTAATGCCGAGTAATGAAGGTTTCCTCACGATGTTTTCCATCACCGTTAGGACATCCGTGTAATGTACTTAAGATAAATTAATTATCTCATAGGTACATGGTCAGGAATCGAACCTGCATCTCCTGTGTGAGAAGCAAGCGTAAAAAAACCCATTAATAGAGATACAAAATTTAGGTACCCAGAGTAATATTAATAAAAATTATCTGAAATTAGTATTATGCAATTTGACTGACAAATTGTCAATTTTACGAAAATGAGTGAGACTCTAGTCTCACTCATTTCCAAGTCCAAATAGTAAAAAAGCGTATCTGAATAGAATCAGATAAACTCCTGATACTTAATTATCAATAATTTTGTTTATACATTATATATATTTTTTGGAACGCCTAAATTCTAATTACAATTGCGAGCATAACTATATTGACAAAGCTCAATAAGAGTTTGCAAAAAGAATTGCATTTTTAGCTCATTGAAAATGTTTGGTTCACAGCTAGGAAGTAATTCCCCGCCGAGTCAGACAGTTCTAATTTGCGGTCGAGTTTACGCGAGTCATTAGATAATAAACTAACCTGAATGCGTTCAAGGCTCACCTAATGTTATAAAGTAAAAGGTCAAAGGTCACACGACTAGTTCATGGGAAAGGAATTCTAACCCTAAGGGAGCTCCCGAGCTGCGAGCAGTGAGATTTCGACTGTAAAGTAAAAATCCATGATCCTATTTGAGACCTTAATGAGTGATTGAATACTCGAATATGAAAATGAAGTTAAAAAACATAGAAAGTTATCTATTAAGAGAAATTATTATTCATTACGAGTCCAAGACTCATTATTAACTCTCACCACTGAAAAAAGAAAGAAGAAAATCTTACCACACTTTTTTCATTTTTCTTCAGATTTTTAGACATAACTCCCTGATATGTATACCTACATAGACTTGATACTGAGGTAAAGACAGCGTTCCTTCGATGATTATGATTACTACCCTTTACGGTATATGAATTATATATGCCTTTGCAATCCCATTACTGTAAAGGCATGTCACCATAGACATAGAGGTAGTTTAAGCAATGAGTTTTCATTCAAATTGTCGTTATTGTATTGTCTGAGTTCCTATACACAACATATTTCATAATTGAACCATGGTGCTGTCATTCATTAGCTTTAATGGTATTTTAACAATGTGCTTTCAAAATAATCGGTTGCTTCGTGTTTTGTGATCGATTCTATGCGATTCTAATCGAGATACGATTCAGAATTGTAACGCAATCTGCAATAAGTGGTGGGGTTTAATTTTGATCTGATAAAAGTTTAGTCCATTTAAATAACTTCGGCTTACCACATTCGTGGTTGAGTGGTACATCTAGATTGCCGAGATCGATGAACCAGAGATAGTCCACAATGAACCGGAGTGATGGTACTTGCATGAATATACCAGAGAAGTAGCCATTAGAGAGGATGGCCACAAATTGTTAGGTCATACAATGAGGTCTTCTTCTATCGCCAGACTTTATTCATCGCCATCATCCAGCGCAATATGGTTTTGGACAAGTAGTTCAATGAATCTAGAAACGTGTCTCTAGCTGAACCTATTTTTAAAAAAACGTGTAACTATATCATAATTGTATTTTTCGAGCAGTTTTATTTTATAAACTCAATGTTGTGTTAAAAAGACAGCATTTGACTACGACGTCACATGCTCGTGAACAAAATTACCGTTTTGACAGTTCCATTTAGGAAGTATCCTTTTGTACTAGCAGTCAAATACCGTATTGCCGTGCCATTTTATCATTCCGTACTAAAGCACAAGGCAAGGTCTACTTAGTCCGGTTGGGACACGTGACTCTGACCATGTATATAATGTTGTTCCACCGTGTTCACATCCCCGTGATCCTGCGACAATACTAACGGCTTTGTGTTCGCGGCATCAACAAACTGCGGTTGTTTGAAGGGTCTATGGACGCTCTGTTTCGATATATGTGGGCTCACCTTTACTTAACTCCTCTATGGCAAAACCAGAACCGTTGGCAAAGTTACTAACTCCAACCCACAGTAACTTTGTTAATCTGACTTCAATTGTATGGGAAAATTGTCACTCTCCATGATTGTTAATCCATTTGAGGTATGAAATAATTGGGCAGACCAGTTATCACGCAGATCAGAGAGTGTTGAAACAAGCCCAAGAATTAACCTATAAAGCAACCTTCACAGACACAGCCATTTGGTCTGTGGCTTCGGACAAGTCATCGACATTTCCTTGTCAATTAAAACTTTGGTGGACAACCTTGAGGCACTTGCACTATTAACTACCTATACAAGTGGTATCCGCATCTACTTCCACCACGCTTATCCGGCTACAAGTCTAAATCTATCTACGATAATCTAATCGCATCCAGCTGTGGCGTAATGCCTCGGATATAAAACGCTAAGAACCCGTTCCGAGGGAGTCGCTAAGAGACAAGTTTAAGGAGATCGCTGATCTCCTTAAACTTGTCTCTTAGCATTCTGGCTATGCTTTCTCAGTATATTCTTGTGAATATATTGTACGCCAAGAAAAATATCCACCTGTTTAAAAAAATGCGATAACTATAATTTTAATATTAGAAATAAGAATAAACTGTCCAACTACTCTATAGAATCCAAAAAAAAAATCAATTCCTTGATCGGCCAATGTATACGCTTTTACAATAAGGTAAACACAAGTAAATTATGTTTGAAGAGCTGTTACTCAGGGCAACTATTTTGTAATCTGTGCTCAGGGTCAAATTATCTAGAAGACATAAATCCTTGGGGATAAACTGCTTGTTCTTCCATTGGATATCTTAAAAATATATAAGTGAAATCAATATATTATTAGTTATAAGTATTTCCTCTGAAAAAGTCCTACCTCAGAGTTTCTTGGCCTTCTCTGAGAAGTAGCTGCTTTTGGAATGAACACTCAGTATTAAATTAATGACGTGCTCTAAGAGACATGTAATTATCCAACAAATGTTGTTTTTTTCTGTTTTGGGTAACCTGCTTCATTGCCCTCTGGATAAGGCTTTCAATAATCGATGCGGTTCTCCTGCTTGCACCGATCCCTGGTTCAAGGCTGGGTGAGGCCCATCGATCTTGCGTCGCCCTTTGTTGTATGGTTATCCAACAGAATAAAGAATTTTTAATTGATTCATTGATTGAATATTCGACTAACCCTTGGAAAACACTCGGGTATTCTAGTACCCAAAAACCCATGGCATAATTAAGCTTCAAAATCTCGACCCCTCAAAAAAATACGAGGGTCTAATGATGGTTTTTGTTTTACCCTCGAAGTAATTTTAGAAATCCGGCGATAAATATGACGTACTAGCTGATGCCCGCAACGTCTTCTGCGTGTTCCTAGTACTTATCATTTACCGACTTCTGGTGCAGTTGTATAACGAGTATACTTTGTGTTAATCTTGCCTCTAAACTATCTCTGTGCAAAACTTCATTCCAATCCTTTCAGTCGTTTTAGCGCGATTGATGCACAAACACACAAACATCCAAACATAGCTACTTTCACATTTATAATGTTAGTTGGATGATATTCAGGATTATCCTTGTATTGGACCGCAGGTTAGGAATTATTCCTAACTCAAGATTAATTTTTAATCCGCTGTCAAACGATCGGCCGTCGTCAACAATAAGGTATCGCCTAACAAATATCTAACGCACGACAGTATCATATCAAAACACGACCTTGCGACCTTACGACCTCACGACAAGTCTGTTTACAGTCGAAAAGCACACGATACCAACTCGTGTGTGACATTGTCAGTATTTAGACAACATGGTCAATTATCGACACAACGAAAACTGCATTACAGAGTACACATAACATGCACTAACGAAATTATCCAACCTACAGCAGCGGCATTTCGCAACTACCATTGACCAGAAGGTTCATTTCGAAAGAAAATGATTCGCACCCGGCGACAGTTTAGCGCTCTGTAAAAATGTCACCTGAACTATAATTTTCACGAAATCACGCTCTGACCTAGCTGAATCGACACTGAGAATGTCTTTCGAAATAGCAAAAAACGAGACAAGTTCAATGGTAAGTGTGATTTTGTTCGAATGCGGCTGAGGATAGAGGCCGTTTGTTGTGCGCACGAGTTTCCATACCCAGCACGCTATAACAATTACAATCTGCGTTGCGCAACCCTCTGTGCTGACCACATAATTGGAACATGAAATAGTTCACATAATTGATGGTCGTGAAAATGTGGAGCGTACAGCTCGAGTCCTTTTGTTTCACATCAGTATATTAATAATCGATCGACGCATGATCTTGAACTGAATCGATCCCTGGCTTGTATCCGGCGCATAAAGACAATACAGCGAATACGCCCAATGTCGTAGGTGTCACGTTTATGTCGTATCCTGTACTTTCGGCTGAGTGGGTGGGTAGGTATCGATTGACAAGCCATGATCGTTATTAAAGCGGAATTCCAGCTCGCGTGATCTGCAAATTACAAGGCCTAGTGTATATTCGTTCTAGATATATCCAATGGTGATTGTATGACTTAGAGGAAGTAAATGATAGGAGTTTAATGTTCTCACTGAGATTTTGACGCGTTTCAAGTCATGTGTAAAGGCAGCCACAATCCAAATACATTGCAAGCGATAATGTCTTTGTTTGCTGACCACCTTTTCGAAAGCTACCGTCAGGCACCACATTAAATTGATATTTTGTAGAATTTATTTATAACCATTTTATACCGCCACACGTCGCTCAAAACCACTATCTAGCAATAAAGGTATCTAAACCAAGGCCCTCGAATAAAAGCAACAAACCTGTCAAAGGCTGTATACTTACATACTACCAGCATGTTTTAACTGGCCACCTTGATTCGTGACGTCATTGCGGCGCTATAAGGTTACTGCATTCCAGCGAGGTGCCTAGTTAATTCGTCCGGGGTATGCCTGTCGGTGCGACAAAGCTTGCAGTTGCAAGACTTATTTCGTACGTTGCACAATGTCCAAGTGAAAGGTACCTACAGTAAGCCTGCGATAGTTCTTGTGCAATTCTGCACTATTTTTGCCAAGTGTCAAGTGGCAAGACCTTTAGCGAACAATGTAAGAGTCTTGCGGAATGTTATGGAGAGAGAACTCATAATGTTTAACTTAAACTTGATACTTCGTTAAATTCTAGAAGCGATGGCTATGGTGCAGAAATCATTACTAAGACACTAATACACTTTGTTATTATGCTTTCAATTTGCAGAACATAGAAAGAAAGCATAGAAGCACCATAAAAGAAAACATCACATTCGATATACAAACGTATCCTAAACAGGCAGAACTATAAATTACCCTAAAACTTGCGAAACTGAAAGAAAATCTATGGCTAATTCATCCCCTGGGAAAAGGCCAGTCTCCACTTATTGACCGAGCGAGTGAAGTGTCAGCTTGGGCAAAAATGCTTTCGTAAGTCTTCATCTCTGTCTGGCTGGACGAATAAAACTAGAGGACTGACAACGTCATATGAAAAAACGTACCCTGCTAGAAAGCTAGAATCCTGTATTATTTCTAGATGTCGCTGTACCACGCAATAGATGTTGGGTGCTTAGGGTACCGTTGTAGTATAATATCGACGAAAAATCAGAGATGGCGTAAGCGTAAGCCTTGTTTCTTCTTAGGAAATTAACTCTTATACCGCCATCTTTCCTAAATTAAGCGCGCCACCACGATACTACCTATACTAGAAAGAACTTTTGAACTATATACATTTAAACTAAAAATCGAACTACGCTTCAAAGTACTACGTTTGTTTGTCCTCTAGTTTTATTCGTCCATGGTTTTATGATGATTTCACTTGTTCATCCGATAAACTTTAATGCGTCGGAGCTGCTGGGTTTATAAATACTGGGGAAAAATCCAAATTGCCCGTCGCCTGCAAGGTCTTCAGCTCACAGTGCAAACTGTACTAGGTATAGTTTGACTGATTTATGAAAGAACACTCAACAGAGTCCTTAGAAATAAATAGCTGTGTAATGTCTATGACAATGTTAACCCTATCCTATACAAATTAAGGGCTGTCTATTTTATGTGGGAACCTGGCTCACAGGCGCGTGCTTGAATAAACTCAAATTACTAATCATATAATTATTTTGTTTAAACAAAGTCAATTCAATTTCTCAAGTAATAGCGGTCTAACAGCTATAGGTTAATTTCGCCAATGTCACGTGTTTTTATGGAAACCTGGAAACTTAAAGCCTAATTCGCACGAGAGATTTTTAAAGGCCCAAGATCACACAAAACCACTAAAGAGAGCTTGGGCAAAAAAAAATATAAAATTATTTCCAATTAATTCATAGCTCTCAAATAATTATATGTTATTCACAAAGAGATAATCTAGTTTAAATACTATGTCGTTACGCGATTGGATTAATTTGGCTCGATCGTAACAATCTTAAACATAGTCTATATTTAAAAGGAGATTCAATAATTTTAATATAAAATTACTGATTTTTCACATAATTTTTATACCTAAATTATCCTCTGTTAGAGCTCCGTATTAATCCTTAAATTTTACCTATAAGCTTATTTCCGTTTTTCAGTAAATTCGAAAAAACACCTAATTTTTTAAGTTTTCGGGCGGCCCGATGCTATTCCGCGCCGCCCGCTACCCCGCCAGTTCCGCTACCCCGCCAGAAGGCGACGGGCGAATGCCGCGCCCCTCACCTCAACAGCTAGAACTGGGCCTTAAAAATCCGTTCAAACAGAACAAATGTCGCGAACAAACGACAGTCGCGTTTTAAAAGCGCTGACATACGAACAGCTACTTGGAATTGCATTTTGTTCTGTTTGAACGAATTTTTAACGCGCGTTCAAAATCTCTCGTGCGAATGAGGCCTTAGTGATTTGTTGCTCCTTAGAACTACCCGGAAGGACGTGAAGGGCTGTAGATACCAAGTATCTCCTTCGGACGTGAGCAACTGCCTCCTTAAACAAAGTCATAAAATGACATTCGCCAGTAAAAAAATGAACGTCAAAGACACATTACTTTGTTTACAAAATAATTATAAAATTAGTAATATGTTGACCGTGTTGTACTTAAGTTGTGTTTAAACTACATGTGGCCGCTGCCAACAGTGGTGCGAGCCGGCCTAAGTATTGCACAGCAGGCATTCAGGCATACCTCAGTATCTGTACACAACAGTACACAACAGTGCAATGTTCGCGATGTCACGTGACGGATGTGAGCCAGCGAGCCAGCCGTATTGTCACGTGACGGATGTGAGCCAGCGAGCCAGCCGTATTGTCACGTGACGGATGTGAGCCAGCGAGCCAGCCGTATTGTCACGTGACGGATGTGAGCCAGCGAGCCAGCCGTATTGTCACGTGACGGATGTGAGCCAGCGAGCCAGCCGTATTTCTACCGACCTTGGGCGGCCTCCGATTTCGCACTCGCTATCATTTATCAATGACGGAGTCTAAACTGCGATTTTTAATTTGAGGCTAGCAATGTAAACAAACAACTGTCATTTTCCAGAACAAAACCGTTGACTTTGACATTCATATTATACTTTTTGTTCTGGAAAATGATAGTTGTTTGCTTACATTTCTAGCCTCAAATTAAAAATCCTATTAAAGTGGGGTGTGAAAGCTACGGTTAGCACGAAAAGTTCCTTCAGAACTGTTTTAATTCTGAAGTCCTTTTCAGACTAGGATTAGGCCTCTAGGGCCATTAGCTTTATTATCTATCTCTGGCATCTAAAAAATAATATTAAATCCCTTTCAAATCGAAGTTTTAAAGAATGTGCGCTTACTTCAAATACGGTTTTCGACAAGGTAGTCCAATAAATCTAGAAACGTGTGTCAAGCTGAACTTATTTCAACAAAAACGTTTCACAATATCAGAATTGTATATTTCCAGCATTTGTATTTTATAAACTCAACCTTTATCAAAATGTCATTTTGTGTTAAAAAGACAGCATTTCACTCGTGCTCAAAATTACTGTTTTTAACGGTTCCTAAAAAGTATATATGTCACCGTAAGATAGTCAAAACCGTTAGTTGATAAACTAATGCGTTAGATGATCAACTATCGACATTTACGTTTCTTTTGTTCTTACATGTCAACCTAACACGAAGACCATTCGGGTCACACTCTAGTCTTCACCTAAGCTACCGCAATGTTTGCCCTGGTATTTCGTTTGCAATTCATGTTTAAACCAGTTTACTATTTAACGGTTATAACCGTTAGTTTATCAACTAACGCGTCATATAGTAATCAGGTACGCTACAGTTTACTATCTGTCGATAATTGACCAACTAACGAGAAAAAAACCGTTAATTTATCAACTAACGGTTTTGACAATCTTACGGTGACATATATACCATGTAACCATAAAAAGCTAGGTTTGCTAAAGGAAATCTGTTTTTACATATGTTTTAAATGTTTTTTTTTTTTTACTTTATTACTGTAGATATTTACATATACTTAGCAAACGTCAATTTTGCCTCTTCTCTACATTGGACCACTGTGGGAGACGGAGGGCGTAGAAACTCCACAGATTGATTTTTAGATCTCTTTTAAAAATAGGTTGTGCTTAACTATTACAAATATGAAAAATTTAATTATTATGATTAATAAGCAGGAATAAATAATTACAAAACTATTAACAGCGAGGTCTGTCTTGAGCCAGATCAACCCCATACAGTCCTGTCATTTAAGTAATCTTGAACATTGTAATATCCCTTTTTCGACAAAGTCGCTTTAACATGCTTTTTAAATTGCTCAAATGGCAATTTCAAAATCTCCAGAGGTATCTTATTGTAGTAGAGAATGCACTGACCCTTGAAAGAATTGCTAACCTTCGCAAGTCTAAAAAGGGGCGCATATAGTCTGTGATTATTTCTTAGGTTAACATTACAGCTATCGCTAAGTTTGGAAAATGTTGTAAGGTTCTTGCGTACATACATTATATTTTCGAAAATATTTTCGAATGTAACAAGTTGTTTTATAAATGCAATAAGTATAAATGAAATGAAAGAAACGACATGAAATCAATGCATTGAAACGCGCCGCTCCCGCACCTGTACCGCCACCCCCCGCCCCGCTGTCCGCAGAATGCTTATGCGGCCTTACACTCACTTTAAAAATGTTTGTAGGGTTCATAAACCTGTTATCGTAATCGTAACTTCACAACATTGTTTATGATAATGGCATGTCAAGAGAACGCACCCAACTTGTCTGCAGATCAGAGAACATCTACGATCGAAGAGCACTCCCAGGCATTGTTCTTGCCATCTCATGATCTGAGATCTCCATCGATACGCCTTGACCACGTTTATTAAGTGACTTGCTAGAGACTTCCGCGATGTGATGACAATTGCTTGACCACTTGGTTTTCAATTATACCTTCGTACCCGGCTAAATCGAAACGAAAGTTGGTGTTAACGAAATGGTATGCACAAAAAGTATTTTCACCATGGTTGGGGTACTAATCGCTTTGGCACATTACGTGGTCAACTGAAAAATCTCGAAGGGTAATTAATACATTCTTTATTGCATCTTCATCGATGTTTCCTGGCAAGTGCACATTTGGAAAGAGCTTTAATTGTAGTTCATTAATATTGGAGATATTTCCATTCCGTGTTTTTTCAGGAGTTCCTTGCGTCAGTCGCTCGGCCCTTTTAACCCTTAAGGTAGCGTTGACAAGTATAATATACAAGTCCAAGAAACAAAATCATTCAGCTCAATTACAATGTTTTTGATGTCTTTATCGAAATTTATAATATTTCGGAACGTTCCTCTTTCAAAACAAAAATACTACTATTCGTTGTCTATGCACATAGATTGACAGACGTCATTATTGCGTCACGATGCGGAGGACTGCTGCGCACGCCCAGGTAAATCTATGAATAATTTTATTTTTATGGCAAATGGATGTGTTGTTTGTTGTGGATATGATTTACCAATGTATTAGCTGCATACTAATGCTCAAATCGCGAACATTTTTTTGGTTTATACTTCTTTTCACTAACCCCAACTTGGCTGTATAGTATTCTATACATTACTACTTTTGCCGAAATCATGCTAGTTTGTGTTATGTATAGTATTCTATACATTGCTACTTTTGCCGGAATCCAGCTAAATTTAGTTATTTATAGTATTCCACACATCACAACTGTCTTGAACAAGAAAATTTTCGGTACTTAAGTACCTCTTTTACGTCTGTCTATCTTGTACCTATGCTTGCATGGTGTTGTGTGCTTTCTGGCATGATATTTTTTGTTCTAGTTATCACGAAATCGGTGTCAGCGTATATTAGCGCTTGTACCTGAGATCAATGCCAGCTCCGATCTCAGTGGTGGCTCGAGCAGTGAAGAAGAAAATATAAACATTGCGGATTCTTCCCCTACCCCGTCGATAGATTCATCACTAGAACGACTCAATATATCATGTACACCCGAACCGTCCATCGATTCCTATGGAGTAGACTCAGATGGAGACAGTTCGCGCCATCAAACACTACAAACTACTGCTGAAATACACAATCAAAGTTATAAAGATGTTCAAGCTCAGGAAACGCCGCTCACGCCAATTATAGCACATGTATTTCCGAATCCATCTGAATGTAATTATGATGCTATCCCTTCAATATCGTCATTACCTTCATTGCCATCACCATTACCTACGCGTATTACAATCTCCTCGACACGTTCAGCTGTAGTAGCCAAAAAGATCAAGAAGTCTAAACAGAAAAACAAACTGATTTTCGGATGGAAAAAGTCAAGGTTTGAACATGCTGCCGAGATAACTGACTCCGTTTTCAATGAAACAATCCCGTGTGACTGGTCTGCTGTAGATTATTTTTATCGCTTTTTCCCAGAAGCCCTTATTGATGATATATGCAACAATACAAATCTTTACAGCGTTCAAGAGACAGGAAAGTCCATAAAGGTGACTAGAGAGGAATTACAAGACTTTTTGGCCATAAACATCTTGATGGGGATTGTTGTTATGCCATCATACAAAGACTACTGGAAAACCTGTTGACCTTACGCAAAAGTTGCGGATGTAATGTCTCTGAAGCATTTTCAACAAATCAGAAGATACATTCATTTCACAGACAACATCCAAGCCGACCAGTCAGACATATATTTCAAACTACGTCCACTTCTCGAGTGTGTCAGAGCCCAATGTCTTTCTGTTGAAGAAGAAAATGTTTTCAGTGTAGATGAGATGATCATACCTTACAAAGGAAAAAAAGCGGGTTCTCGAAGACAATATAACCCCAACAAGCCTTGTAAATGGGGTTTCAAAAACGTTGTGCGGGCTGGCGTCTCCGGCATCATATATGATTTCATGTTGTATGCAGGTGACGACACATTTAGGAATATACTGTTTCAAGAAGAAGAGGAACGCTTCAGTCTTGGTGCGAAAACAGTGCTGGCTTTATGCAAAAGCATAAAAAACCGAGCCTCTGTTGTATACTTTGACAACTGGTTTACGTACCTAGAGCTCATTCCATATTTGCGAGAATACTATGGTATTTTCAGCTTGGGCACAATACGCCAAAATAGATTAAAAGATGCCAAAAAGTTCTTATTATCTGATAAAGTAATGAAGAACAGAGGACGTGGAACTTACTGTCAAGCAGTCGACAATAAGGCAGTAACCTTGGCGAGTTCATATGTCGATGCATATCTACTTGAAAAAGTGAAAAGATTTCACAAGGAGTCTAGAGGTCGTATTGATGTTCCTTGTCCACAAATAGTCAAACACTATAATCGGCATATGGGTGGTGTGGATTTAGCTGATATGCTGATCGCCTTATACCGGACCAGTATGAAAACCCACAGATGGTACTTAAACATATTCTCCCAGATTTTGGACATATGTGTAAATAACGGATGGCTGCTACGGCGAAGGCACTACAAAATGAGCAACAACCAAAAAAAAGAAGACCATCTGAAAGATTTTCGTTACGAGGTGTGTGTTGGACTTCTAAAACGAAATAGGATCGACATCAAAAAAGTTCAGGATTCGGTGCCAGAAACCAAGAAAATAAAGAAACCTATACCAGAGAGACCTCTTGATGACGTGAGATACGACCGCATTGACCACTGGCCTAACACTTCACCGTACCAAAGATGCAAATATTGCAAAAAAGGTCAAGCCAGTACAATATGCACTAAATGTAATGTACATCTGTGTTATGTAGGCAAGAGAAACTGTTTTATGTCTTACCACATAAAAAAATAATTTGCTACCCTAAAAGATAAATGTATATTATACCATACATCCCTAAAGTAAGAAAGTTTACCGAGCTGGTAGCAATGTATGGTATAATATAGGTACTACCGATTTCTCATTTTCTAAAAACGTGTATTTTTTAAAAGTATTTTTCTAACCTTTCTAAGCATACCAATAAACATAAAAACCATGAATAATTGTGTTTTTTTGATAAAAAATTACCTGCTACCTTAAGGGTTAAACGAGAATTTTATTACCAGCGTAATTATTTTATTGTATTCGAATTGTATGCTGGCGGAATTGTCAATGAGCCACAGCTGGTACATTGCTATAAGACTCATAACTTTTCGGTATGTTTCTGTTGTGTAAAATCTACAAGTGTGAGTCTTTATAAAGTGCACATATCGAACAGGGTTGAACATTTTATCGACCAAAAAAGTTTATAAAATTTGCCCCCTTTTATTTTTTATAAAGTTGGAACATTGTGCAATTAAAAAAAACTTTTCGTACAGAACCATTATTTCCAAGAACATATATAACTTCGGAATGGAGGGGTTTGTCGTAATCAAATTTATTCGATAGTGATCATGAAGAATAGGCGGTATTGCCAGTAAACAAAAACATTTTGCGGCACTAAGATTAATCATAAGCCCTGTAGTGATAAACAGTGGAGTAATAAGGTAAGAAATAAATAAATGAAGCCCATGTTCCCACTGAGGACCTTACCATACCTTACCCGGATACGAGTAACATTGAGCCGTACTCCATCACGCTGGCTCAGTGCCGGTTGATGGACGGGTTTTATGACAAACAGCTAATGCCAGGAAGCGATAGTAGCTGGGATCCACAGCCATTCGATACACGGAACGTTCTATAATGTATTTAAGATAAATAAATTATATCATTGGTACATGGTCAGCACCGGAATTGAACCCACGTCTCTATGTACTAGGGAAATCAATCTAAAAACTACAACAAAAACCGTTTAAAGCATTGTATTGTCAGTGTTTTATTCGTTGTTGAAGGCGCAGTGCTGAGCGAAACACAATTTTCACAATAAATAGTTGGTAAATTGATTGTAGACCAAACACAACTAACCTCCTTGCTACGAGCTCGAGAATCAAGCGCGCTTTTCTTTTTTCTTTTCTTTTTCATCAAACTATGCATACAATTTGGTCAGTGGCCCTGATTACTTCCTGTGTGCTTCTCCTGCCCTTAGTTTTCTTTGATATGCCCCGTTGGAGCGAATTCTCTCCGGCTGAAATAGCCGGCACCCATAATTATTATGGAATGGCACGTGGAAGGTCGAGAGGTGCTCGAATCGCATACTGCCTTTGATATGCACTTTAGACTCGCACTGTATTAGATGTATGAGATATCATAGAACTCTGAACAGCGAAGGAAACTTTGTAATCCATGCATAGGTATAATTAAGTAAAGACGCTTCTAAAATAAGTTGACGCAACCCAGATTTAAGGTCACTGTAACAGAATTAATTGTCACCATGTCTAACGTGGTTATAGCCGCGAAAGTGTCTCAAGCCCACCCACATAATACCTACCTTGCTTATAATAGCTACCTTGCTCCATCACAACACAGTAATGAGCAACATAACAAATAATTTTTTTTTTTTAAGTTACCTACAGGTGTAATAGCGGCTACAATCTACAAAAGATAACGAGTTTTCTATCCGCAAGAAAAAAAAAATACATTTCTCTCAGATACTCGTGGGGAAATTACTGCAAAGGCTACGAGGCAACCTTTGTGATTACATGACACTGTACGTAAGACGTTAGATTAGGATATCATGAATTTTTAGACTTTTACCGTGTTACCACAAAAAAAACAGCGTTTAACCCCAAAACAAACGACAAATCCCATACATTTTTGTTTGTAAGGCCCTTCTATGCTTCTGCTCAGTATCAGTCATAGTCGCCCAATAATTACTCATAGTTGGTAGAGTTAACTATTTGGGTTCAGCTCAGTCGAATGGGTTCTTTCACACCCTGTTTAAAGTTATTACTACCTGTATACTATCTACTCGATTTACAATCGATGATTAATCAAACAAAACTTAATATGCGCCTTCATTACTTTATTTAAATAGGCGAGTCGTAGGACGCTCTTCTTTTTGCGTAGGCATACGTCGTCTTCCGTAATGACTTTGTCTCTCATGGAGCATATTTTTATGTTGTGTAACAAAAATAGAGTATTATTTATGTTGATTACTCTATTAGAAGACTTTGTTTTATGCTTCGATGCTCTAAAAGTGAAAGTGGGGAGGTGTTTTCGTGACCTACCTAATGGCTTGTCCAATATCACACGTTAACCCAACATTCCATAAGTGTCCCTACCGCCACTGTAAAAACCACCGCCTGCGTCTAAATTAAAGTACCGCTTAAATCTCATGCTGGCGCTGTCATTCCCCTAGCGTGAGACTGTGATAGCATGAGTTTGAGTCTCCCTTAAACTTTGAGTGGTCGGTTCGGCATCCGGACCCCACCTCGTTAGCTGCACTGTGAATGTAATGTCAAAGCAAAGGTTAACGGCAGTTCCCTTCGCTGACCGAGTCAAAGTATCACCTCATGTATTTACTTCTGTGGATATCACTGCGTTATAGGCAGCTAGTTTATCGCCGCTCATGTATGAATAAGATAATAAGGGAGGTTGTATTTATGTATAGCAACGCATTTAGGCCTGTGGTATTAAGCCCTTGTGCTTTTTACTTTACATCACACTAGTGCATTTTAGTACGTTTTTTTCAATTTCCTCTAAGAGTATTTATGCTTGCAAACAATGAATATTTTTATGAATAAATAAACTAGGCTATGTGGGTACATCCATCCAACTAATATAATAAATAAACTAGGCTATGTGGGTACATCCATCCAACTAATATAATAAATAAACTAGGCTATGTGGGTACATCCATCCAACTAATATAATAAATAAACTAGGCTATGTGTGTACATCCATCCAACTAATATAATAAATAAACTAGGCTATGTGGGTACATCCATCCAACTAATATAATAAATAAACTAGGCTATGTGGGTACATCCATCCAACTAATATAATAAATAAACTAGGCTATGTGTGTACATCCATCCAACTAATATAATAAATATGAAAGTAGCGATATTTGGATGTTTGGATGTTTGTGTGTTAGTGCCTCAATCACGCTAAAACGGCTAAACGGATTTGTATTAAATTTAGCACAAATATAGTTTATGAGCTAGATTAACATATATGATAATTTTTATCCGACTGCAATAGAAGAATCTCGGTAAATGGAAAATTCCTAGGAAAATGCAGATGAACTTTTGGGCATCAGATAGTTTAATATTATTATCATATATACATCAATCATCTTTGTGTCGTTAATTCAACAAATTATATTTCCCCTTGTTCCCTGTATATATATAACCCACTTACATAACCAGCACTGGGAGAGGACAAATAATTCCTATTCCAATCACTCCACTGCTCAGGAATGATGATGATCAGTGATGGGGCCGCAATAACCAGGATAACAATAAATATCAACAAGTGTGAGACGAATTCGCAAACAAAGGGTTCCGTACCATCGTACTAATGATGTGGATTTGAATGTCACAAGATTCTTTTTTATTCTTTTACTAAATACCCTATCTATTACCATTGCACGCGGCTTCACCCGCTTAAAGTTATGTTAAAATGGTCAAGTCATAGACAAATACAAAGAGTTGCGTTCCAAGATTTTTAAAAACACTTTCTACTTATTATCTGATAATCACATCATCTCCGAAAACATCGTAAGAAACACGTTGCTTCTTTAACTTTTAATGTGGTGTTTATGTGTGTTGTGTATGTCGTGTTGTACCCTACCCTCACGGTCTCCCACGGCTCTGTACGCCATTAGATTTCAATACACTTTAGGAAACCTCCAATCTTCACAGCTGCGCGGCGGTGGGCTAGCCCCTTGACAAGTAAAAAATGAAGTATTAAATAAATGGCTAAACGTGGGCACAACACTGCCTCTGCTACCCTTTATGGGAAAATGAGTGACGCTATATTATTATATTATGTTATAATATAAGACTTCATATTGTTATTAAAAACTTTTTTAAATCGCATTTATTAACCGGGAACCTACTGATCGAAAAGGTCAAGAAAAATAAAAGGAAGATCATGAAAAAAATATCTAGTAATAGATAGTCCTACTTTAAATCAGTCCGATATTAAAAAACACGATAAAGTCTGAGAAGAAGCTTTTTGTTTTCCTACCCTCTAAACCGGTATCGGTTTTAACGTCATGCCGTCGCGTCACAGAACAATATATACCCAGCGTCGCGTCCAAAGAGTTTCGTTCATGTGGCGGAGTCCGCCAGGCGGAGCAAAGAGGCGGAGTTCAGAATCTAATTGATCTAAAAAAGATGTGGCCCCCTTAATGTCCCCACCGAGGGGTATAAGCCTTTATACGATTAAGTTTAAGCCATAATCCACCACGCTGGCTCAGTGCGGGTTGATGCAGGGTTTTTACGACCACTACCACGTAGTGATAGTAGCCGGGACCTACAGCTTGACGTGTCATCCGAAACACTAAACGTCAGATAATGTACTTATAAATTAATTATCTTATTGGTACTTGGTCAGGAATCGTAGCTGCAACTCCTGTTTGAGAAGCAATCGTGAAACCCATTAGACCACGGAGCTCCATTTCTGTATATAATTACTTTTATCTACACACGTATCATAAACCCCCTTTACTGCGTACAAAAACCGCACGTTACGATCAGCATATTGTTAAACAACTTGGTAAAAACTCATTTCTTATCTGAAAAATTACACATAATGACCATAATGTGTAGTTTTTCTACATATTATGACATTCAAATTTCGAACGCCGACGCCCGACTGCGTGCCGCCCCTAGTTTGTCTGTGAAGTTGGTACTGACATTCAAATTTCAAACGCCGACGCCCGCCTGAGTGAAGTTGGTACTACAGAACAAGCTAAACAACTGCAGAGCCACAATGCCGGTCAAACATGCGGTTCCTGAACACATCAAGGAGAGCTTATGATATGTGTGTAGATAAACTAGTGTATGTAACTGTACATAATTAGGCATTAAAACTCTCGAGTGATATTATTATGAAACTCGCCTTCGGCTCGTTTCATAAACCCACTCTCGAGTATCAATGCCCTCCATTATGTAGCAGTCACATAAACTACTATTATTTCCTCGCAGTAGTCGTGAAAAGCACTATGATGAAATCTCTCGGCCAAAAGTGCAATAGCCATATGTTGAATTGTTGGCCTTAGACTCTCTCTCTCAAGTTCACTCGTCCTTCTATTGCTCACTTTCCAGCATCTAGAACAATGTACATTTTTCACTACGTAATACCCTTAATTTGCGAATTCAATACATAATTTTTGTAGGAATTATTAACTGCGACGCTTGGCAAAAACAAAACCAGAGTGCCATTTTCTATAATTTAGTTTTCGTTGTGTGGTTGTTTCAATTTGTTTCCTTCATCGCGGGTGTGTTCAAATATGTCGTATGAAGCTCGTGTGCTGTGCATTGATAATACACACTCGGTTAACTTTCCGAATAATACTGCCTCAAGACATGAAATATGACAGTATCAGGTAAGAATGTTATTGAACACTTACTGGTCTACCCCTGGAAGAGATCTGTTACTAGAGATAAGCTCGCCTTAGTACACTATTTTATATAGGTATATCTTGTTTTTGTAATTGTTTCTGGGCGATAAAGAGATTATAAATTATGAAGGACTTTAGTCTGCCAAGCGATTTCTGATTGGGTAGTAGTAGTAGGTACCACAAACTGTAAAATAGGTGCCCCGCGCGCTTGTGTTGAGTTCTCGCTCGCAAAACCTTGAGTTTTGAAAGTGCAGACCCCGACCGGAACGAAGTAATTAATATCAAGTACTTATTTACGTAGTTTTCTTGGAATTTATGTAGATAGGTACTTATCTAGCATTTGAGATTATTTCAATGCCTATTGAGTGTCGACAGTTTCAGTTTCGAGTTACCTTTATTAAGCGTGACGAATTTGATACTTACTGTAAAAGTTACGTCCCAGAAAACTGGCTAAACTCGAGAGGCCAAAGGTACCACATCACCAAAAAACTATTCAAAACTGAAAAATACAGTACCAAGGCGACAGCCTAAATCTATATAGTCCGACATTGCGTAGAACTTTTCATTATCTTGTAGATTTTATTTTGGAGGTTTTCGGAAAACTGCTTGCTCCTGCGAACATTGTGATAGCAACTCGCGTTTTCATGCAAACCAGCATGAACTTAAAGTTCTAAGGGGGTGCAAAGGTAAAAAATGTAAAAGAAACGGGTCTGATTGTATTGGTCAGGCTGTTACTGAGCACCCACTCCTGGCCGCTATCCCACTACTGCCCGATACGGGGACTTTTGGCTGCTGGGTTTCCCCCCTGGCCCGGTCCGCCCCTCCTTAGTGAACCTGCACTTCCCAGACTCCTCCGGGAAGTCCATATTAAATACCAGGCTTAGTGTGGACGTCCAGTCAACATGGGCCACTCAGTACCAGAACTCCCGACCTCAAACCATCCTCCGATCCCGACCTCCGAGTAGCCGGATTACAGGTGACGCCACGCACCCAGTCGAGAGACACGGCGAATTTTAACTTCATATCAATACAAATGGACTGGATTCAAATCCTGACATATATTCCCATTTTGGAATTTTACTTTTTGTTATGTTATTGTAAAATCTGCTCCTAATTTATGTAACTAAATCGATGAATTATGAACTTTAATCAAAGGAAAACAAAATTTCATTTTCTAACCATCTACACAAGCGCCCCCTACAGTTGTTAATTCGAAATAAGCTGTGCGCGATAGATGTTGTAGCGTCACGCAAGGTAAAACAACATTCGAGGAGATTTCGTTGTTAAGGTACAGGGGGCGCCACTATACAACTGGGTACTTACTCATTGTAGCGACTTTTGTCAAATATTATTTTCGTCAAACGCTTCTTCGTAAACTACTATACCATCGATATCTGAATTAAGAATGTCATTAATCAAATACTTAAGTATCATTCTGTCTCTGCAGATTTCACAAAAAAGAACGATACATAAGTATGACTTAGTGAATTTTTCAATCGTCAAGCCCTTTTTTTTCGAAAACGGTATTCGTCTAGGCCGCTTTTACATTCAGTTCTAGCACAGATACTATAATACTATACAGGTTCTAGATGATGCTGCTACGTACCTAACCTATATACTAAAATGTACTAGCTCCAGCCTTTAAGAGTGTGTAGATATTATGTTTTTATTCACCACGTGCGTGCACAATCGTCATCATCATCATCATCAGCCCATTACCATTACCATTATCACGAGCCATTACGTTAGGTAGCAGATGAAAATCAATCGCTTTTACGGGGTAATTTAGAGTCGGGGATTTTAATAGTTTAAGTGACTGAGTTTGTTGAGTGAGTTTATGTACATAATGGAGGGCATGAAAAGAGAGTGGGTGGGTTGAGAGTGCGTTTATGAAGCGAGCCGAAGACGAGTTTCAAGCTAATATCACTCGCTTTCGGTTTCAAAACCCATTCTCGAGATTTAATGCCCTCCATTATGATAATGATAATGATAATACCTTGATAATATCTTGGACACTATTTACCAATCCTGGATTTGTCAACAGGCCGTATAGGCCCCGGCCTAGGGGCGGCAGCGTCCTAAGGGCGGCAGTTTCAGAGGACGCTCACTCGATTTCAGAGAATAAAAGTCATTCTTATCGAAAATTACTAGATATTGTAATTCTTGTTCCTTTTTTACGCTCTCTCTCAGTGACTAATTTAACTTTAGTGCCTTCCTTACAACAAATAGAAAATTATTATTTTAGAAGGGCACGTGGGGCGGCGGATATAAAGTGGCCTACACTCATAAAAAATATGAATCCGGGACACTGCTATTGACACACATTGATCTAGCCCCAAACTAGGATTCCCTCCCTGTATCTTGGGTACTTACTAGACAACGATACACATACTTATATAGATAAATATTATACTTAGATAGATAAACAACCATGTAAGCTACAAACATCCGTTCTTATCAAAAAAATATTTTTAATAAAGCCCCCACCGGGACTCGAACCCGGGACCCTTGGCTTCGTAGGCAGGGTCACTGCCGACTCGGCCATTCGGGTCGTCATTATTATGTATCAGTCACAAAACTACTATTTGATTAGGTACCTAGTGGGTTCCTACCTAGTTTTTGAAAGAAGTGGAGGTAGTGTTTTTTATGGTGGTAAAAAATACCAAATGTATACCTACTAATGTCTGTTATATTTTTAATAATTCGTGAAAGTGATAAAATATATTCCATTGTCCGTTACAGTTTTATTTAATTTTTGTGTATTATGCTCGCACCTCGTCCTTCAGGATTAGTAAGGAGAATATTTATGATACACATGTAGTAACACGTATTGTGCACCGCTCTGCACTTTAGTTGAGAATATATTTTGTTACTTTCAGTTTTTTTTTTTTTTGTGAGGTAGATAGATATTTTGCCTAGCCGGCAGCGCCCATCGATCTCGCGCTCCATACGCGTTTTAGTGCTCCGCCGCTCAAGTCACTTTCCACGATCAACGTTTTAAAAAGTGTAAAAATGCCGAAACGTAGACGTTCGCGAAGTTACGACGACGAAATCGACAAGTATCGACGACAACTTAAAGAACTGGAACAAAAAAAGCGCAGGCGGGAAAAATCCCTTACTTCGCGATCCCGATATTTCCGACGAAATGATGATGACCAAGCTTAGACTATTTACTCTATAGACGGAGTGTCACTTTCGCAATTGCGTCGAAAAATAAGGCCCACAACAGTAGGCCGCCATTCAAACAGTCTGCCTTGAGCTGACATTGGAGACGCACGCGTTGTACAGTTTCACAGGTCATCAAAATTTGATAAAAAATGCCTTGCTGTGCGATTAAAGTATGTAGAAATTACAAAGGACGAATAAAAGCAAATCACAAGCCATCATTTCAACGGAAGTCAACCTAAAGTCGTTGTATTTCGTAAAACATTAAGACGCTGATTAAATAAATATGGGGTGCTGTTTTCATGTGTTTTTCAGGAAATACTGGGCAAATCGTAATTAATTTCTGGTATATGTAATTTGACTATATAATCTAGAGATTCTTAATTGGAAAACATGTTTGGATAAAATTTTCTCGATAGAAAATAAATACAAAGTCAACCCTTTTTTTATGGTTTTATCCTATTACACCGCAGTAGTAAGTGAATATGACTGTGTGATAATTGCAATGTATGAACAATTGTTATTTCTAACAATTTTCAATTTGAAAGTTAATTCCCTGAAATAGTTTATTTTTTATGATTTTTTTTTTACGTTTTGGCGCTTACGTTGTTTCAGATTAGTCGCGAGTGCATTATTGGCATCCCGCTTTTTCTTATTCGCGAGTAATTATTGCATCTCACTTCCACTCGACAGCGCATTTTTATTCCATCATCGCCTTAAGTAAATTTCTTGTTGATTTCACATGATTCACACTTACGTTTTATAAGTGTTGCCAGTTTTTCAATGCAAAATTTCCCCACAAATTACAACTATGCTCGCACCAAAGTGCTTTTGAACATGAGGTGATAAACTAGCATTGCCTTTTTCCATACGGGGTGGCAAAATCACAGTTGTGACCAAACTCAATCATACTTCGTAGTTACTAGTCCGATTTGCTTCAAAATCTATATCTGGGAATTCGGTTGGAGTCACAAGTACAACTAAAACATAATGTAATGTAATAAATGATGTATATGTTACGGCTAAAGCTAGGTGTGTGTCTAAACTTAAGTTTAGCCGACTAGTTTTAAGATTAATTTCGAGCGTCGGCTAATGTCCGAAATAATGTTCATTGCGATAAATGATTTCAACATTAGTCGGCTAAACTGCAGTTTAGCCTCGACGCTGTTGAGGCTTAAGATGGGTGAGAAAATATGGTTGACATTAGCATAACTAAACTTAAGTTTATTTTTCAGTATACCTAGGCTAATGTTGAAAAATTACCGTCTTAATCTGGAATAAGTGATGTTGTGGGATGTAGCCGTAAACACTGCGGTAGCTTAGGTGAAGGATAAAGGGGGTGAGCAAAGCGAAGCCCCCTTTATCCTTCGTGTTAGGTTGAACATGTAAAAACAACAAATATACTTATACTCGTCTTACTATAGTTTTTCTTTACTCTTCACCTAAGCTACCGCAGTGTTTTGCCCTGATGTTAGAAATAGCTTTCATATCTGAATAAAATTACCCCGCTCCGCTCCCCGCAGTCGCACGAATACTTCGTTTTTAACATTGGCCAACTAATGTCAAACATTAACCGAAACGCATCGGCTAATGTGCAATCTAATAGATTAAAGATGACATCCGTTATCACAAACGAACATGACTTCGGACATTAACCGAGGCTCGAAATTAATCTCAAGACTAGCCATTTTTATTATTTTGAGGTCTGATTTCACATCTCTTACTGCATTTCCAATTAAAAGATGGGCCTGAAAAACCCTGCGCATGTAAGGCGGGGTCTTTTTTGACGCTACCTATTGAAAAAGGATTAAATAAATACTCAGTCATTTTCTTTTCAGTCTAATTTGTTTACCAGTCGCTATATGAATTAGTTTATTACTTGAGAATATTATACATTATGTAGTGCCTATGAATATTACAAATTATGTAGTTCCAAATTAGTCATACCATACCATTAGCTACACGAAAGATAGATATTTAAGTTAAATCTGTGAAGATAAAAAATATTTAGTTGCTACTTAACCGAAATTCAGCTAACATAATATGGTTAAAATGAGTTTAGTTTATTTACCAAGTTTATTTATTTAGGATGTTCGATTCCAAATCGATATTCGATCGATGGTTTCGGAACGGCCATTTTGAATTTGACGTTGCTGCTAACCTAGCAGTTTTTGACAACTGACAGACGAAAGCCCTCGCAATGTAAACGCGCTTTGGATAGGGTATTGAAATTAAATCGCAAGCCATCTGGAATGTATTCGGGTTTCCCTCAGGATTGTCTATATAGCTGAGTGTGTTGTGGTTCCCCGAACCAGATAAAGTTCGCATTTACGTGGCCGATTGGTTTTTCCCACGTAACATAACCTGTGTTGGAACACTGTGCTCATCGAAGCTGGCCTGCCAGTCATACCTGGTTGGCTGAAGAACCTGTCTACCAAGAAGAGCCTAGGGTGCACCCGGGCCTTGCAGAGAGACAGGAGGTTGACGGGACCGAAGCACAGACCAGGTTAGATCGACTCCATTTACCTTGGCTCGGTGAATCGCCGATGTTCACACTTCTTGGCAACTGATCGCTACGCTACCTCGTAGCTGATGGGCCCCTACGAGGTCATTGGGTGCCGAGAAGCCTGAACAGTTTTGGTAGCTAGAGCGTGGTTTCCTGAGATTTGCAGCCGTCAAGGGCTCCAGGAACGCACGATTTGGGACTATCAATCTGTAGGTATAGGCGGTTATTAGGTAACTGTTGTTCCTATATCCACATAGATTGGTAGTATTGTAAGCTATAGGTCTATTGCTGGTAGTAGATAGACAGATATTGAATTGAAAATTGCATTGAATTACCAGTTAGTCAATCTATTAGTGGTCTAGTAATGCCATTGAAGAATGTTTTGGTTAACATAGGCAGTTACATCTATTGATAGCAGGCTATTGCATTGTTTTCAGTTTATAGCAATTTATAACTTGAACTAATATTGACTATCTGTGTGTGTTATAATGATAAAGGGAAACTAAATTGTATTTACAGAATTTATATAGATATAAAACTCGGTTCCTATTGTTTAAGGAAAACAGCATTGTTTAAGTTGTGGTTTAGGGTTCCCTCGTTTGGGTTGTAGACTGGAGGGTCCAATAAAATTGAGTTACTGCAAATTGTGAGTAAGTATCGTTCCGATCATGTCGTTATCTGAAATCCAGAAGGGTGTTTCTAAGGAACTCAGATGGTTTTCCTCCGCACACGGTCTGATAGACCGTTTAGATAGGCATGATGTGGTATTGGAGCGGTCTATGGACGTTAAGGAACGTTACAATAGGGTGCTCGAATTGTCCGCGCAGGCGGAATCAGTTGATGGTTGCGCACCTGACAGGCTGTCACGGTTGATAGGGGATGTCGACCAATGTATGGAGATGGCAGCTGCTATCACGCAGAAGGCTGCGGACATACGTAGACAGCGCGAGTTCAGCCATGGTGGTGACATTGAAGCACCCCTGCCGCTTCAGGGTTCGGGGTCCAGGTTACCTGCCATAACTATGCCTACTTTTGACGGAGTGTCCGGTGAATGGATGAGCTTCATCAATCTGTTCGACAGTTTGGTGCACATGCCATCGGAACCCGTTGTTGTCCGTCACCAAGGCTCTAGAGAATCTTGGACTTCCGGTTGGTGAATGGTCGTACCTACTGCTGTACATTGTACTTTCCCGCCTACCCGCTGACGTGCAGACTCGTTTCGAACAGTCTCACGGGAGGTCGGCCGAGGACCTGCCCGCCTTCTCCGACTTGGTCGGATTCTTGGAAGAGGAGGCTCGACGGGCAGAGAATTTGGGGTTGACGGTCACCCATCCTTCGGAGCCACAGAGAGCTGCCGGGAGCGCTGTGAGTAGGGGCCCTCCGACGAGGAAGGACCGCACCAACCGGCAGTCATATGGGACTGTGAGTGCATTGACCCCACATAGTGAGACCTGCCCATGTTGTAGGCAGATTGGCCATGCTGTGGCCAATTGCAATAAGTTCGGGGAACTTAGGGTTCAGGGACGGCGCCGGATGGCCAAGCAGCGGAGCTGGTGTTTCCTGTGCCTCGGGCCACACATGGCTAGGTACTGCACGCGCACAAAAATGTGCGGATATTGTGGTGGGGCCCACAACAATCTGTTGTGCATGAACCGGTCCGGCCAACAGCCACCACAGGGCCGTACCCAGGGTGACACGGCATGGGGCCCTGAGAATTCGTTTGCGACTCGGAGCGCAACTCAGGGGCCAATGTCCCCACGTGCACAGGGCGGTACTAGGGTGCAGGGCCGCACTCAGGGTCATCACATGGGGGGCCCTGAGTTTTCGGTTGCGACTCAGCATCCGACTCAGCGGGCAATGGGGCCACAAGCACGCAGCCACCCAGGGGTGCAGGGCCGCACTCAGGGTCATCACATGGGGGGCCCTGAGTTTTCGGTTGCGACTCAGCATCCGACTCAGCGGGACATTGGGTGTGTTCAGCGGGCCGTAACGGGCGGGTGGCATGGGACACCTTCGGGCTATGCGGGTGCGGTTCGGACGCCGCCTCAGTTGTCGCCCCGCTCGTCGCCTCGTCCTCGTCGGTCGCATGTGATGTCCCCCCCGCTCATGGAGCGGCCACGGTTGAATTCACGCCCACCCCCCTTTACGGGGAATCGTAGGTTGGGAATGGAACCGGCGCGCGGGCCATTTGTACAATGGGACCCTCTGGCGTATAGCTGCATACCTGATCGGTTACAGGCAGAGTGGGGCCCCGGGGGCCCTCGCTAGGAATTTGTGGCCCAACAATTTGTTGCCCCCCAACCGGAGACGGTGGTGTTACCGATCGCCTCTGTGCTTGTTTGGGATTTGGCGGGCAACTCAACATACGTTCGCGCCCTATTTGATTCTGGAGCTCAGGGCTGCATTGTATCGAATGATTTAGCAAAATGGTTGGGCCTCATAAATAATGTATCGCTGCCGAGGAAATTGGTCCCTGCTGGGGATTACAGAGCAACCCTTCACGGGTTTTGTGATGCCTCTGAACGAGGGTTTGCGGCAGCGGTTTATTTGCGAACCGTCACCTCCACCGGGGAGGTCGACGTGCGTTTGGTTTTGGCAAAAAGCAAGGTAGCGCCTATTCGGACAAGGATGACGATTCCAAAACTGGAACTGTCCGGGGCTGCTCTTTTGACCAAACTTTTGAATCACACTCTAACAGTGTTGCGTTGGTCAGTGGTTTCGGAGGATACGGTGTACGCGTGGACGGACAGCCAGATTGTTTTGTGCTGGCTGAAGGCTTCGGTACACAACTTAGAGGTTTTTGTTGCGAACCGTGTCTCCCAGATTGTGTCGTCTGAGGTCCCACTGACCTGGAGACATGTACCAGGAGAATTGAACCCGTCTGATTGTGCATCCAGGGGATGTCGGGCTCCTGAACTCGTTAGACACCATTTGTGGTGGGGACCACCCTGGCTTGCCAGGAGAGAATCGGACTGGCCCCACAGCCATGTAGTAGTATCTTCGGATCATGGCCCCAGAGCGGCCGTGCATGTTACCCAGAAGGGGCAATACAAGGCGTACCTATGTGTGTTTGTTTGTTTATCCACCAAGGCGGTACATCTCGAGCTCGTTGCTGATCTCTCGACAGAGGCTTTCATTGCTTGTTTGGATAGGTTTGTTTCTCGAAGGGGACTTCCAACTTTGATCCGCTCTGATAACGGCACTAACTACGTCGGTGCGGAACGATACTTACGAGAGATAGTCAACTTTTTGAATGTAAATGAAGTGGATATTGGAACGGCCCTCTCCCGTCGGGGTATACAGTGGACCTTCAGCCCACCGAGTTGCCCCCACTGGGGTGGGATTTTTGAGGCCGTAGTTAAGTCAGCTAAGACGCACTTGGGGCGTATAGTAGGTCAGACCGCGCTGACTTTTGAGGAGCTCGCGACATTGTTTTGTAAGATCGAGGCCGTTCTCAATTCGCGACCGTTGTGTCCGCTCAGCTCGGATCCAAATGACCTGGAGGCTCTGACCCCAGGCCATTTCTTGATAGGACAGCCACTTAACGCGTTGCCCGAGCACCCCTTCGAGGGAGTGAAATTGTATCGGTTGTCAAGTTATCAGATGTTGCAGCAGTTTACTCAGAATTTCTGGAAGCGTTGGTCGCTCGAGTATCTGCATATCTTACAACAGCGCCTTAAGTGGACTGACAAAACCAGCCCCCCTAGTGTTGGTGACCTCGTTCTGGTTAAGGATGCTAACCTACCGCCACTACGTTGGCGCAGGGGGCGCATTGTTAACTTGTTCCCTGGCAAGGACGGGACCCCCCGGTCTGCGGAGGTTCTAGTAGGAGGCTCGGTTCTAAAACGAGCGGTAGCAACGTTGTCTCGGCTGCCCGTAGATTAGGGGACAGGTGGGTGCCTGTCCGGGCGGGTGATTGTTCGATTCCAAATCGATATTCGATCGATGGTTTCGGAACGGCCATTTTGAATTTGACGTTGCTGCCAACCTAGCAGTTTTTGACAACTGACAGACGAAAGCCCTCGCAATGTAAACGCGCTTTGGATAGGGTATTGAAATTAAATCGCAAGCCATCTGGAATGTATTCGGGTTTCCCTCAGGATTGTCTATATAGCTGAGTGTGTTGTGGTTCCCCGAACCAGATAAAGTTCGCATTTACGTGGCCGATTGGTTTTTCCCACGTAACATAACCTGTGTTGGAACACTGTGCTCATCGAAGCTGGCCTGCCAGTCATACCTGGTTGGCTGAAGAACCTGTCTACCAAGAAGAGCCTAGGGTGCACCCGGGCCTTGCAGAGAGACAGAAGGTTGACGGGACCGAAGCACAGACCAGGTTAGATCGACTCCATTTACCTTAGCTCGGTGAATCGCCGACGTTCACACTTCTTGGCAACTGATCGCTACGCTACCTCGTAGCTGATGGGCCCCTACGAGGTCATAGGGTGCCGAGAAGCCTGAACATAGGATTTACTGTAGAATAAATGATCGAAGGTAATCCACCAACTTGTACAGTTTCCCTACTTTTTCCGGGAGTATTGCTTTTGTGGCAACATTTGACACGCACACAGATTAACAGGTCGCGAGCGTTCCAACATGTCGACACGCACACTAGCCTGCTAAAGTTGGCCTGTTTTCACCGCTGTCATTCGGTATTAACGCGGTATCTAGTGTTTGTATAATCTAAGTGACCAAGGTATTTAACTTCTCTGTTTGTTTAAATACCTATTTGATCTATATAAGGCGGCTCCATAAGCATTCCTACGAAGAAATGCTCGAGATGACCATTGGGGTCATTTCACCGCATTTAAAAAACAGTTGGCGTGCTTTCCATTGGGGACTGTACCTAACTAAATCTCTGAAGATAACTGTTGTTATCAAGTGCTCATAAAGGTCATTATTACCGATTCTTGTAAAATAGTAATAAAATCTTGTAAAAACCTCTAAATTACTCACATCTCACTCATGTTCTATGGTACTATGCTATGAGCTATCATTACGGTGTGTAACCAGAGCAGCCGCTGGGGCTGTCTCGACACAGTACCGTTAGTATACAAGTCTTACTTCTGAGAATCTGCAAATAGAATATCCTTTGTTAGAACAATACCTACAAAAATAGGCATCTACTTACTTCAAGTACTTAGGTTTTCTCGGTACCTTTCAGTCACACCTCCAAACAAACGACGACTTTCGTCCGACGCTGAACCAATGTACGTCTCCGACGATGACTATTCGGAGGGCTCTGAAAACCAAGTAGACAAGCCCCCAAACGAGCTACCCTCTTGTCCAAACCCCCCGACTGCCGAACCGCAACCAGGACCAAGCTCAGCACCTGACGAGCCGCAACTGGGACCAAGCACGGTACCCGATGTATTACAGGCCGGCCCAAGCGCAGCGCCGCGCGGCCCTGATCAGGGACCAAGCGCGTCTATCAATGAACTACAGCAGGGGGGTAGCCCCCTTATTGAATTAGACCCTGAGATTATGGAAATTCTCGGTGATGACCCATTTTCTACAGTTCAGTATGGACCTGAAATACGAAAAGAATTAGCCACCCGTTTTCAACACGTTGCTACAGAGGGCCTGGAAAAGGATGCTAGGAAGGATCCTATTGCAAAATACCTCATACCGGCCAATTGTAGCTACATTGACGCGCCGAAGGTCAATGCTCAAATAAAATTCTTTACAGATGCCAACGCTAAGCGCGATAAGGGCATTGAGACAAAACAAAAGCAGATGGCCAGTGCCATCTCATACTTAAGTGAAGTTATCAACAACCAGCTGAGTTCAAAAAATAAAAATAACGAGATTTTGCAAAAGCTGATGGACGCATGTCGCTTATTGTGCGACATTCAACATAGCGATTCGGTAACGAGAAGAAATTTCATCATGTTCTCTGTCAAAAAGATATGAGTGAACATCTTTCGAAAACAAAAATCGACTCACACCTGTTCGGGCAGGGGCTGTGAGATATATTGAAGTCCGCAAAAGAACTGAACAAGTCAGCATCAGAATTAAAACCCGACACTTACAGCAGTAAGGGCTCGTCCAAGCGCTCAAGACCCCCCGCAGCAAAGCAGCCTTTAAACCGGAGAGCTCCTCCCCCGGCGCGCAGGCCGCCGGGGCCGCCCCCGCCCCCGCCCCCGAGGAGCCGCGAGCCTGCCGCGCACCGCGCACCGCATCTCCCGCCGCCGCCCGGCTACTCGTCGAGACCGTCGCCGCATCAGCTGCCGCCGCTGCCGCCGCAGCCACACAGGCGCCGCTACTACTAGATACTACGAGTACAGTTAAGTACGGAGGGAGATTAGCACAATTTCGTGAACAATAGTCATTAATAACAAATGACCGCACTATTTTCGAATGGATTAATGGTTACGAAATTAAGTTCTCAAGTCCTTTTATCCAACGTTTGGTTCCCCCTCCACCTGTTCATACAAATCTAGAAAAACAACTTTATAATGAGTGTGTGGACCATTTGTTAAAAATAGGCGCAATATCAGAGTGCGATTCGTGCGAAGGGCAATTCATATCCACTACTTTTCTCACACCAAAGCCGAATGGTAAGATGAGATTTATCCTCAATCTCAAAAAACTCAATAAATTTATAACAACAAGTTATTTTAAGTTGGAAGATTTGCGCACAGCTGTAAAACTGGTCACAAAAGACTGCCAAATGGTTACAGTTGACCTTAAAGATGCATATTTCTTAGTAAGCATACATAGGCGATCCCGCAAATACCTAAGATTTGTTTTTGATGGTCGTTTGTTCGAATTCAACGTATTACCATTCGTTCCCGTTCATAATTACAAAAATAACTAAACCAATAGTGAAACTACTGCGCAGCGCAGGCCTAGTCTCGACCTTGAACCTCGACGACTGGTTATTGTTTGGAAATACCTACCTGGATTGTATGACCAATGTCTATGTTACATAAAGCTTGCTAACTTCCCTAGGCTTCCTAATAAACGAGGAAAAAAGTACATGAAACCCATCAACCACATGCAAATTTCTGGGAGTTATTATCGATTCTCACAATTTACAGCTCAGCCTTCCTAACGAAAAGAAGCTACGAATAAAATCTGAATTAGAACAATTCGTTAAATTAAAAAGATGTAAATTGAGGAAATTTGCGCGCATTGTTGGCTTACTAGTCTCATGTTGCCCAGCCGTAGCTTACGGCTGGCTTTACACTAAAGAAATGGAACGACACAAATACTTAAACCTAAGGGATGACGAGGGCTATAATAAATCTATAAGTATTCCTGACTCCCTTCAATCTGACCTGCAGTGGTGGCTAAGTGCCGTTGATGAATCGGTGAATCGGATTACCAACGACGTGTACCAGAAAGAGATATTCTCTGACGCCTCAACAACGGGGTGGGGAGCAATGTGCGAGGGCCAAAGGGCAAGCGGACAGTGGTCGGCCGCAGAACAAGCTCGTCATATTAATTACCTCGAACTGTTAGCCACATTTCTTGCTTTAAAGACGTTCGCTCGCGACCTATACGATTGCCAAGTACTTATGCGCATCGACAATACAACCGCAATTTCCTATATAAATCGTATGGGGGGCGTACAATACCCACATCTCACACATATTACTAAGCAGATCTGGCAATAGTGTGAGCAAAAGAAAATTGTACATATTTGCATCATACATAAAATCAAGTGAAAACACTATTGCTGATGCCGAATCGAGGAAAAATCACCCAGATATTGAGTGGGAGTTAGCCGACTGGGCCTTTGATTCTATGACGAGTTCGTTCGGTGTGCCGGACATTGACTTATTTGCAAGTCGTGTAAATCACAAATGCCCGAGTTATGTCGCTTGGCACCGGGACCCGGACGCCTTCGCTGTCGATGCGTTTACCTTCTCATGGACATCGTTTTATTTCTACGCATTCCCTCCTTTCTCGATGATACTTAAAACTCTTAGAAAAATAATTGCAGATAAAGCAGAAGGCATTATGGTCGTACCCCAGTGGCCCACCCAGCTGTGGTACCCTATTTTCAACAACCTCCTCAAATCTCAACCTGTTACATTCGAACCATACAGTAACTGCCTGATTTCTCATTCCAGCTCCCGCCAGGTGCACAAGTCGATTACCCTGGTTGCAGCAGTGTTGTCCGCCAGGCGTTGACAAATAGGGGCCTCTCTAACTCGGCCTTAGATATAATGGTAGCTTCGTTAGCGCCAAACACAATAAAACAATATGATGTATGCCTCAAAAAGTGGTGGACTTTCTGCAACCAGCGCTCACTCAACTATTTCAGTGTGCCTGTACATGTGGTTGTGGATTTCCTTACCAAAACAATACGAGAACGGTAGTCAATATGGGACCCTTAATTCATGTCGTTCAGCCTTATCCTTAATATTAGGACCAATAATATCTAATAATGATATTTTACAACGATTCTTTAAAGGGGTTTACCGACTTCGGCCACCATTACCTAGATACGTCATTACATGGGACACAAATATAGTGTTAGATCATCTCAGTGGTTCCTACCCAAATGAAGATATTTGCTTGGAGCAATTGTCAAAGAAGACAATAATCACTCTTCTAGCATTGGCAACAGCACACAGAGTGCAAACGATTTCTAAAATTAAAACCATAAATATAGAAAAACGAAACGACCAAATAATTATCAAGATCCCAGACATTATAAAGACGTCTAGGCCTGGTAGTAAGCAGCCTATCCTAGTCATACCCCATTTCAAAGAAAAGCCCACTGTATGTCCAGCAGCAGCCTTACTCGCCTATATCGACAAAACTAGTTCCCTTAGAAAGTGTGAAACCCTCTTTATAGGTTTAAAGAAACCACACTTAGCCGTTGGCCCTCAGAGCTTAAGTCGCTGGATCAAGCGCACGCTCGGAGACAGCGGGCTGGACACTGCGGTGTTCTCCGCGCACTCGACGCGGCACGCCGCTACGTCTAGGGCTAGGTCTCTCGGTGTTAGTATTGAGACCATTCGTAACACCGCAGGATGGAGTGACAACTCCAATACCTTTGCCAAATTTTACAATAAGGTCTTATCAACCACCGAAAATGTTTCGCTAGCGACATCTGTTTTTGATTAAGTCGTACGCTGAAACTCATAGTTCCTATTGTTGTTATACATATACGAAAATACATGTAATTATATTGCAAACAATTGTAATCCCTTAATGTTAAAAGGATTTCTTTGCGTTAACTAAAATAAAAACTGATTATACTAAGTAAGAAAAACTGTGGTTTAAAATTTATGATTTCTAAATAATAATACTTACTGGATATAAAATATGTTCATAATTTATAAAAATATGCTCATTGATAAAAAATCCTGAGTGCTCTCAAAATCTACATGTGTATCATAAATATTCTCCTTACTAATCCTGAAGGACGAGGTGCGAGCATAATTTATGATTAAACGAACTTACCTTAAGTGAAGTTCTATCAAAATTATGCGAAGCACCTCGTCCGAAGAGATTAGTAACTCCCTCCCAACCCAAGCTATTCGTACCCTTATTAATGAGCCAGGATTTTATCATCAAATGAGTTAATTGGACTCTAAACTAAATGAAGCGCGAGATCGATGGGCGCTGCCGGCTAGGCAAAATATCTATCTACCTCACAAAAAAAAAACTGAAAGTAACAAAATATATTCTCAACTAAAGTGCAGAGCGGTGCACAATACGTGTTACTACATGTGTATCATAAATATTCTCCTTACTAATCTCTTCGGACGAGGTGCTTCGCATAATTTTGATAGAACTTCACTTAAGGTAAGTTCGTTTAATCATAAATTAATCCTGGTTTGCTGGAAGAGATCTCTTATCAGAGATAAGCTCGCCTTTGTACACTATTTTCATGTAACTATTGTTTTTTTATAAGTTTTGTGTGCAATAAAGAATATATGAAATATAAGTACTCTGTGGTTATACTAAACTTATGTTTTTCCATGGTTCACTCGTATTTTTATGTCATAAAATAAAAAGTGATTTTTTCGCACAAATGTACTACTACTAATTTGTAGCACGACGAAAAACAAATTTCATTAAAGTCGTGCCAGAAAACATACCGAAAATAAATAAAAAAATGATTAATACATTTAATACATACACTTATTTTTTTGCGAAACCTTACTTTTATATCTTTGTTATTCATTGTACGTCAGCCAGTATTTTTAGATAGCGATCATATTTTCGGAATGTAATCGGACAACGATAAATTATTAACACAAGATTGAAATTTTTTGGACACACAAAGTACGTATGCGCCACTGATAGGTTCAAAGTGTCAAGAATAAGTCAATTTCACATATTAGAAGGTACGGAAAATTTCGTTGAACATTTCTCACAAATATGTCGAGATTTGAAGTATTTAGAAGCCTGTGTAAATTTGTATTTGTTAATTTTTTGAATCAATTTTGATAAATTGATTTATAGGACCACCTCTATGGTATCATCTACCAATTAAAACAAGAATCATAAAAATCGGTACATAATTGACGGAGTAAACGCGTTACAAACACACAAAAAAATAAAAAACCGGTCAAGTGCGAGTCTAAATCGCGCACGAAGGGTTCCGTACCACCGTTCAATGGAAGCGATGGTGTGGAGTGAATAGTTTGGATTTTACACAGCAAAATATTGTTTACAAAGTTATCAGTGCGGTTACTTTCACACTCCATGTACGTAACCAAGTGCATCCATAAGTTTGTATGTGGTATTGTTGTATGGGAGCCCCCTTAAATATTTATTTTATCCTGTTTTTTAGTATTTGTTGTTATAGCGGCAACAGAAATACATAATCTGTGAAAATTTCAACTCTCTAGCTAGCTAGGTTCTTGAGATACAGCCTGGTGACAGACGGACGGACGGACGGACGGACGGACAGCGAAGTCTTAGTAATAGGGTCCCGTTTGGAACCCTTCGGGTACGGAACCCTAAAAAGACGAATTGAGAACCTCCTCATTTGTCGGTTGAATCAACTAATCCAAGAAAAAAGCGCGTCCGTCGGAATCGTCGGGATTCAGTATACAACAATATTGTATGTCGGGATCAGCGATTGATCGCTGGTCGGGATCATAACGTAGCGATATTTGAATGAATGATTTCAATGATCATATAATGCTCTAATGAATGAGTATTATTCTTTCTCACTCTTACAATATTACTTGTGGACCCTTTCTTGATAATATAATATACAGTGCTACAAGGATCGTCTTGCGCGTGGCCAAAATCGGCACTAACGCTGCCATCTTGTAAAGCGTGTTAGAGAGAGGGAGAGAGGTGATGCAATAAAGCTAAAAGTGGCGCCCCCTGGCAATGTCATCAAAACGCCAAAATATCCTTGTTGCATTATAAGTAAAAGATCATGAAGATTTGACGTTTTCCAAACCAATGTCAAAGGTTTAATTTATGTCAACCTATGATGTAGGGTTTATTTATTTACGAACTTGATAATCAACGTTATCATCTCAATTTCGAAAGAATCCCGCATAGAATCAAACTTTCATCATTATCATTATGATACTCCGCCCAAATCGACCCACTGCTGGGCATAGGCCTCCTCTCTATGTATAGATAGCGCCAATCATCACGGCCCTGTGCCAACCACATCCAGCAAGGTCCTATCGACTTGATGATATCGTGGGATCTGATGCCTCGTCCGGACGCTTGCCACTTGTCGCAAGCTCCGAGCCATTACAAACTTACAAGCGTGTGGAATTGTGGATGAAATCAAACAATGCCATCCACACGTGGCCATAAGATTTTTTTTCATGGTTTCCATTTCCTTCACTTTCATTTCCGAATTTCATTGAACCAAACCAAAACTGAATTACAACAGAACTGAACCGAAACCGAAACATAGACGTTAGTTCATTTTACAAAATAGCGTTTTCGGCCTCGCGGTTTATTTAATAAGTTACCAGTGGTCCCGGGTTCGAATCCCGGTTGTGGAGGAAGAAAAAAATCCCCAGGTCATGGATGTTTACGTGTTTTCGACGACGTCGCTGTTTCTGGTTTTCACGACTCAGGGTTTCCTGGTACGGGGCCAGAAACAATGTATGTGCCTGTATGTAAATGTTTTCAAATGCGCAAACCATGCATCGGTTACTTTTCTTTTATCCTTGTGATCATTATTCCCCGGGTCCCAAATGCACGGCTCACCCTGGTCACATTCCAGCAAGTTTAGGGCGTCCCTGAGTTGACTAGCCAGTCATATTTTACGTCACGTCGCACGTCCGCTCGCCATCACTACACAAACGAGACCACAGAGTACATTATTAGTCTTGATAAACGAGACTGAGTGGCGTGTGGAGGCGCCGCAAGCGCTTGCGGCAAATCCTTTTGACTTGTCTCCAAAAAACCGTCACTCGATCGGATCGTCTACAAGCTCCGCAAGCCCACGCAAAGCCAAGCCAAACGACCTCTCCACACGCTTGAAATTGTGACATCTTGTGGAGGCTTTCCGAGCGTGCGGACGCGCCATGTAATATTTTTCCCATGATTTCCGTTTTATTTCCAGTCGATGAAAGTTGACACAAAAGGTCCGAAAGAATAGCCAAGGTGTATAATCGTAACCAAAGATGTCAATGGTTGTAATAATCACAAAACAGTAGCTTCTGTTTGTGATGAATGCGATGAGAAAGGAGAAACATTGTGTTTTGTTTGCTGTTGAAGTGACAGTTCTTGTTCTTCGGTTTCGTCACAGCTTTGCCTAACTCAATCACCATAAAAATATAATTTCCCTCCAAGATCCGAATAAGAACTGGCAACTGGCGTTAAGAATAAAAACATGTCTCGCCAACGGCATCTACAAATTTGGAACAACTTCATTAATTTTTATAAGCGGTCAGAAAATTGGCCGCATTAGGGATGATTGCTGATATTGTCCAAGTATTGGAAAATGATTAAGAAGTACCCCGCCAACTTGAATATCTATTAGCAATACCGCAAGCTTACATTTATCAAGAATACTGTGAACCAGACGAAAACCCCGACTAGGTACGTCGGGCGAAAACAAACCCATGCCACACTGGAGGCTTCCACTTCCACAGGGGTCAGCTTGGTGGGAGGCTTGTGTAGTGTAGTAGTGGTGGTCAATTTATCCGACAACTTATTATTAGAAGCGAATATTTAAAAATACTAAGCAACTATTTATTTGATTATAGAAATAACGGTTGCCAGTATTGCAATTTTCATATCATTCAGAACATCGCCACCCGCAAGCAAATTAGCTCTTATACCGTAGCCATAAGATCTCGTTTTATTATTGCTGACACCATAGCGATTTTTGTTTTCATTTGAACGCAAAAATCACTGCTTATTTTATACGAATAGGGAAACCTTATTGTAAATGAGCTAAGCCTTGTTTTCATTTGAACGCAAACATCACTGCTTATTTTATAAGAATGCTTATTTTATAGGAATAGGGAAATTTAAACCTTATTGTCTGTGTCGTGATTCTTGGGACCTTGTCGGTTGTAATCTCAGAACAATGTTATAATTATAGCTTGAACATATAAAAATGAACTTTAAGCTACCCGATTACTGTATATTTTCATTTGAACGTACTCTTAAAATATAATATCGCTAAAATAGCTATGGTGCCTACTATATTTAAATGAGGTATAGAGGTATAGAGTTCAGTTTGCTATGTTTGATGCAATCGCGATTCGCGACTAGCGATTTATCGGGTTTAATAGTTGTTTCATGCTACCGTAGCAAATAACGCAACTGTTTAAAATAACGGTTATTTATGTAAAATTATTATATTTTAAACTAACGACAATCGCTTATTCAAAAACAGCCGTTATTCCTACACTGTGTAAAACGTCAGCCTCCACATGTGGTTGGCAACGCACGCCCGTCCTTAAATGTTGTAGAAAGGTCAAACGAATTTTGGTTGCAAACAAGCGGCAACACATTTTTAAGTCCCGTGTGGAAACGCTTGTATACTTGATTACAACAGTGTGGCACGGGTTTTAAAATCCGGCTGAAGGACAAGTATCCAGATTCGTAAAATTAGAAAAAATAAATTCAAACAAAACAAAACAATCGAGCAACGGAAAAGAAGAAAAGAAAACACAAAACATAACTTCGCTACATATTATCGTCTTCGTATTTCTGATTTTCCTTGTTGTTTTGCGATTGAAATGGATTCTGGAGCTCTGCTGAACTTCAGCAGGTGAAATAGAGTACAAACATAGATTTGAGTTTGATTTGAACTTGCGCGCTAGAAAGTATTGATTTTCTTTCACAAACTGAAGTTGAAGGATGTAAATAAATAAATCTTAAAGGGAGCTGATCTTGACATTCTCGCTTAAATTGATCGATGATTTGCTATTTGGTTTCTAATTTCTGGCTGCTGTCTAGGCCGAATGGTTTACGTTGATACATTTTATAATTCAGGTCTTCCAGTGCTGATACATCCAGTACAACTCCGGTGAAGTCAGGATTAGGAAAATTTGTGGATGCTTACTCTCCCCAACACCTCAATCTGACACCAAGGCCTGTAAGTACACTAGTATTTCTGTTGTAAATCCTTCCTTAAATTCTTCTAAATTGTCATTTCCTAACTTCCAGGAAGCAAAGCTTGGTTTCGCGGGGATAAGCCATGATAAACAAGGTCTGTTTACACTTGATGCCTCACCTTGCCTTGGTGACTATAAATGCAGGTAAATCATGAATACAAAAATGATTTATATCTATCATTGTGACAAAATGTTTCAAACCAGTTATCCCCTTTCTCCTATTCTGGGGTACACAGGTGCAGAATGAGAAGAAAAAGGTCAAGTAACCATGGTTACCTAGCGCTAGTCCAAAAAGCTTTACTATTAATCACCAAACTATTTTTTACCTAGGGCTCAAAAAGATACCTTATTCACATTGCAAAATATCGTTCAGGCTAGTCATTGATAGTGCTGATTCATAACATTCCCCTTTGGCTCTAACTTCAATATTTTTTTCTTACTATATAACTATATAACACAAAAAAAAACATTGAACTCTGAGCCAAAGACCAGGGCAAAACATAACTTACTTCCATCTGCATTATAAAAGACATAAACCGGTCAGATCAAACTCATTCCCAATTTACCCTTCTGACCGCCATACATCACATACAACATGTGTCACTCAGACACCAAACTTGTTTGCTTTGCTATGCAAAATACAACTTAATTTATATGAGATAAGGTGTCTTATAATAAAAAAATAGTTTCGGCTATAGCATCTTATAATATAAAAATTGTGTCAACATGGCGCCAGTGGCACAACATACAGTTGTCGGCCAGTGCCGACTGGGTTAGTAAACAGGCTAAAACTAACTTTTTTACTATTATTTGCAGAACTGTCAAAGCAAATCATACTCAACTACACCATATACCAAGGACCTGCTCATTTGAGGTTAATCAAAGCCTTCCATGTCTGAATAGGAGAGTTCAGCCGATTAAAATGGAGCTAGAGACTCCGAGTAAAGTGAAGCCAGTCAATGACCAAGTTAGAGGTATGAAATATGAAAATATTTGTTTTTATTTTGCTTAATTGTAATGTAACCACACAAAATACATTCCATGTAAATGAGCAACATCATGTCAACAAAGTAACATTTGAGTCAAAAGCGAATACATTAACCATCTGCCTGCTTTAGAATATCTCTTGCTGATAAAAGCTTATTCATAATCCACAGTGGATGGTCCAAATGGTCTGCGCTTCAACACATCTCTAGCAGCTAATGATGTGGCCGGATCGCCAGCGCAGTCGCAGGCTGGCTGGCAGCAGACCGTCAACGCTACCAAGGCTGTGTTTACCATTGAACCTAGTACTTCTAAAGTTAGTATCATTGATACAAAATTGGTATGGCATAAGCTACAAAAGATTTAATTTTAGGGGTGATGCCCGGTCTCCCCAAGTTCCAAATCCCTCAAAGCTTTTATTATTAACTAAAAGTTGTAGACTCACTTCACCAAAAAGTCCTTTCTATAATGTTCACATAGAATCTATTGAAAACCTACAGGCCAGATTTATTCCGATGCTTGCTTATTCGCAACAATCTCAAATATAAATGCAATAACTATGACAAACGCCTAGATCACTTTGGAGTGATGTCATTAGAAAATCTAAGAAACATTAATAGTTTGACCACACTCCATCAAATTTTGCATGGAACGATTCACACTAAAATGTTTTATCAAAAATTGAGATTTCATTCACACAGCGTCAGAAACGATAGGTTAGGAAACACACTACATTCCATCTACCCATTTACAAAACTCAAAGAGTTTACCAAAAACCTCTCTCTAATATGTGCCGTCTTTACAATGATCTCTCTAACAAACACACCCTAGATATATTTGTAAACCCATGTACCTTCAATACAAAACTTTTAAACATTAATAGAAAGAATCAAACATAAAACAAACACAGATTCAACTTTTAACTTCTGAGTAAGTACTTACAATTTACATATATATGTAATTAATTTTTGAAAAGTCAGATAAGTAGAGATTATGTAATATAGCAGATGACATTTAATTTTAAGCATGCTGTCAGGACATTTTAAGGTTGTATCACTAGTTTAATATGTAAAACCATTATTCTAAGACATGCAATGTGATTTTAATGTTTTGTTCTGCAATAAAATAAAATAAAATAAAAAACATGGATCAGCTTACTTTGGTTATGTTTAATGTTATTTGTTACCTACTACTTGAGAGAACCAATGAGGTTAAAAACGTTATATTTTCATGCTTAAGTCGGTAAAGGTCCTTCCCCACCGACGGGCAATAGCCTCTACCTGGATACGAGTAATATTGAGCCATATTCCACCATGCTGGCTCAGTGCAGGTTGATAGAGGGGTTTTACGTCCACTACCACGTAGCGATAGTAGCCGGAACCTACAGCTTAATGTGTCCGATAATGTACCCCATACTTATCAATAATTATCTCATTGATACATGGTCAGAAATCGAAGATGCATCTCCTGTGTGAGAGGCAAGCGTGAAACCCATTAGACCACGTAGATCCATTTCTGTATATAATTAATTTTATTTACTGTCATAAGTTATCAAGCAGACTGGTAGACAAGGCAGTAATACAAAACTCTATTTTGCGTGACATCCTATCCTCAAAGCTATGGAGGTATGAAGTTTTGCCTCACGATGTACACCCATGTTGGTATTCCCCCCAGATCCTAATAGTAAACAATGCGGCGTGCTCCCTGCTCGGCTACTCGTCCGGCGAGCTGGTCGGGCTGCTCTTCTCGGAGCTGCTGCGGCGGCGCGGCTGCAAGGCCTTCACGCTCCACGAAGACTGTGACGAGCATGAAGACGGCACGCTCGTGCTACTTAGTGGCAAGGTAGGCTTCCTTCTTCCTCCTTTCCTCTTTCCTGCTCGGCTACTCGTGCGGTGAGCTGGTCGGGCTGCGCTTCTCGGAGCTGCTGCGACGGCAAGGCCTTCACGCTGCACGAGGACTGCGACGAGCATGAGGAAGGCACGGTCGTGGTGCTAAGCGGCAAGGTGGGCTTCCGTCTTCCTTAATCCTTCCGTCTTCATTAATCCTTCCGTCTTTGTTATTCCTCTTGAATTTCTTTCTTCCGCCTTAAACCGTAAAGAGGAAAGAGCCTTTCTTCTTCCTACTCTGTGTCGCCGCGGGAACCAGAAATAGCAACGATACTAACAATTCTAAGACCAAAGGATGTTTTCTTCCTGAGGGCTGGGATTATAACCCGGGAACACTGACTCTAAGGCAAAGCCCCGACCGAAGGCGAAGCGACCGACGCACGTCCGTCGTCAATTAAAAAGTTGTGGTTTTCATTCCATTTCCAATTTATAAGTATATACCTCATGTTTTGGTCTTTGAGAATAATGCTGAATCGTTAGATGAACTTGGATATTATAATTATTTTCCTTTTCCAGGTGGTAGAGCTGATATCTAAATACGGTAATACGGTGCAAGTTTCGCTCTGGATCAGACAGCTGGACAACGACGGACCCTGCTTAGTGGTCGCTGAGCCTGTAACCTGCAAGAACGTTGCTGTAAGTACATATCATAGCATACGACATCCTAATAGATGCGGTACCAGCAGCTGTCGATGAGGATACAACATTGACTGAAGTTGAGTATGTAATTGATAATATAAGCATGAAATTAATAGTATGTGCGATGAAAAGTATGAAAACAGGTATAGCGGCAGGGTTTGATAGAGTATCGTTAGAGATGCTGAGGGGAGGAGATGGCGTCGTGGCTAGTCAGCTGTACCGACTCTTTAATATATGCTGGGCGATCGGTCGGGTGCCAGGAGAGGAGACTGGTGCAAGGTTGTAATCGTCCTGCTATATAATGGGAAGTGTTCACAGCAGGACTGTAAAAGTTAGCGCGGCATTAGTCTTCTCAGCATCGTCGGTAAATTGTATGCAAAAATATTGATTGAACGAGTGATGAATAAAACGGAGGAAAATATCTGGGAGGTGCAACGGGGTTTCAGAAGAGGAAAGGGATGTACGGACCAGATCTTTGCTCTACGATGCGTAATAGAGAAGCATGTGGCTTTGAGGCAAAAAGTTTACTGCGGTTTCGTAGACTTAGAAAAGGCATATGATAAAGTGGCGAGGAATGATTTGTGGGAAACACTATCCGTGTATGGAGTGGACAACCGTGCACTGAAGTCCTTGTACGCCGACGCCAGTGCATGCATCAGGATAAACGGTGCTTACACGGGCTGGTTTAACATCGAACGTGGTGTGAGACAGGGCTGTGCAGCATTGCCATGGCTGTTCAATATGTTCATGGATAGTTGTTTGAATGATTTGAAAGAGCGTAATTGTGGGATGAAAATGGGAGAGTTACTTATGAAGTGCCTCTTATACGCCGATGATCAAGTTATTCTTGCGTCGTCGGTGAGTGAGCTGCAGGAGATGGTAACTCTCATGAACGAATCACTTAAGAAGAAGGGAATGAAAGCGAATGTCAGTAAAACGAAGGTCATGATTTTAGAAAAGTATGAAGTAATATAAAGAAGTAACTGAATGCGTGGTTTATGATTGATGATGAACAAGTGGAACAGGTGAATGAGTTTATATACTTGGGTAGTATGTTTACAAGAGATGGGAAATGTGAGAGTGATATTGAAAGGAGAGTGAGTGTGGGCAATAAAATCAATGGGGCACTGCACTCCTTGATGAGTAGCCAAACGGTGTCCCAAAAGGCACGTTTGGCGATTCATAATGGAGTGTTGAGTCCGACATTGATGTATGGGAGCGAATGTTGGGTATGGCATAAGAAGCATGAAAGCAGAATAAAAGCTGTAGAAATGAGGTCTTTGAGGAGTATGTGTGGAGTAACATTGAAAAATAGATTTAATTATGAAGTTATAAGGGAACGCTGTGGATTGAAAGAAGATATAGTGACAAAGAAAGAGAAAGGCCAGCTAAGACTTTTTGGTCATGTTGAAAGGATGAAAGAAAGAAGATTGACGAACCAGATTTATATAGCGGGCGTGAAAGGAGCCTTCGGACGGGGACGCCCAAGGATGTCCTAATAAGACCAAATCGGCGATTTGTTAGTGAAGGGGCAAATACGAAGTATCCGTAACCGGTGAGCTTGCAAGAAGACTTATGGACGTTGAGGAAGCTAGAGATGTATGCCAGGATCGTAGCAGGTGGAGGTCTTTAGTCTCTGCCTACCCCTCTTCCGGGAAATAGGCGTGAGCAAATGTATGTATGTACGACATCATCATGCTCGGAAAAAATTGACCCACTGCTGGGGCCACGAGCATACGAGTTACATAATGTTGGTCAACAATATGATTTACAAGTGTTGCATTGCGGTTCGAGGCTCTGTTTCCCCAGCGAGGGTCCCCGGGTTTGACTCCCGGCTGGGGAGAAAGAAAACAACCCCAGATCTTGCATGTTTACATGTGTGTGACGTCGCTGTTTCTGATTCCCACGACACAGGGTATGTATGACTGTATGTGCCTGTATACAAATGTTTATGTTTATCATAGCGTAAGATACATTTACACGTGTGATATATTGTAGAAGAGCTGTAATTTCGCATTATTTTCTGTGATTTGTTGTACAAAAATAATATGAAAGTTGGAAACACTTTAAATTAGTCATCACAAGTAAAACCACACTTGATATATGTAACAATGGCTTTTTACTCGCAGTTCACAGTTGACCCAGACACGGGGTTGGTACTATCCTGCGACAGCGAGGATGCAGCCCTACTGTTCCAAGCCGAGTGTGGGGCTAAGCTTGTGGGGCTACCGATCTCCTCGCTCATACCGTCGGTTCAACTCCCAGCCCCAGACAAACAGAATATACCCAAGAATCTGGCCAAGCAGAAATTAACTGGTAAGACAACAACCTATGGAGGGTTCAGAACTAAAATAAAGCGACATTGAACAAATCTAGCCATTCACACTCGACGACTCGAAGTGTATGGTTTGAATGGTTGTATGGCGCAAGTATGACATCACTGAGCGGCACTTTCTTATATTATTTGTTTAAATCGCTCTCATCTCTGCTCTCTCTAGCCTCGGCGCACACGGCCCACTAAACTTCGTCGCTTGTGGCGACCGTTGACCACTACGCTGGTCGCCACAAGTAGTCGGTGGCCGCTACTGTTTAACCCCGTTGCTTGCAGAGTCATAAACGACTTCGCCCGGGTGAACTGGAGCGAATGGAGAGAGGAATGGGTTAATCGCATGAGTGGCGTGTGTCAACGTTTTGTGGCGCCACGAGCAATGGTGATTTATAGCGTGTGGCGGCCAGCGGCTTTAATCATGTGTGGCGAGTCCATATAAAATGTATGAATGGTACAGGAAATAGAGGGCGGGAGGGAGCGACGTTTGCTGTCCGAGTGCGCCGAGGCTTAGAGTTGTGTTCTGTGTCTGTTTCAGGACGAACGTTAGACGGTGGTTGTTTTCCGCTATGCCTATGGATCTCCAAACACGATGGCACGGAACCCTGGTCGACAGTAAAAGCGCCTAACAAACCCGTCCTAGAAATGAATATACGGGTAATACATGGCTCACAGAATAATTTTATTCACTGATTAAGTAGTAGCTTTATGAATACTGCAACAAGACTGACACTGCAGCTGGACCTTCTAATCGGGAAAATCTACAAAAGGAATCAACAGACCTTATACTCCTGCATGAAGATCCTGTGCATGAAGATGATTAAGTTACCTCACGAGATGCTATCGTCACGGAGCGCAGTAAGGTTAAATAGGACTGATGACGAATTTTCATATACACCAACTTTTTATAGGGTTTCAGAAATCCCAAACAATATGGTGTTCTGATTTAAAAATGTATGTCTTGTGTACGTTCCATAACATAAGAATAATCGGGAACAATAACAGGGAAGTTGTGGGGATTTATTTTGAGCAGCGCGCGGTGAAGAGATTCCAGTTTATTGCTCGCGAATGTAGATTCGTTGCCGCCGGTTACGGTTTAATATGTATGCTTCGGAACGCACCTTTTTTCGTTGCGCGACTCGGACCGCGAGTGATCGGAACGGAACTAGCAGCTGTCACTTGTGTAGAAACGAGATGAAGAGTTAGAGGTTACTTTCTTGACAGGAAAAAAATGTCGGCACATGGCGTTCGGGCCTTGGCTGTATTTCAGTAGTAATAATTGTCTAACACAGGTGTCGGGCCTGGTCGGAGTGTTAATTATAATAAGCACGGAACAATCGTCGGGAATAAGTAGATTCACGTCATCGGAGTGAGTGCTTCGTGTTGTGAAGCTTGAAGTGGTTTGGTCCCCAATTCGTCGCGTTCGGCAGCGACGGCGACAGCATCGGGCTACGACGAGAGTAAGATTCGACTCCTCTCCCCCCACCCCTTGTGCTCCTTATCCCGTATTCCTGCCTCGAATTGAGCTTTCGAATTCCGGTCTACGGCGTCAAAGGTCAGTACCACGTGTGATACTCCTGGTGAAAACCAACCCTACCAGATTCCACGCCCGTTCGGTTGAGGCGTGGAATTTATCATTTGGTAGCAGGCGCGGTTTCCTAGTGGGAAATCATCGATTCACGGACGGTTGTAGGGTTGTTTTTTTGCCACATTGAAGTTGGGAGAAAAGGGTATCTCAGATTGGTCGGCAATCAGTTTGTGAGTGAGTCTTGTGGTCGGTATACCACAATTAAAGTTCATGTTCGGTTAGTGAAAGTATAATTGACGATTTAGTTAACAATTATTATAAATTTGTAGTCGGAAACTACTCGGTGTGCATAAGAAACAGTCATTCGGTCGGACTATAGTATTGCAGTCGGGTTCCATAGCATTGCAGTGTTATTTCGGATTACAGAGCAGGGTCAGGCTATTTAAGGGGTATTAAGCTGATTTTGCTGACCTCAGTAGAAGTGTGGGTCATATCGGAGGGGCCACTTCTAGAAGGTTCACAGCTACCTTCATTATATTAAAAATAGCCTTTTTTCTATAATAAATTTTTGTGTGTTATTTTTTATTGTGCCTTATGGTGGCATTCTCTAATTGATTTAGAGTGTATAGTCATAAGGTGTATGTCCACAGGGCGACCATATTAAATATTTTTTAGGATTTAATTGTTTTAGTGGTTGCCTTAGTTTTGACAACTTAGTTTTAATTTCTGTGCCCAGCGCTGACGGGCAAGTGCTGGTCTCTGGCTATACTTAGTTCGGTAGTGAAGTATAAGACCAGAATCTATTAAATCGGTAAACATGGCACCTTCGCCCTTGACGGTACTGCGGCATGGTGTCCGTGAGGAAATGAGATGGCTCGCCCATACTCATAAGTATGTGGAGCGACCTGACATGGACGATGTCCTGCTCAAGCGTGTGGAGGACGCAATGACACGCGTCGGGAAGGTGTGTTGGCTGGCTGCGGAGGCTGAAGCTCTCGGGCTTACGGATGAAGCCTCGGTGGCTGCAGTGAAACAGCTCTGCGCGGATGCTGACCAAGCGATGGAATGCTTGGGCGACATCGAGCGTCGCGCGGAGAAAATTAAGCGGTCGCGACGGAATGACCGCGGGGAGGGTAACGGAGACCCACCCCCAAAGGGTGTTGTTGGACGGCTGCCACACCTGGAGATTCCGGCCTTCAGTGGGGCAATTGATGAGTGGCCGGCATTCATTAATTTATTTGATAGTTTGGTCCACGGTCGGGACGACCTGGACAACGCCTACAAGTTGGCCCAACTATTGATGGCTCTGCGGGGTGAACCGAAGGAGTTGGTCGGTCACCTAACGGTCACGGCGGGCAATTATGAGATAGCCAGGTCCATATTGTTTGACCGCTACCAACACAAACGGCGGTTGGTTGATGCGCAGCTGGGGAAGCTGTTTAGCATCCCAAGAGTAACCCGGGATGTTGACATCCGAGTACAGGTGCTCAACCCTGTGCTGGTGGCCACTAAGGCCCTTCAGAACCTTGGTCTTCCGGTAGACCAATGGTCATATATTGTTTTGTATATGGTTTTGTCACGGTTGCCTGCAGCTGTTCAAAGTCGGTTTGAACAGCTGCATGGGGGCAGTAGCTCGGAACTGCCCACGCTCGTCCAATTGACGGATTTTTTGGAGGGTGAATGCAGGCGATGTGACACACTGGATACGGAGGCCAGTGTGCAGCGCCTACCCGCGCGGATGTGGGAGGGGCCGCGCCCCCCGCCCCCACGGGGGGGTGGGCGGTCGAAACAATTTGGCGTTTTGAATGCCGCGCCGTCGGGTGACGGCTGTGTGCACTGCGACAGTGCCGGTCATGAAGTGACCAGTTGCGCCAACTTTAAGGCGCTCGGGGTAGCTGCCCGCAGGAAAGTAGTCTTCCGCCACCGATTGTGTTTCGGTTGTTTGGGGCCGCACCCGCTGAGCGAGTGCTCGCGCGCGTTCCCCTGTGAGTGCTGTGGTGGCAAGCACCACATCGTGTTGTGCCTGAATCGGTCAGGCCCTTCGGACGGTCACCAGGGCCGGACTCAGGTTGGTCGGCCACAGGGCCCAACCAGGGCCGGACCCAGTCCCCCTCCGGGCAACGGGAGTCACCAACGGGGTTACTGGGGTACCCGCGGTCGGGACCCCCCCCCGAGGGGAAGGGGGCAGCGCGGGGGGGTAACATGCGGGATAGCCGGGGTTCGGTCGCCGCTGTCCACGGTCAGCGAGGACTTCGGGCCGCTGGCTCACCGCGTGTTACGGGCGGGTGTCAGATGGCACCTATGAGTGGCGCGAAGGCTGGGAGCCCACCACCTTCTGCGCCACCCTGCCCGTCGCTCTGGGAGGCGAACAGGGAAGCGAACAGTCGGATGTCGCCCCCATTCCTAGAGCGCCCCAGGTTGGATCCGCTCTCCCCCATCCATCCACGGTGGCCACCGGGCACACCGTACACCGTCCGGTATGGTCGGATACCGGGACAGCGAGGGGCCTATTATACGAGTTGGGACCCCTTGATGTACATACGGTCTGATATGCCGGTTGCATATCAGCAGCCGAGTTACTCCAAGGCCGACGGAGGTCTGAGCGGGTTCGGATCCCGCGGAGGTTCCCGCTAGGGACACGCCGCCCACTTACAGGGTGCCGCCACTCCACAGACGGTCATGCTCCCCACCGCCTCTGTGATAGCGTGGAGTTCGGACGGCAAAGCATGTGTGGCACGAGCACTATTGGACTCGGGGGCCCAGGGGTGCTTAGTCTCGTGCAACATTGTAAGACGGTTGGGCATTTCGGTAAGGGAGTATCCATATTCCATTCGGGGAATTGGGAACACGGAAGTCGGTTCCGTTAAGGGAGTATGTCGGATTACTCTCTCGTCACGGGTGGATTCATCGGTGAATCTGACGGTCACGGCATTAGTCATGCCTAATGTGATGGGCTCACACCCTCACGTACGGTTGTCGCCCTCGGTGCGACAGTTGGTCGCTGGGTTGTCACTGGCTGACCCGGAGTTCGATATTCCGGGCCCAGTAGAAATTTTGTTGGGTGTCGATGCCTTGGGATACCTGTTAGTGCCAGGTGTCCACGTGTTGCAGGCGACTGGTCTGGTTTCGGTCAACACCAGACTGGGCCATGCGGTAATGGGTCCGGTCATGCCGGCTGCCCCACGCCTAGCGACTCGTAGTCCCTTATTCGGTTCTGTACTCTCGGAGGTGATACAGAAGTTTTGGGAGGTGGAGGAACCACCTACGGTCCGCCGGTTGGACCCGGTTGAAGAAGAGTGTGAACAGTTTTATCGGAACAATACTGGTCGCCTTCGGTCAGGTCGATTTCTCACACGTCTTCCATTCCGAAGTGATCGCCCACCGCTGGGCAGTTCACACCATGCAGCCGAGACGCGGCTTCTGTCGATGGAACGACGCATGAAGCGTGACGGGATTTTCCGGCAGAAGTACGTCGACTTCATGCGGGAATACGAGTCGCTCGGCCACATGTCGGTTTCGGGTATCGACTGGAAGCGTGAAGACCACTGCTTCCTGCCTCATCACGCGGTCTTGAGGACCCCGGAGGGCAAATACGGGTAGTGTTCGATGGATCGGCATCAACATCTAACGGCATGAACCTGAACCAGTGTTTGCATTCAGGGCCGAAGTTGAACCATGACATCGCGGATGTTATCACACGGTTCCGTCGACACAATGTTGTGTTTGTAGCTGACATCCGGATGTTTTTTTTTTTTTTTTTATTTATTCATTTATTAGTCTTAATAATAACAACAGTGTATCAAACTAACGTCCCACAAAACTGTCTATACACAGTTTGTCTGTGGGATCTGAGTCTCACTTAGAACAGTGAAATAAATCTACCTAAACTTAAATAAGTAACAGGTGAATGTGGTATTACAATTAGGGCAAATTATGTAGGAAATATTTTTTCAATTTAATTTTAAATTTAGGTGGGCTAGGCTCCAGTCGTATGTCTGTAGGCAGTGAATTTAATATATATGGTACTCTTTTTTTCAAAGTTCTGTCTCCATAATAATTGTTAACAGAAGGTATCTCAAATTTGCCTTCAGATATACTCCTGGTGCCATGTTTGTGAGTTACGGGATGAAGATACTGGTTACTATTATAATTATGGATGGCTATAAGATATTTACATTTAACAGAGATTGGCATAATTTTACAAATCTTAAATAGTTTTGAATAGTCTCCTTTACATTTCAATTTGGTTTTTTTATTCACAAGCAGCTTTATAAATCGTGTCTGTAAGGATTCTAGTTTATCAATATAACTTTTAAATGTAAGTCCGTAACAGTCAAGAGCGTAATCTAAAATTGAATCTACTAATGCATAATATATACATTTTAATGTGCTAATAGGAACTTTATAACTTAGGTGATAAAATTTGCCTAGTAAAATCCTTAATTTATTGCTAATGTAATCTACGTGTTGAGACCAAGAGAAATTAACATCTATTTTAACACCAAGATAAGTTACAACGTCTACTGATTCAATAGGTTTACATTTACAATTTTGTAAATTATTATGGAGACACGAATAACTATGGGTTAACAAAGGCGGCGGTTTTTCAGTGATAGTTAGGTGAGGTGAATGAATGATCAAAAGTTTAGTTTTATCAGAGTTTAAGACGATACCATTGTCATGTGAGCATTTGACGACTGCTTCTATATCTTTTTGAATGGAGGAACACATGTCAGAGAGGTTATACCCCGCCCGGAGAGTACACAAGTCGTCCGCAAACATATACGCGGAAGTATGGTGTAGGACTTGGCACAAGCTATTGACGTGCAGCAGGTAGCAGAGCGGGCCGCAGCACGAGCCCTGCGGCACGCCACTGCGCACGCGCTGCTCGTCGCTCAGCGTGTCGCGCACCTTCACGCGGTACGAGCGCGACGTCAGGTACTCACCGAACCACTGCTTTAGAGGGAAACCCACTCCGCATTCCTCCATTGCATTTAAGAGTGTGCCTGTATCGAGAGTATCGAACGCTTTTTTTAAATCGTAAAAAATTGCTACTATAATTTGCTTTCTTTCTAAGTGCGTGTTTACTTCATCTGTGAATTTAGATAATAAGGAATTGGTACTTTTGCCTCTTTGAAATCCGTACTGGCGTGCATTTAAAATATTATTTTTTGAGAGAAATGTTGATATTTGTTTTACTATAAATTTTTCAATTATTTTATTGATACTAGGTCTATAGTTAGAAGTATTTTTGCGGTCGCCTTTTTTATGTATAGGACGAACAATAGTCTCTTTTAAGTTTTGTGGAAACTGATGGCAGCTAACAGATAAATTAATAAGTTTGGCTAGGACAGGACTAATCTGATCGGCTACGAGCTTTAGATCCGCCATGCGCACGAGGTCGCTGCCCGGTGACTTGTCGGCACTCAACTCAGTTATGACGCGTTTTACTGCGGCACTGCTCACCGGTTGCCACCTCATTGATACATCCGATTTATTTACATAAGTTTCCCTGTTTATCCATTTATCTTTACAATTGTGTTTTATTTGCTCAATATCACTCGAAAAATTTATTGCAAAATTGTTACAGATTTGTTTTAGATCGTCTTTAATGTCTATACTATTTATGATCGCATCGTCTAATGACCGCTTTTTATTTCCCAACAGATTAGATATTGTGTCCCATACTTTTTTAAGGTTTTTATTACAGTTCAATATACTTTGTCTATCATGTTCGTTTTTAGATTTATTAATAGCCTTTGTACATTTATTTCTATATTTAGTATAACTCAGTCTCTTTATCATATTCTTTGGATCGTTACTCCAAACTACAAACAGCCTATCCCTTTCTAAAATCATATTTTTAAGGTTAACATTTATCCAATCTTTATTATTTCTATTGCTCACATTCTGTTTAACGATAATTTCTTTACTACACTCTTTATATATATTTGCAAACATATCAATAAAGGTCGTATACGGCTCAATGGGACAGTGGATATTTAGAAGGTTATCAAAATTGGTGTTTATCAGTTTGTCTTTAACCAACCGGTTATTAATAACTTTACGAGTGATAGTGGAGGCAGTGGAGCTCGCGCACGTATCCGCGCCGGTGTTCACGCGGGAGTCCGCGCGGGCGGAGCGCGGGAGACCGTCTATCGAAGTTCGTTCCCATTGCACAAAAGCTGAGATGATGTAGTGGTCCGAGATTTTATGTTTTATGACTGCGGAATTAATGATTGCTGACGGTATTCTAACATAGATATGATCTAGACACGATTCGACTAATTTACCAGCAACAATTTCTCTCCTAGTGACGTCGTTAATACATTTGGTAAATCCGTGTTCAGCTAACAAATGTTCATATTTTAAAACGTTTATCTCTGTATTAAGCAATAAATTTATATTTAAATCTCCACAAAAAATTATATTACGATTAGTAGGCAATTTATCAAAAATATTATTAAATTCTACATGAAATTCTTGTATTCTATTTTCTTGAGATAATCTAGGCGGTCTATACATGGATATTAGGTTAATAATTTCATTGTTATAATGTAGTGTAATGGAAACGCACTCCGCGGCTCGCATGATATTGGCCGTCGCGGGTAAGTCGCTCGCCCGCGCGGCCAGCGCCTCGCGAGTATACACAAGTACTCCACCACCACTACGACCCTTGCGGGTGAAAACATTCACATTATACCCAGATATTTGATACAACGACAACAAGGAAAAATGAATATTAGGTTCTGTAATGACTAACACATCTATTGCTCTTATATGATTACCTAAGGTAACTAAAAGTTCGCTAAAGTGCTTTATAAGCGAGCGAATATTAATATGAAAATGTGTTAAATCCTCATTGATGTATACTTTGTTCACAGCCGATCCGTTTGTTAGCATGTTACTGGTCGTGTCTTTCAAGTTGCGACGATTGGATAGCCAACTGTCACGAGATTCGGTTCCCGAGGTCTTGAAGCCTACAATTATAGATGCCGGTTTGCTGCCTGACTTCATGGGTGCGCTGCGCTTGGCCCATTCAATGTCCGAACAGCTCACGTTGATGTTCTCCGCAATCTTGGTGACAATCACCCTCACATTCTCGTCGGGTAGTTGCTCGACGCCCGCAATCACTATGTTGTGTTTACGTGACTTTTGCTCGAAGTCCTTTACCTTCTGTTCAAGAGCAATATTGCATTTTTCTAGATAAACACATTTATTAGTGACATTTTCGACGGCCTTTTCGAGCTTGTTGATTTTCTTTTTCGACTGTTCATGTTCCTCAATTAGCGAGTCATACTTGTCAGATAGTAAACTCATACTTTGTGTATTAGAATCAAGTTGTTTTTTAGCCCTGGGATTGTGCTTACTTTACGCTGAATGTCCTTAAGAATTTTAGTAAAATCCTGTGACTCATCCTCATTTTCTTCGTCCTCAGAGCCCTCTTCCTCACAGTTATTGCAGTTAATTCTGTTACGCCCGTTCTTCATATCTGCTGCTAAACCCTTCACACACCCCTTGTGAAAAGTACCTTGGCATGGACCTTGGCACATGAAGTGTGATCCTTTCTTAGCAAGCACCTTTTTACACTTTTGACACTCCATAATCACTCTTTTACTTTTGTGAATCTAATGGCGAGTAGCGATGCGCGGACGTTAGAAAGGCGCGAGATGTTTTGTACGCGTGCGCTCCGCTTACCGGTCAGAACGAGATGTTTAGGCAGACGGTCAATCACCCTGACGATAGACGGTATCAGCTAATACTGTGGCGAGAGAGCCCAGATCAGCCCATCAGGGTGTACGAGCTGAACACCAACACGTACGGGCTACGGTCTAGTCCTTATTTGGCGATTCGCACTCTGCGGGAGTTAGCGGATCGAGGACGGTTAAATTTCCCTAGAGGAGCAGCAATCCTGGAGCAGGATCTCTACGTGGACGATATCTGTACCGGTGCAGATTCCGTAGAGGAGGCGCTCGCTCGTCGGGACGAACTAGTTGAGCTCTTACGGGGTGGAGGTTACGAGCTCCGGAAATGGATGTCGAACTCGTCAGAGTTACTGTCTGGTCTTCCGGATGACTACCAGCAGGATCCCCACATTTTTGAAAATATGGAAAATCCAAATATGTTGTCGGTATTAGGCGTCCAGTACCAGCCGGTGTCAGACATGTTTTCGTATCGGGTCGAGTTGGACTCCCCGAAGGTCTGGATGAAACGGAACGTCCTTTCAACGGTGGCTAGGACATTTGATCCAAACGGGTGGATCACCCCGGTAACATTTCAGCTCAAGTGTTTTATGCAGCAATTGTGGTCTGCTGAGCTGAAATGGGACGACCCGATCGGCGGGTCATTGAGCTCAGAGTGGGACTCGTTCTTTTCGACCCTCCCTGGCATCAATCGGATTTCACTGCCAAGGAGGTTGGTCCCCACCAAACGATACACCGCCACCCTGCATGGGTTTTGCGATGCCTCGGAGAAGGGCTACGGAGCTGCGGTATATCTGCGTACGGTCGACTCCTCGGGGGAGGTTGATGTGCGGTTGGTCATGGCCAAGAGCAAGGTTGCGCCGTTGCGCACTCGCCTGACCATTCCCAAATTAGAGCTTTCGGGAGCGGCTCTCCTGATTCGTCTGCTCAACCACGTGTGGTTGACCAACGAAGAACCATCATCGTGATGATGGTTCTTCGTTGGTCAATAGCGTTAGAAGATACGGTCTACGCTTGGACGGACAGCCAGATCGTGTTATGCTGGCTGAAGGCTTCAGTTCACAAGCTGGAGATTTTTGTGGCGAATCGGGTTTCGCAGATTTTGAATTCGGAGGTTCCCTTAATCTGGAGATATGTTCCAGGGGAAATGAACCCAGCAGACTGTGCGTCTCGTGGGTGTCAAGCTCCGGAGTTGTGGGAGAAGAAGGGCGTAGAAACTCCCACAGATTTATTTTTAGATCTCTTTTAAAAATAGGTTGTGCTTAACTAATACAAATATGAAAAATTTAATTGTTATGATTAATAAGCAGGAATAAATAATTACAAAATTATTAACAGCAAGTTCTGTGATCGACACATTCGGAATGGGCATATCGGATGCCACGCCTTGATGGCGTTTCTCCAGCGCGAGTTTTGGATTTTATCGAGAAGACGCTTAGTGCGTAGCGTCGTATTTCTGTGCCTGCCTTATTATCGGGCCAAGGCGGCTACGATGCAGCCCCAGATGGGCGATTTGCCCTCGGATAGGGTTAACGAAATCCGGCCCTTTGCGGGTGTCGGAACGGATTTCGCGGGACCATTCATGGTCAAGTCTTCACAGCTACGGAACGCCAGATTAGTGAAGGCATACCTGTGCGTCTTCGTGTGCTTGGCCACGAAGGCAGTCCACTTGGAGGTGGTCAGTGACCTCAATACAGAGGCATTTATCGCATGTCTAGATCGGTTCGTCTCACGAAGGGGCCTCCCGACATTAATCCGTTCGGACAACGGCACAAATTTTGTCGGAGCCAGGCGATATCTGCAGGAGGTCACTCAATTCCTGAACGGTAACCAGGACGCCATCGGTACGGCTTGCTCCCGACGAGGGATTGAATGGGTTTTCAGTCCGCCGGGATGTCCTCATTGGGGAGGAATTTTTGAGGCTGCGGTTAAATCGGCTAAGTCGCACCTGACGAGGATCATCGGTGAGACCTCTCTACGCTTTGAAGAGCTTGCGACGCTGTTCTGTAAAATTGAAATGACACTGAACTCGCGTCCGTTGTGCCCGCTCAGTTCGGATCCAAATGATTTGGAAGCGTTGACGCCGGGTCACTTCCTGATAGGTCAGCCCCTTAACGCCCTGCCAGAATACCCATTCGGTGATGTTAAGTTAAGTCGGTTAACTAGGTGGCAGATGTTGCAGCAGATGGCTCAAGATTTTTGGAAACGGTGGTCCCTTGAGTACTTGCACATCTTGCAGCAGCGCCTTAAGTGGACTGGCCGGACGAGCCCCCCTCAAGTCGGTGATTTGGTGCTGATTAAGGATGCGAACCTGCCATCATTGAGATGGAGACGAGGACGGATCGTCAAATTGTACACGGGTCGGGATGGCACGCCTCGATCAGCAGAAGTCAAGGTGGGGGACTCGGTCCTCAAGAGAGCGGTCGCAACACTTTCTCGACTTCCTATTGATTAGGGACAGGTTCGGGCCTGTCCGGGCGGGTGACTGTTTAATATTTATGCTTCGGAACGCACATTTTTTCGTTGCGCGACTCGGACCGCGAGTGATCGGAACGGAACTAGCAGCTGTCACTTGTATAGAAACGAGATGACGAGTTAGAGGTTACTTTCTTGACAGGAAAAAAATGTCGGCACATGGCGTTCGGGCCTTGGCTGTATTTCAGTAGTAATAATTGTCTAACACAGGTGTCGGGCCTGGTCGGAGTGTTAATTATAATAAGCACGGAACAATCGTCGGGAATAAGTAGATTCACGTCGTCGGAGTGAGTGCTTCGTGTTGTGAAGCTTGAAGTGGTTTGGTCCCCAATTCGTCGCGTTCGGCAGCGACGGCGACAGCATCGGGCTACGACGAGAGTAAGATTCGACTCCTCTCCCCCCACCCCTTGTGCTCCTTATCCCGTATTCCTGCCTCGAATTGAGCTTTCGAATTCCGGTCTACGGCGTCAAAGGTCAGTACCACGTGTGATACTCCTGGTGAAAACCAACCCTACCAGATTCCACGCCCGTTCGGTTGAGGCGTGGAATTTAACAGTGATCACCAACCTTTTTTGGTGAGGTTCAAAAATTATCAGTCGTATGAATGTAAGGCATAAATAAAATTATAATTTAAATTTTTATTTACTATATGTATGTACGTTATTTATAATAAAATTGTTTGCTGATATCTAAAAAATGTTTAATAACACAAGTATACACGGTTTTGGACGTGAGCAACTAAAAGTTCGCACCCGAAAACTAGAACCAATTTTGACACACGGATTGAAGATGATGAGTTCAGGCCATCAAATAACATAAGAAATCGTTCTCATCTACTCAGGTCCAAAAGTTGATCCGAATTTGTAAACTTGTGTTATTTTTTAATTTGTCCAGAGAAAAACATTTATTCATTTTCTTCATGTTAATCCGCTTTCGCTTCACTGTCGTTTACTGATGTTTAACACCTGGAGGAGTCCGTTACATTGATTATAAAACTGTCTACAGTTTTATCTGCAGCGTAACATGTCGTCTGAATTGACAGCCTGTAATATTATATTTAATGTTGGAAGTTCACCCTTTAAATAAAATTCATGCATTTTGCTCCTAACGCACGACTTGTCAAAGTCATCAACAATCTCAACCAAATTAGGACACTTCTTTAGCGGAGCTGGTGACCTCACCGTAACATTTTCTGTGTATTCTTTTAGAACACGGTAAACAGTAGTCATACCAATGCCTATAATTTCAGGCCAGGTTTCTTGCACATATTAATACACGTTCACAATCATAAATTTATCATTTTCCGAAATATGACTCATTTTGCGCTTGTTTCGTGGTGACGTACAGTCTTTAAATGGTTTTGATGTGGATGCGCCGGGCTCCATATCTCTTGAAAAACGGTAAAAACAAGTCCAATAACACAAGGAAACTTTAACAGAAAACTTAACAGCGGAAAACTGATACTAACTAAACTAAAACATTAACTAATAACCGACAATATCAAAACACACGCAAGCGGGCGGAATGCCTGACGCCGATACTCCGTCTGTTTATTCAGTGTTCTCCTGATCTCCTCACACCGGGCGTCGTCGTTCTAAACACGTCGAATCAGGTTTGTTATCTCTGACTGGTAGCGTCGCTCACCCCACCCCGTACCACGAAACGGAGTACTATGCGGAAACGATACAGAAGTGCATGGAGGGCGATACGTATCGTTTTCTTTCGACGCTTACATAATACTTTATGTCATTGTCCGTTTTTTCGCCTGCCTTAGAAACAGAGTATATTATAGAAGAAGTAAATAGAATTTGACAACTTTGACAGATAGCTTTTGAGATTAGATGCAATTGAAATAGCATTGCAGGCGTCATCGCGCCGAGCTTCGGTCGAGTTTTCGGCATAGTGTAATTGATTAGATATTTAGGTCAAATACCCGAACTTACATCCCCAGGTAACTCTTAACGTGAGCGGCCTGCTCGTAGTGGACGATTCCGGCATCATCACCGCCTGCAACCACCACTTCGCCATGCTGACCTTCGGCAAGCCGCACTCAGACGTCGTCGGCCACCCGGTGGAGCGGCTGGTGCAGAACTTCTGCAGGGAGGCCGACCTGGTCAAGTTGGCGGAGAGGGCGGACATGACACTGTCGCCGGTGCACAATGCGGGGGGCGGTTCTGGTGAGTCGGATCGACTATCCATTTCGCTAGTGAAAAATGCAGGAAGCGGTTCAGGTATGATCTTCACAGGCAGTCACCCAGGAAGTCATAGATAGTGAACTCAGTTTGTCAAGATGCTAATCCAAAATATAGCCTTGATTCCTGTCAGCCAGGATACCTTATAAGATTCCAATGACCTCACCATCAGCCAATGATTGAAAAGCTCAAGCCAACCCAATATGTGCATAAATGTACATAGTACGAATTAGTAAAATAATCCTTTCGGTAGTTCCTGAGGTAACCGCGAACAGACAGACGAAGCGCCTGCCTTTGTTTTAACGAAGTAAACGCAGGTAACTTACCCCCAGTATCGGACACCGACGAGGATTCCTGCGGCGAGTTCAATGGCAGCCAGAAGTCGGCCTGCCTGTCGCTCAACGTGCAGCAGTCGCAACTCTCCGCCACAAGGGACAAGTCCTCGAGCGCGCTGTGTCTAGACAAGTCGGGCGGGCAGCTCACGCACACGCCGACACCCACGCAGGATATGGTCTCCAGGTATAATAAATAATAATAATAAAAAATTCTTTATTTTTAACATAATACAATTGTCTTAAATCTACAGTAACCCTGAAGCCTGTGGTAGTATACACTGTGTTACAGGCTTCAGTATTTACTTAACTCAGTTACATAGATCGTTTGTAAACATGTTAGCGTAAAGAAAACACGAAAATAAGGTAAGTATTTACAAAAATATGTTAAGTAAAAATAAAGTTATTAAGGCTCCTTATGTGACCTGCGTGTGTATATGCATGAGGGTGTGTGTGTGTGTGTGAGGGTGAGGGTGTGTGTGTGTGTGTGTGTGTGTAAGGGTGAGTGCGTGTGTGTGAGTGTGTGCGTGATCGTGAAATGTAAAGATTTAAGATGCATAGTTAAATAATTGCTCAATTGCTTCATAGTCAAACTCCTTAAACCAGTTGTGTATATATATTTTAAGTGTATAAATATTATGTCGTCTTATGGAGTTGCTTTTGTTTAGTTTGTTATAAATACGTGGTGCATTGTATAAGAAATGTCTTCTAGCAAAGGCAGACCTAAAGTTGAGTAATGGGACTATATCTACCCTTTTTCCAATGTGATCAGGAATTGGATGGATATTACGGTGAAATCTGCAAACACATTGGAGAATGTATAACTTCCTGACTGTAAGTTGTTTGGACTCTTTGTATAATGTAGTCGTAGGGTAGCGAAAAGGTAATCTTTTCATTACCTTAAGAAGAGCCCGTTGTGCACGCTCAACCTCTATCAAATGTGTCTTTGCAGCACCCCCCCAAGAAGTAATACAGTAGGTGAGAACAGATACAGCCAGCGCCTTGTAAGTACGTATTAACATATCCTGACTAAGAACATCCCTAAGACTCATAAAAACGTATATAAGTTTCCTAGTACGACCGGCAACAGAATTTATTTGCGGAATCCAGGATAACTTATCATCTACCACAACCCCAAGGTACTTAGTGGTGCTTGAACGTTCTAGAATAGGACAATCACAGGAAGGTAATACTGGTAATTCACGCGCACACCTATTATAAGGATAAGTATGAATTTTCAATTTGAAATTTTTATCTGGATTTGTAGCATCAGTTTTCCGAAAACATAAATATTTAGTCTTGGAGGTGTTAAGAGACAACAAGCTATCCTCAAGCCATGCCGTCACATGCTTCAAACCAACTTCTGCCATTTCAAAAACATCTTTCCAGGTTTTAGCACTGTATAATAAAACGGTATCATCCGCAAACATTAAAATGTCCGCTCCTATTAACTTATTATCACAAAGACTGTTTATGTAGGTGAGAAAGAGAGTAGGCCCTAACGTACTTCCCTGGGGAACACCATAAGTGCAAGCGTCAGGATTACTCTCCTCACCCTCTACACGTACAGTCTGGCTCCTTCCATTAAGATAATTTGTGAACCACAGCAAAGGGAGGCCCCGTATTCCGAGATTTTCTAGACTAGAGAGTAATATTGGGATGGAGACAGTGTCAAACGCCTTCTTCAGATCTAAGAACACGCCCAGACATTTGTCCCCCCTTTCTAGTCGATTAACTATAATAGATGTAAGGTGCAGAACAGCATCTTCAGTAGATCTATTCTTACGAAATCCAAATTGTCCCTCAACTAGGAGATCATTATTTTCCAAAAACGTGACAAGTCTTTTATTTGCAATCTTCTCCATCACTTTAGACAGACAGGATAGTAGAGAAATGGGTCTATAATTAGTTGGCTGTAATTTATCACCTGTTTTATAAACTGGGGTAACAACAGCTTTCTTAAAGATTGTTGGGAAAATTCCAGTATCAAAACTTAAGTTACAAAGGAATGTAATGGGCTTAGCAAGGATATCATCATTATCTTTTATTATCTTTGTCGGAATGTTATCCACTCCTGGCGCACTGCTTGATTTAAGGCTATTAATCGTGTGTCTAACCTCTACTTCATCAGTGGAGAACATAGATAATGAGTTGACGGGTGTTTTATTAGATCTAGCCTTGGAGGCCAATGCAGAGTCTGTTGTTCTGAGTTTGTTTAGAGTTTCATCAGCTAGTTTTTTGCCAATAGTACTAAAGTACTTATTAGTAATATCTAGTGATTCTGTTTTGGATTCTGTAATTTTTAATAAATTGTGAGCAGGTATATTGGTAGAACTAATATTTCCAACCTCTTTAATAAGCTTCCATGTCATTTTTTTATCTTTAGAGTAAATTTCAAATTTTGTATCATAGTATTGTTTTTTTATTTTTTTTATCATAAAATTACACGTATTTCTATATTGTTTATATTCGTTGTTAAGGTTGTTGTCGTTAGGAGTTTTCTTTTGTTTGAGCTGTAACTTGTTCCTTTTTCTTAGAGATTTTAGTACACCGGGGGTAATCCATGGTTTCAATGGCTGTTTCCTGCAGGAATTTTTTATAGTTTTTGTGCAGTTACCAACTATGTCCTTTAGTTTTCCCACAATATACTCCGCAGCCACATTAGCATCAGAAAGGGAAAAATATTCATCCCAGTTTTGAAGGGCAAGTGCTTCTCTGATAGCATTGTAATCCACACAAAGTTTGTGTTTAGATTTAGCTTGCCTGGTATGCGAGTTATCAATAATTAATAAAATTGGAGAGTGATCAGTGAACCTGTCAAACACAAATGTCCACCATTTGTGTCTGGACTTAATCATATAGTGATCAATGCATCTGGTATATCTAGTGGGTATATTAATTCCAGGAAGAAGACCGTGATAAGCCATTTGAGTCAGGTAATTGGCAGTATGATTTAATATTTGTCCCGGCAAAATGTCCATATTTAAGTCACCTGCTAAGATAACGTTTGGACACTTAATATCTTCAAGAAGAACATTTAGATAGTCTATGTAACCAGAAGGGTTCGAGAAGCATGGTGGACGGTAAGTACAAATAATTTTAGTATCAACACTAAGTAGATGTAGAATAAGGCAGTTACCTTGAAATAAGTTATGTTCTTGAGCATTTGATTCAAGGTCGTTACTAACATAAGCAACGACACCATCATTCTGATTAATACTTGACTTAGTGTAATACGTTTTGTAACCTGTTATATTTGGAGGCACTCTCTGTTCAGATGTCCAACACTCTGTCAAGACCAGGACATCAATAGGACAATTGAGGCCAGCCACAAACAGAAGAAATCGGTCTAGATTTGAAAAAATGCTTTGTACGTTAACAGTAATTACCGAGATTCCATTTCCAAAAGTCTCGTTTTTCGCATATCGAGAAAAACTGGTTGCATCACTTAGTTTAATACATTTAGGATTATTCGTATCGTCGGACTGCACTATATTATGGGGAGTGAATTTTAAAAATAATGATTATATGAATCAGGTTCAGTAGCTTTAGGTTAATAGTAGTGGTAACAAGTGTGAGGGAAGTAATATCTGATAATACGTAAAAATTGTAGAAATTTGTTGTAACATAATTATTTAAATTCAGTAATTGTTTATGCTTTGGGTAATGTATTGTGACAATGCTTTTGTGTTTAGGTGTAATATTTTTGATTATATGTTGATAGATTTTTAGGGTGTAATTGTCAGTGTAAGATTTTGATTTCGTTTGTGTGTATGTGTATTTTGTGAAAGAGCTGTAGTTGCTTATGGGGTAAATGTGTATTGAACATGAAGTGGAGTCATCAGTTACAAATGGAACTAGGCAAAACTTATAATAAATCCAAACATATGAATAGAAAATTAGAAACATTACTTCAAAAAATTCTAGGAAAAAAACAAGTATAATTTTAAATATGATGATTGCTAGTCACTTAGGGTGTTCCAGAGAACGAATATCCATTTCTGAGTTAATACGAATCAGTGGAAGGCCTTCGCCTTTCCGCAGAAGGACCTTTCCGAAAGAAGTCCAGCAATATTTGTAATCATGAGAGGCAGCGAACTCACGTGCCAAAAAGAACAGTTTCTTGTTCATAGGAGTAAGATTATCAGAAACAAAAACCGGAAGTTTCGGTCCATGAATATGTAGGTGCTTTGTGTTAAGTTTCTCATCTTTGCTATGGACTTTATTGAATTCCTTAAGACCTAACAATATTCTCTTTAGCGATTACAGTAGTCAGTTCAGCTATAATGGTTTTGTTCTGCTGTGATTTAGACTTGATGCGAAAAATGTCTTTGACCTCAGTTGGTAGAATGGGCACGTCAATGGCTTTTCCCAATTTGACTAAAGTATTAACCAAATCTTGTTTGGTTTCCGATTCATGAGTTGGAATATTTCTGATCTCAATACTTGTAGAACGAATTTGACGCTCCAGTTGTTCGATTTTCTCCTCCATCAAACGAATCTGCTTACGATCCTCCTTTTTCTCTAATTGGAGCTGCTCTAGTTTATTTAAAAACTCATCATATTTGGCCGCATTAAACTCGACAGTTTGCTTAAGCTCAGCGTTTTGTTTTTTCAGATCGTCAATTTTTCCATTAAGTTCGCCAAATTGCAGTTTTTGATCTTCTTTGAATTCCCTAAACATGCTTTGGAGCTCCATTTTGAAGTCGGGAGAACCCAGGACTTCAAGCCTTTTTCTTTTGGAATATCGCATTGTAATATTGGAATCCAGGTCAGACTCGGAGCAAAGATTAGGGACAGAAGAACATTGGCTACCGGTTGTCATACTGAGTCGAAGCTGAGATGTAGAATCCTTAACGGGCGAGCGGTCAACTGGCATCTCCACTAATTAATTCTAATAAATGTCACTTTCAGGATCTTAGTAATAAAGTTGATAGTAGATACAGCAGATCGAATTTTGAGTTTGCCAAAAGCGCCTGTGCAAAAAATGTTAGCAATGTTCGTACGCAAATTAGCGTTAGTGCCTGTGTTATAGATCAGGAGCAGAGTATTTCAACAAGTCAGCCGATACAGCCAAGGGAGGTGACTCACCGCAGCGAGCGTCTGCAAGTTGTCGTAGGTCAGGGGTACATCGCCAACAGAAGATTTTGAAACAAAAATGCTTTGTTTATCCTTAATATCGGTCACTATTTTTGCTTCACTTTACACAATCTTGCGCAGCTTTTTGTAGGCTTTACAGTGATTCTAAATTCTATTGTAAATTTTCACTTTTTGTACGGATTTTGAATATTATTAAACACGATGTCGGACAAAGGTGTTTACGCTAACACGTTCCACGCAGGTAATGATACTGAAGACAGATTGACGTTTTTGATGAACATAAATACTTATATACAGGCACATACATTGCTTCTGGCCACACACTAGGATATCATGTGTTGTGGGAAACAGAAACAGAAATTTTAAATATTTTTTACATCCCCTCGCATCACACCCCCGACACCTTGAAGTTTTTAATAATCCGACAGCATTTTCTTTCAATACCACATTCAAATTTATAAATGCACCTGATTACGTACCAATTACGTAGGTACCAATAACTTTGTGAACTACATTTTGCGATACAAAGTCCAACCTATTGACTTTTTACTAAAATTATATAGGTAATGTCAAACTCACGGTCCCCACAGATCCAAGGACACCTCATTTGTTAAAATGTGTCAAGCCGTTTGGGCTGTAGCGGATTTTTTTACATTTTCAATGCCATATCTCCCCCATTTTGAAAATTTTCCAAAAACTGAATCGAGAAAAAGAATATATTTAATTATCAAATCTGCTCACAAAAATTTACGAGTATCACATGAGAATTGCGGCATGTAGAGGATAACGTCCGGACATCCGAAAGCATTTTTGCCAATTCCTGAAACGGAGACGCTTTGATCGCTCGGTCAATAAACATCAAGAAAAGGCGTTTTTTCACCCTTTCCAGCTGGCATTGAAACATGGGACCTCTCGCTTGGTAGGCAGCCAGTCAGGTGACAGGCCAGCAATAGGTGACGATATCTGGACTATATCAGACTGCTGTCTAAACAGGCCAACCAGGTTATGGATTATTATAGTAAAACTGCCTAGAATTGGTTGGTTTTATAGAATTTTTTTTCCGGTGAGGTTTTTTTCATCCTGAAATACCATCACTCCGATTTTCTCTGTTTGAGTATGTTAAGTGGACTGCATTATCTAACCAATGTGTGTCCTGATAAATGTTAAGTGGACTGCATTATCTAACCAATGTGTGTCCTGATAAATGTTAAGTGGACTGCATTATCTAACCAATGTGTGTCCTGATAAATGTTAAGTGGACTGCATTATCTAACCAATGTGTGTCCTGATAAATGAAGGCTGATAATCATAGGTATTTCTTATTTCTTGGTGATACATATAATATGTTGATTCATATTTTCTTTTTCTAGCATCAGCACCACAGAGCAGAGGAATGACACTTCAGCGTTACCAGACATCACATCAGGCATGTCGGGAATATCCATAGACGACGAAAATTACCTCCACAGCAGTATTTCCAAATCGCGATCCGAAAACATACTCAGATCGGAACAGTCCAGCAACCCAGTCAAAGGAATTCCAAAGTGCGAGAACCCAGACTCGATATACTACACCTCACAGCACTCCCAAGAGGTCACACCAACAGGGACCACACCAAGAGTCAGAATAAACGACCCATCACTGAGACTGTCTCTCGATAGCAGCAAATACAAGTCCTTAAAAGTGAACCACCCAAATAGCACTGACAGAAGCAGTCTGTCTTTAGACTTTTGCGATTCCAACGAAACGAGTGCAGACTTCCTGACGCCTATAAACGAGATGCCGCCTCCAGGGTGCGAGATCGAAGACCTGCCGAGACAGAATGGCAATGAAAGCATGGACAGTTTGAGCAACGATGTGGATCTGGAGACGCAAACAGAATCTGCACCTAGGAAGTATTATGAAGGTAACTTCATATTCTAAATTGGTCTGTAGAAGCTTTGTTAGTTTGTTCGTGATTACGGACGCAGTGTTCAATGAATATAGTCAAAACGCATGACTGAGTTAGTTTGAAACTATGTAGTAGCGGAGCGGGGAAGAGACAATAACATCTGACGGGGTCAGCGTAGCATGTAATCTCACCTCTCCACCAGCTCAAGAGCCAACCCACATACGTGCTATCATATCATTACCCAATTCACCATTCGTATAATTTCAGGCGACACCCCAGAAACGCCTTGCGTCGCCAAACGCCTGCTGCGCACCCAAGTGACGACGTCGACGCCGCAGCAGGCGCGGCGCAGGGCGGGCGCGTGCGACTGCAGCAGCGACTGTCGGCACAGGGACGGCACCTACCGCGGCGTCATCCTGCATAGAGACGGCACAGAGCTCAGTGAGTATTTGTCTGGTGACGGCACAGGGCTCAGTGAGTATTTGTCTGGGGACGGCACAGAGCTCAGTGAGTATTGGTCTGGGAACGGCACTGAGGTCAGTGAGTATTTGGCTGGGGACGGCACAGAGCTCAGTGAGTATTTGTCTGGGGACGGCACAGAGCTCAGCGAGTATTTGGCTGGGGACGGCACAGGGCTCAGTGAGTATTTGTCTGGGAACGGCACAGAGCTCAGTGAGTAAATGTCGGAGGACGGCACAGAGCTCAGTGAGTATTTGTCTGAGGACGGCACAGAGCTCAGTGAGTATTTGTCTGAGGACGGCACAGTTCACTGAGTATTTGTCTGAGGACGGCACAGTGCTCAGTGAGTTTTTACCCCACTACGGCAAAGCCAAAAGGAGGGTTATGATTTTGACCAGTATGTGTTTATGTTCGTTGTTGTCACCAGAACATCTAAACTACTTACCAGAATTTGACAAATGAGGTAATGAGGAGGTTTGATAATGAGGTTCGTAAGCGTCTTGATCCTCCACTGGCCGTCGCCAAGTTTCACGGGCTCTGGGCTGACATCTCTCTCCCTCTCACCACACTTTACTCTATGCAAAAAAAGATGTCACAGCTCGCTCAGAGCCAAGGAAACTTAGCGCGGTCTGCACTAAAATGTGTACCCGGTACAATCAGACGGTTTATCCTTCCAGACGTCCTCTACACCGTATCGAGTATGCAGCTCTCGAACAGCCGGCGCGTGCGCTGCGTGTGGCTCGGCGTGCAAGCGGAGGACGCGCCGCGACACACCACGCTCGCTTCCAGTCTCACCTCCACCGCCGACAACTCGCTCGCACTGGTACACGGCTGAACCTACTCTGATGAAGTTTTTTATTGTAGAGCTAATTCATTGGTAGCCACCCAAAGAGCTAATTACGTCTAACATCTGCTAAATGTTACAGGTAATTAGCTCTTTGGGTAGACACTATTACCGTAACTGTGAATTTTCTTACACAGGGCGTGAACAAATCAGCGAGCAGCCGGCCGCACTCGATGTCCCTGATGAGTCAGTGCGGGGAGGAGCAAATAGCCGGAGACTACAACCGGCACTATGTGACGTTGAAACAGATTGGTACGTATCACTGCTAATACTTCATCTTCTCAACTTATTTTGGTGCTAAGTCCAGAAAGGGAAATTGACTAGTTCCTGACTTTAGGAACCACAGAGAAAATGTATGGTGTAACAAAGCTCTAATAATGTGAGATGTATTTCGACTGTTGATTTGAATCGAAAATATTTAAAATTGGTATTTGTTGTATTTTCTATCTTCCTATACACCGTTAAAAGCAAGATTTGCTCATTCTTTATGCTCGGTTAAAGTTTTGAAAAGATTTTCATACAAAATAGCTTCGGTCACAAGATATTTATCACATTTAATAATATTTTCCGACTACTGAGCTAAAAATAGCACCTGCCGCTTGATTTTGGGTTCTCAGGAAATGCTGAATAAAAGCATGATCTTCCTTTGCGAACTCGTAGGAAATGTATTATTATACTATTCCCCCTCTAAAGCTTATTTTATTCACTGAAAACAGTGAATAAATAGTTATTTGTGTCATGTGTATTTTTTTCACACCGACTATGAGGAAAATTTAAATTAAATGCTCTAAAAACATATATATATACTTTGAATTATACTTTCACCTCTTTTACAGTAATCGAACAACGTAAACAAAACCTTTTTTTTATAATGGCGGATTGTGAAGGATTAAGGAAAGGTCACCACAGATAAAATATTCCTGTATACTTTTACCGAATTAATTTTAATCGAATCAAATATTACAATGGTTTCGGATATCAATATTCATTATATCACAATAACAGTCATCGATAGTTTTGATTTCAATAAAACATATAATTTATTGTAACATTTTTTTTAAATATTACGAAAAATTCATAAATTTTCATTTAACGTTGTTAAAGTAAAAACTTGAAACATGTTCGTTTTTAATCGACTACGTCATCGTAGTCAATTGTAATGTAATTTCATAATTACATTCGATTATTTTGATCTGTGTTCAATTGGCACAATGCGGAAATGCTAAATGCCAATAAATAAATTAAAAAAGTAGCTTGAACAGAAAAGTAGCATTTTGCTCCCTCTCTTCGTGGAGCAAAACTTACTTTTCCGAATGAAAGGTGTGAAATAGTTATTTGTGTCACAAGGGAGCGAAGTTATGTATTTACGGCGAGGGCGGTACATTGTACCTGAGCGTAACGAAGGATTCAAGCGTGAACGCCCATGACGAAAATAATTTTGCTCCTGAGTGACAGATACAACTTTTCACACCGTCCATTAAGGAACATTTGAATTAAATGCTCTAAAAAAACTATACTTTGAATTATACTTTCACCGCTTTTACAGTAATCAAACAACGTAAACAAAACCTTTTTTTTATAATGGCGGATTGTGAAGGATTAGGGAAAGGTAAAACATATAATTTATTGTGTTTTTTTTTAATATAACGAAAAATTCATAAATTTTCATACAACGTTGTTAAAGTCTAAACATAAAACATGTTCGTTATTAATCGACTACGATAAAATTACAATCGATTATTTTATTAAGATCTGTGTTCAAGTGGCACATTGCGTAAATGCTACATGCCAATGTATAAATTAAAAAAGTAGCTTGAACAGAAAAGTAGCATTTTGCTCCCTCTTGTGTGAAAATGGCTATTTCACATCTTTCATTCGGAAAAGTAAGTTTTGCTCCACGAAGAGAGGGAGCAAAATGCTACTTTTCTGTTCAAGCTACTTTTTTAATTTATTGATTGGCATGTAGCGTTTACGCAATATACCTATTGAACACAGATTAAAATAATCGAAAATAATTATGAAATTACATTATCATCGACTACGATGTCGTAGTTGATTAAAAACGAACATGGTTCAAGTTTAAACTTTAACAATGTTATATGAAAATTTATGAATTTTTCGTGACATTAAAAAATGTCATAATAAATTATTTGTTTTACTGAAATCAAAACTATCGATGACTGTTATTGTGATCTAGTGAATATTGATATCCGAAACCATTGTAATATTCGATTCGATTATTTTTACACATTAGTAAAAGTACACAAAAATATTTTATTTGTGGTGACTTTTCCCTAATCCTTCACTATACACCATTATAAAAAAAGATTTTGTTTACGTTGTTCGATATATTGTAAAAGTGGTGAAAGTATAATTCAAAGTAGTTTTTTTTTTTGAGAGCATTTAATTAAAATTTTCCTCATAGTCGGTGTGAAAAGTTCTATGTGTCACTCAGGAGCAAAATTATTTTCGTCGTGGGCGTTAACGCTTGAATCCTTCGTTATGCTCAGGATTCTAACTTAGAATCCCTCGCTACGCTCTGGATTCTATCGTAGAATCCTTCCCTTCACTCTGGATTCAATGTACCGCCCTCGCCGTAAATACATCATTTTGCTCCCTTGTGACACAAATAACTATTTCCTCACTAATCGACCTCCTTGCGCAAAAAATACTCGATACAAATTCCTACAATCTATCTCTTAGTCCTCTGCCGAAAAAAATAATGCCACTTCGACACTTGACATATGGCGCGTCCACACTGGACGAGCGGTGACTAGGAGCCGCGGCGAGCGCTACTGACTTTAGTGTGTGGTGTATTAGAGTAAATTAGGTGGTGCATTTATCCATGCGGTCCTTGCCTGATTGCTTTAGCTAGTAGATATGGGATGCGAAGAAATGCTGAATAAAAGCACGATCTTCGATCGAACATAATAGGTATATTAGCCGAAATCTAAGTGAAGGGACAGTTCTTAGCACACACGGAACAGTCAATTTAGTGGAGCACTAGTGAGGATATAGACAGATATAGGTAAAGCACAGTCTTTAGCTGATAGAAAGAAACCTAGATGTAATTTTACGAGAATGCCGTGCACATAGGTATATCAAGACTAAAGAGGAAGATAGCGCGCTGCGTATGCGTTGCGTATGCGCTGATAACTAAATTAATGTCACTGTCCTTATATTTTTGTATTCTAAATTAAAGTAAATTGCAATATAAAACAAAGAAAATAACCAAAACACAAGTGTAAATAAATATCTTCTATGTAACAATCTCTTTGGGATCGTTTTTAGTGATACCAGTCTTTTAATTACGACTAAAAATATACTACCTACTGCGTCCAATTATATATTTTATAATGGTATCACTGCCGCATTTTTTTTCGGCAGCGAATGATAAAACCGGTCAAGTGCGAGTCGAACTCGCGCACGAAGGGTTCTGTACCACCGTACAATTGTAGGGATGGTGTGGAGTTAATAGTTTGGATTTTACGTAGCAAAATGTTGTTTACAAAGTTATTAGCGCGGCTACTTTCACACTCCATTTACGTAACCAAGTGCATTCATAAGTTTGTATGTGGTATTGAAAGATTTGTTGTATGGGAGCCCCCTTAAATATTTATTTTATTCTGTTTTTTAGTATTCGTAACTCACGAACAAAATTGCCGCTATAATAATAAAAAAAAGTTAAAGTTTAGAAAAAACCGTCTCAGTTAAACCTTATTTGTAGCAAAACCTATGGGGTATGTTGTATGCCAGATACCATTATTAGATTATGACCGACGTTGAGAAATAGTTGGGAAGCTCTCCTGCAGCCGTAGCCCGTAGCCCGTAGCCCGTAGCATGCTGAGCGCGGTGAAGGTTTTGTCGCGGGAAGCTGAAGAACAGAGCTATATACAGCGCATAGCTCTGTCCCTCTTTTTGCTGTTGCACTTTGGTGCTGGTACCTACGTCACCATCACTTACATTTCAGCATTATGCATTATGACGAGTATACGTCACTGAAAAACCTTAATAAAGTTATAATATCGCAACCTGTAGGATTCCTAGTTCGTAGCAGTTCCTAAGACCATCTGACCATCATTTTCACTTCACAAAATGATGCTTCCCTAAAGTGAATGCTCGAGTTACCATGAAAAATACAAATATCGCTATAGCCTATAATATTTGAAGATTTCGTTCGGTTTCTCCATAATCCCATCATCAAATCCTGGCCTGATGTCAATGGGACCAATCGGAAGGTTAACCCTTTCAAACAAAAATCAATTTTCCAAATCCGTTCATCCATCTTGGACAAATCGATAAACATTAAAAAAAAACATAGATCCTGACGAATTGTAAACCTTTCCCTTTTGTGAAGTCGGTTAAAAAGTACTTTTATGAAAAGTACCGTTCTGTTTCAACTAGCAGTTCAGTAGCGAATTTACGAACGTCCGCATTTCAGGCAAGGGCGCGTACGGATGCGTCAAGCTGACGTACCGGCGCTCGGACCGGCTGCTCGCCGTCGCCAAGTTCATACTCAAGGAGAAGGTCGGCGCACAGTTCTGGGTGGACGGACCTGACGGCAGACGGATGCCCTTAGAGCTCAGCCTTCTGCTCACCCTGAAACATCCTAATATTGTAAGTTCATGTGCGATTCATGTAAATGTGTTAGTTATTACAACATGCCATATTGCGTCGCCAAGTTCATACTCAAGTGCGAGGTCGACACAGACGAGTGCCTTGGAGTTCGTTACAATTCCATCGTTTTTCGGCGCATAGCAGTCAAGGTTCGCTCTCCTAAGCTACATGACCTCGGTTTGTTAACCGGCGCTGGAGTAACACAAAAAATACCCTGCTCTTCTATCTTTAATTGTCTGTGGCGTCGCTGTTTCTAGTTCCCATGACACAAATAATCTTAGTATAGGGCTATAAGCAATGTACGAGCTTGAAAATAAATATGTATTCCCAATTATTTTGATATTTATTTAGCATAAGAATTCTGATGTCGTTAATATAGCTTACGTATCAGGTTACTCTGATGGGTTCATCTGATAGGCGGCTCCTCTCATTGGTTCTGTCTTACTAATACAACTTCTCCCCCCTTCAGGTGAGCGTGATGGACGCATTCGAGAACGATAAATACTTCCAAATGGTGATGGAGCGTCACGGCGCCGGCATGGACCTGTTCGAGTTCATCGAGCGCCGGCCGAGGCTCGACGAGCTGCTGCTCAGCTACATATTCAGACAGGTGAGCAGGCGCACTCTAGCCTAGATCTAGAGAAGATCTTGCAGATGTTGCAGTTGCAGACATGCGCGGGAATATTTTGAACTTATTCAACATGAGCTGTATGTACCCACTTATTCTGTAATTAAAATCCACAGCAAATCCAACGCAGTAACTGTAAATTGTTGTTTAGTGTATGGGAAAACGGTCACATTTCCACAGTTTTCGGTCGATTTGAGTTACTGAATAAGGCGGCAGCTCAGGAAAAGCAAATCCGCATCTACCAAGAACTCGTCACAATTACGATCCTCAACTATAGTCCGCGTCAGGATGTAATGGCCATTTTGTAGCATGAGACTACATTCTGCTCGGCAACATATTCAGAGAGGTGGGCGGGAACACTCCAGCCTAGATCTAGAGAAACACTATAGCGGTTGCAGACATGCCAGGAGTACAACATGAGTCGGTACGATCAGCTCAGGACAAGTCAACCCCACACGTACCAACAACCCGTGACAATTGCGATCCTCAACAACGCGTCAGATTGTGATGGCCATATCACTATCTATTGGAAGTACTAAAAGGGGCGGGGTTTGTTTGGCTCGAGGATGCAAATGAAGAATGCGTTGTCGTCCCATGCTATGCTATTTTGGAAGGGCTTTAAATATTATGAAACCATTAAACAAGTTGCGATGTTATCTTTAAGGTACACAACCCATTTGTCATTACCTCGAATGCCTGCTGATTGTATTACCTGTGTCAAATGACTCAACAGTAGGAAGCGAGTTGGATAGACCACACATAAACCATACATATAGTTGACGTGGTCGCTTTTAACTTAGTTTTAAGAAGTTTAATATAACATGGATAGCTAAATAATAATAAATAAAAAACGGTCAATTGCGATTCGGACATACACATGAGGAGTTCCGTACCATGGTACAAGGAAAACCGATATGTCTCTGGTATACCCTTGGGACCCTTCTAATTTTTCAAATTGCGCTATTTCATTAGTTTTTGCTAAAGCGGCAACAGAAATACACATTGTGTGAAAATTTCAAATCTCTTCCTACTACGGTTTATGAGATACAGCGCGCTGACGGACGGACGGACAGCGGAGGCTTAGTAATAGGGACGGGTACGGAACCCTAAAAACCTACTTATTCCCCAGATCGGGCAAGCGGTGGAATACCTGCACTCGCTGAATATCCTGCACCGCGACATCAAGGACGAGAACGTGATCATAGATAACAAGTTCCAAGTGAAGCTCATCGACTTCGGCTCGGCCACCTTCATGAGCAAGGACACGCTCTTCTCCACCTTCTACGGGACCACGGAGTATTGCAGTCCCGAGGTGCTGGCTGGCAACAAGTTAGTATATACTACACGCCACAGTTAACTTGCACCTCGCTCTGATGACGTCATAGCGTCCGTCACTGTCCTACTGACGCGTCGAAGGCGAGAGCGAGTAGTAATATAAACTACCTACAGCTCGCGTAAGGATTATCCAGTCCTGTAATTGACAGACGACACATAGAGTACTGAAGATTCTGTTGTGGCCATTTGTGGATGAACAACATATTGTTGCCTTAATTTTTTGTAATTTTTAGAGTTTCTTTTATTAAAAGTAAAAACGGAACCATTACAGGATTATTCGTGTGTCTGTCCTAGGTGTGTAAAGTGATATCAACGGAACCATTATAGGATCACTCGTGTGTCTGTCCTAGGTGTGTAAAAGTGATATCAACGGAACCATTATAGGATCACTCGTGTGTCTGTCCTAGGTGTGTAAAAGTGATATCAACGGAACCATTATAGGATCACTCGTGTGTCTGTCCTGGGTGTGTAAAAGTGATATCAACGGAACCATTATAGGATCACTCGTGTGTCTGTCCTAGGTGTGTAAAAGTGATATCAACGGAACCATTATAGGATCACTCGTGTGTCTGTCCTGGGTGTGTAAAAGTGATATCAACGGAACCATTATAGGATCACTCGTGTGTCTGTCCTAGGAGTGTAAAAGTGATATCAACGGAAGCATTATAGGATCACTCGTGTGTCTGTCCTAGGTGTGTAAAAGTGATATCAACGGAACCATTATAGGATCACTCGTGTGTCTGTCCTAGGTGTGTAAAAGTGATATCAACGGAACCATTATAGGATCACTCGTGTGTCTGTCCTAGGTGTGTAAAAGTGATATCAACGGAACCATTATAGGATCACTCGTGTGTCTGTCCTGGGTGTGTAAAAGTGATATCAACGGAACCATTATAGGATCACTCGTGTGTCTGTCCTAGGTGTGTAAAAGTGATATCAACGGAACCATTATAGGATCACTCGTGTGTCTGTCCTGGGTGTGTAAAAGTGATATCAACGGAATCATTATAGGATCACTCGTGTGTCTGTCCTGGGTGTGTAAAAGTGATATCAACGGAACCATTATAGGATCACTCGTGTGTCTGTCCTAGGTGTGTAAAAGTGATATCAACGGAACCATTATAGGATCACTCGTGTGTCTGTCCTGGGTGTGTAAAAGTGATATCAACGGAATCATTATAGGATCACTCGTGTGTCTGTCCTGGGTGTGTAAAAGTGATATCAACGGAACCATTATAGGATCACTCGTGTGTCTGTCCTAGGTGTGTAAAAGTGATATCAACGGAACCATTATAGGATCACTCGTGTGTCTGTCCTAGGTGTGTAAAAGTGATATCAACGGAACCATTATAGGATCACTTGTGTGTCTGTCCTAGATGTGTAAAAGTGATATCAACGGAACCATTATAGGATCACTCGTGTGTCTGTCCTAGGTGTGTAAAAGTGATATCAACGGAACCATTATAGGATCACTCGTGTGTCTGTCCTGGGTGTGTAAAAGTGATATCAACGGAACCATTATAGGATCACTCGTGTGTCTGTCCTAGGAGTGTAAAAGTGATATCAACGGAAGCATTATAGGATCACTCGTGTGTCTGTCCTAGGTGTGTAAAAGTGATATCAACGGAACCATTATAGGATCACTCGTGTGTCTGTCCTAGGTGTGTAAAAGTGATATCAACTTCCGTTGATATCGCTTTTACACACACACACCTAGGACAGACACACGAGTGATCCTATAATGGTTCCCCATTATAGGATCACTCGTGTGTCTGTCCTAGGCGTGTAAAAGTGTTATCAACGGAACCATTTTAGGATCACTCGTGTATCTGTCCTAGGTGTGTCAAAGTGGTATTAACCTCATCTAAAGCAACCGTGTACTGTTGGTTTAATACATTTGAGTTCTGTTGCTTAACTTTGAGGGATGAAGAAAGAAGCGGTCCTCCTTTGAGCGTATACGGAAGAAAATGTACTGACTGACTAATGAAAAATAATATGAGGAGACTCAGCACTTTCTGCAGATTGGATCGGGAAGCGTTCATGACATTTTACACAGCCACCTTTGCGTGAGGAGAATTGTTTCGCGCTGGGTACCTCACATCTCACCGACGCTCAGAAGCTATATAGCGCGCGTGGAATGTTGACGCGATTTGATTGATACATGCATACAGCTTGGTTATCCCGCCTTAACAGGTGACCTTGAATTTAGCAATACGATCAAGAAATAAAGCTCCAGTCAACAGTATGGCTGTTTCAAAACAACCAACGCCTACGAAAGTAAAGCTCCATCCAGAAGCGCTGGAAAAAAAATGATGCCAGTTTTTTCTCCTTATCGGGGAATTTAGTGTCCACTCCCTAACGCGATCAAAGTAGAATTCGTTTTTGCTGCTGTGAACAATAAGCGACATAACTGGGGCTCCACCACGAGTCACGACAATGCGCCCGCACAATCCACGATCAAGACCAAGGACTTCCTAGACACTACACCGGTTAAACTTTCGACTTGTGATAAAAAAATGCTCAAAGGGGAACAGATTTCATCGCCGAAAGAAGCACTCATGGCATGTGAGATGGCCTAGAAGAAGTATCTGCGGCAGACTGGAAAAAGTGTTTTGATTTTTTTTGACGCATTAAACTTTGTATAGATGCTGGTGGAGAGGTCTTCGAAAAGATGTAATGAGAATAATATAACCTATAGGACATTATTTTTTTCATAGGAATCACCCCTTACAGGCAAGGGCGAGATGTTTGTTTTGTTTTGATCAAGACACTAACCGAATTGCTACAAAAATAGTAAACATTGTTTTACCTCTAAACAAACGTCGAATTCCATAATTTTTTTCTTTTAACAAGTGTTGAACAGGAGGTGATTTTTTGTAGCAAGACTGATGATAAGAGTAATGAATAGCTGTTTGGTTTCCTCCAGATATGCGGGCCCCGAGCTGGAGATGTGGTCGATGGGGATAACATTGTACGTGCTCACGTTCTATGTTAACCCCTTCTCCGACATCGAGGACACCATTCAGGGGGCGCTGGTGTTCCCGCAACGAGTCTCAGAAGGTTAGAGGCAGGTTGCACAGACCACTGACGTTCAAGTTTCAAGACCAAAATGACAATGGCAACTGGTTTTTGGTCCCGACTGTGTTATCTTGGTAGCAAACAGGCGAATGTCTCCCCCCTAGGCCCTCTGTCCACGGACGCGTTTACAGAGCGTAAATGCGCGTCGCGTCGCTCCGTCGTCAGAGTATTATGATACTCAGTCGGCTGGCGTACAACATGCGTATAATGACGAATACACGTCTATGAAGCTTTATGCCTCTGGGGCCTTACTATTTATTGGCGTGGCTATGTCGTCTCAGTTACATAACTTAAGCGTTATTAAATGTATGTTTCTTGCTGATCTATAATCTTTATCTACATCCATTAAAATGAACCGCCTGAAGTAGAGCCCGCCGATACGATCGGTCCACATTCCCGGTCACCCCACTAGTCCAAATGGTCTACTTTCCCCATCGGTCCACTTGTCCAAATTGTCTACTTTCCCCATTAGTCCACCTCTCCAAATATCCACTTCTCCAAATGTTCCACTTTCCCGATCCCTCCCTATCAATCTACTTCTTACAACTATTTCGCGTTTTTTCAGAGGGTTGACAGAGGCACACACAACTCCTTTGTTTTTTTGACAGGTGTCACTATCTTTGACCGTTCACTACATATTTTGACAGGTGTCACTATTTTGACAGGTGTCATGAGTGGACTGATGGGGAAACTCCATCCTATAGTTCCCTAGCTAGAGTGTCCACCGTTCTGAAACCACATGTGACCTCCACAGACCTGGAGCAGCTGCTGCGCTGGATGCTGTGCAAGGAGCCGGCGGCGCGTATCACGGTGCCGCAGCTGATGACGCACGCGTGGCTCCGGCAGCCCGTGCCCCTAGCTGACTATGTGTTCCACGAGATCGTGGACTGCGGTCAGTATCTTTATCCATCATCCTCAACAGGTATAGTGAGACTTGGAGCAGCTGCTGCGCTGGATACTGTGTAAGGAGTCGGCTGCGAAGACTATGTGTTCCATGTTAAGCCAGCGGTCATTCTACGTAACGGCGGATATAATATAACCTTCTTTATTGCACACAAATCTGTGAAAGTAGTGTACAAAGGCGAGCTTATATCTAATATGAGATCTCTTCCAGCACATGAGGTTAAGATGGAAAAGGTTGATCAGTGGTAGACCTATGTGTTCAACAATATAACGAAATAAACACGTACTTACATACATATTAACATAAATCCTAAGCATAAATAGCGTCCCACGGGCTTTTGGTGAACCCAATAAAATCACAAGCAATGAAGATTGGAACCAAGCACTCTCTTTCCTTATTACAGAAACGTATTGTTCCTGTAACTTATAATGGTACTACAATATAGTACACTGCTAAGGAGAAAATCCTTGGGGTCATCTTTGATAACCAGCTGTGTTGGTCTCCACATGTCTGCGAGGTCAGCAGACGGGTCATTGCGTCTTTCCATTCCCTCCGGCGACTGCAGAACTTCTTGCCACGGCAGACCAAAATTACCCTTGTACATTCCCTTCTCATGCCGCTAATCGACTATGCCGATGTTGCCTGAGCTAGTGCGAACGAAGAGAATCTGATTAAACTCGAACGACTTCAGAATCTTGGGATTCAACCGCGCAAATTCGACCATGTTTCTCAAAATCGCAAAGAGTTGGTGGTTTCCGCTTCGTCGTCGCCGAGATTCTCACATTATTTATCATCTGTTCAATATTTTGAAATATCCGAGCTACCCCAACTACCTTTGAGACCGTTTTGAGTATCGCTTTTCGGGAGATCGGCGCCGGAGATCTCACACTGTCTCACTTTTAGCTACTCCGCAGCATAACAACGTTGCGTATAAACACTCTTTCAGGTTGCAGGCGGTCCGACTCTGGAACGCACTTCCTGGCACTATAAGAGACAATCCCACTCTTTTCTCTTTTAAGAAACGTATTAAAGAGCACTACCTCTCTCTTTCGTAAAAGTTATTGTATTTATATTATTATATCTAAAGTTTATGTAGTATAAATCGGTAATTATTTTTTATTTACTATCTGTAGTTTATAGGTAGGTATTTAATTTATTCCTAGGCATTTTATTAATAGTATTTATTGTGCACTGCCTACCCTTTTATGATACCTACCATTTCCTGCCTTGGTTTGCTGGAAGAAATCTCTTTTCAGTGATAAGCTCGCATTTGTACATGGATTTTATTTTAATGTAACTTCTTAAATATTTGTGTGCAATAAAGAATTATGAATTATGAAAAATAAAATAAATTGTATACTACTACTACTACTAAATAAATTGTATACTAAACCGCTACTAAAATACTTACATGCATAATACTACCTATAATTCTAAAGAGAGAGGTAATGAATGCTTCTTCACGCGACTTTTAAATATATTCGGAGTTGGACTGTCCCTGATGCTGTTTTTTTTAGCAAACGCCATATGTTTATGTAAGATTTGGTTACTTTTCAGATCGGCACGAAGCGAACCCGGACACATACTATAGTGGCAGTCTCGGCTCGCCTCGCAGCGGCTCTCAGCTCTCGCTTGCCGACCCGCTCGCCAAAGGTGACTTCAAAATATGTAGTATGTTATAGAATTGCAATTGCTTTATTAATCAGTGGCTGACCGATGGCTGGGCACCGGCACCACTAAATGTGAATTAGGTGGTTTTCGTCGATACCGGCTCACGTCGCAGTCGCAGTCGCAGCTAAACATTTAGGAGGGGGTCGTCTCAATTCTTCGAGGAAGGAGGTTTTCCTGCCTCAACCTTGCCGACAGCCAAAGGACAAAACAGAGATGCGAGACAAATTTTGCATGACACAGTGAGAACTTATCAGAAAAAAGTTACGGTCACAGACCAAAAAGGAGTGCGTTCCGATTCATGCTACTAGCGCTAATTTGTTGAAATTGCGACTAGGTATCGTCCGGTTCTAAACAGCCTCTCAAATTTGCTCAGAGCGAAGTGTTTACGCGTGTTAAAGTAGAAAATGTGTGTGTGTGTGTTGACGCTTCCCAGGAACTATTTAGCCATTTTTGATGCGGTTTTTGCATTATAAAGATATTTAATTATGTAAGATGTTTCTATAAATTCCGTTTTAATATCTGGTGTGCGGTGTTTAATATGTTTTTTTGAGTTGCAGAGCGCTCGCACCCCTCGGAGCCGGCGGTGCGGTCGGACGGCAAGCCGGCCGGCAAGCGCGGCTCTCTGCTGGCTTCTGTCGCGCTAGCCGCCGGCGCCGACGCGCACTCCGACAACTACAGTCTGCGCTCCTCCGCCGACGTGAGTTCAACCCTACAACCCGTGCCGCTATTTTTAACCGACTTAAAAAAAAGTAAGGGTTCTTAATTCGGTTGCATTTTTTGTTTGTTACCTAAAAACTGTTACTATTTATGAACTGATTTCAAAAATCCATTTTTTATTTCATAGGAAAACCTGACAGTATTTTTGAAAATTTGAAATCGGTCCAGTAGTTTGCTTCAAAAGCAAAAAGATTGGAGTTATTATATAATCAAGGTAAACAAAATTGCGTATTATTGCTTTACTGTGAGTTATCAGTGGTGTTTAAGGTCACGATGAGTTCTGTCTATAAGTACCGTATATTCGTTAATGTCGTGTAATATGGCTAGATTGACTGGCACTGTTATGGCGTATTTTGACGACAGTTTTTAACTTGGTGAATTATTAGTGGTGTTGGTATTGTATTAAGTACACAGGTTTCGTAGTAACGTTTTTGTGTGTATGTATAGACGACATTCGCATCCCGACCGGGGAGCTCGTTCCTAGTACGGTCGCATCCATCGGAGTTGACGTACCGGTCCCTCTTCACATGACCTGCCAAGTTGTAGATTGCCGTACCAAAACAATATATATATATATAGCAACAATTTTCGGACGGATACTGCGCCTGGTATGAAAACTATACAAGGAATTGCCGACTAAAATGTTGTTGCACTGATCATACGCGTGCAGCTAGTATATATCTCTTTCCAAAAAGACTTCGCCCATCTCATCTATACACCGACTGTCTCGCTCTAGGACCGACGCGGAAGCCAGGTGCGACATGTCTTCGTAGCGCTTCGTTGTGAGTGAATTTATTTCGCGGTTGATTTCTTCTTTGTTTTGATTTCATGTATTTTTCGATATAAATAAATGAACTCAAGGCTAGTAACGTGTGCTAGTGGTGTTACTAGACAGGTTTTTGGTGACAGTAGTACTTATTGTTACTAGACAGGTTTTTGGTGACAGTAGTACTTATTGTTACTAGACAGGTTTTTGGTGACAGTAGTACTTATTGTTACTAGACAGGTTTTTGGTGACAGTAGTACTTATTTTTCTAAAACATAGTCGTAATATGTGTTTGAATTTCAGGTTGCAACAAAAATACTTACGCATCGAAATTGGTATACAGTTTTGAAGGTATTCGATACCAGATTACTGATAGAATATTGCTCAGATTCAGTTTTACGCTTTAAAAAAAGCCTTAAAATAAGCTTGTACTTTGGTCGGATTAATAAAAAAATAATGAGGAATTTTCTTAACCGCACGCAATTAGCCTCATTACACATTAGGTTGATGACACAGCTGGAGCCAAATTGCTTCATTTCTTTAGTTTATTTCTAACACGCGATAAATAATTTTGTTTTAATTTCTTTAAAATGTTGTATTCTGTGCCTTAAAATCTGTATCCTATTATTTAGCCTGTATCTTGTAGTTAAAATGTTGTATTATGATCCTTATGTTCCGTATCTTATTCGTTAAATGAAAACTAAATATACAATGTGTCGTTCTTGTTTTATTTCTTACTTGTTATTAAAATATATATATATATATATATAACGGCACTTTAACTAACACGCGTGACCTTAAAATCATTTTTTTTTTCTTTATCATTAATGATTATTTTTAACTAAATACAATTTATTGTGTTGCTGGGTAGCATTACTTTTACTTTTTTATGAAGTCTGTTTTTTGAATCCCACTTGGGCCCCCGGCCTTATACTATCAAAAGCCTATATTGCGCCTGGGGTGATTTCAATACCGGTAAGAGGCCGTTATTGGATGAAATTAAAAATTAAATATGAGTTTTGCACATTTCACTTAAATTAATTATAATTTATACCTAGGTAGTTATGCTCTAAATTTTCGAGTTTACCGAAAGTCACATCTTTACAAAATTGTTGAGAAATATGCCTTTTAAGATCGACAAAAAGTAAGGGAAAAAATTTAGTTGACACTAGACCTCTAGTACTGACTGAAATTTCGTTTAAATATAATAAAACCTACACGCGTCTATTTCATAGGTAGTCTAAATTTGGAGGAAAATAATATTTCAGTCATACATAGCTTAGAATGCCTCGGCCCAAGAACATAATAACATCCACGCGCTGATCGCCGCGAATGTACGGCGGGGGGTGGGGCGGGGGGCGGGGGGGGGGGGGAGCAGAACTTTCAAGTCATCCTAGCTAACAAAAGAGGCTAGTGCCGCTTTAATATTAAATAGTAAGTATATGTAACCCCTTTTATATTAGAAAATATATGAAATATATTTGGCCCGACTTGAAGAAATAAATTCGAAAATTTGGCGAAAAACAGTTGTGCCGTGTTTGTACTGATAGGAATACGAAACCATTTTGGTAATATGAAAAGACATAATTTTGGCGTATTTTGTGGTTTATAATAAACAAACGTTACATAGAACCCAAACTTCTGCGAGCAGTGTAAAAGGTCGTAAATAATATTTTTCACACCTTTCATTCGGAGCAAAATGCTACTTTTCTGTTCAAGCTACTTTTTTAATTTATTCATTAACATGCAGCATTTACGTAATTATGAAATTACATTACAATCGACAACGATGACGTAGGCGATTAAAAACGAACATGGTTCAGTTTTAACTTTAACAACGTTATATCAAAATTATTGACTTTTTCGTAATATTTAAAAAAAATGTCACAATAAATTATATGTTTTACTGAAATCAAAACTATCGATGATGATGTTATTGTGATATAATGAATATTGATATCCGAAACCATTGAAATATTCGATTATTTTTACACAATAGTAAAAGTACACAGGAATATTTTCTCCTTTCCCTAATCCTTCACAATCCGTCATTATATAAGAGAAATGTATACGTTGTTCGATTACTGTAAAAGTGGTAAAAGTATAATTCAAAGTATAGTTATTTTTTTTAGAGCAATTTAAATTTTCCTCATAGTAGGTGTGAAAAGTTGTATGTGTCACTCAGGAGCAAAATTATTTTCGTCATGGGCGTTAACGCTTGAATCCTTCGTTACGCTCAAGATTCTAACTTAGAATCCCTCGCTACGCTCAGGATTCTATCGTAGAATCCTTCCCTTCACTCTGGATTCAATGTCCGCCCTCGCCGTAAATACATCATTTTGCTCCCTTGTGACACAAATAACTATTGTGAACCATTGGCGCTGAGTGCTGACATGACGGGCCGAGCTGCGCAACTTAAGATAAGCGCGCCAAAGAATCGACGCAAGCAAGCGGATAAATGGCGAATCGCAATTGCTTGTAAAGAAATAATGTTTTCCGACTTCTGAGTTAAAAATAGCACCTTCGCCGCTTGATTTTGGGTTCTCAGGCGGAAAAATTCTATTCCTAGCTCGTTCGAAAAGGCTTTTTACGAACTTTCGGCTCGTGCCGTAAACTTCTCGGTACTATTGTTAAATCCACCAATCGACTGTTTTCGAGCAGTCGCCGAAGATTTATTGGCAGCTCTAACCAAAGTGTTTGTCCGCAGATCCTCGATATATCATCTAAGCCGGTCTCCGAGGCCGCCCTCACTGACATCAGCTCGGACGCGACCGGGCACGCGGCGTGCGACATCGACTACGACGCCGACCAGTACGAATGCGACAGCTGGGACGAGTGCGAGCAGGACAGCTTCTCGTAGCAACCCTCGAGTAAGAGCGAGACAAGAACACATACAGCTACCTCTACAAATTGTATTTCTAAAGGGCCGAATACACGGCTGCCAGCACCGGCAGCCAAGCAAAGAATTACAGCAGTACGTTGCTTCCAGCCAAATGTCGTGACCTTTAAACGACCTTGGCAGGGAGGCATGTGTTGCCAGCAAACTGACAGCAGCATTGGCAGGATGCAATGTAGTCGCTTGCTATCAACCACTCGTTTATGAACAGTAGTCGCGCTCCTGCAGGCGACGAACGCGGACGCACGTGCTAGCATAAAAATATTGTACAAAATATTATATGCTCATATTAAGTTAACAATGTCATAATTAATTACAACATGGTTAGTATGACCTTATAGTATGACCTTATAATATTTTGTAACACAATATTTATATGCTAACGCACGCGTCGCTCTGCACACACAAAGTCATACGAAATTCGCCTGGAAGCAACGTACTTCACTGCTATACTTTGCTGGCAGCCGTGTATTTGGCCCTTCAAGGTGACGCACCCAGACATCAAGTCATGTATTAACAGCGGGATTTCGAAATTCCATTCATAACATAAGGACTAAGTATGGTGATTGGAACGGCGGGTATACGGCAAGTTACTCATCGCGCCGCGACTGCGGATAAAGAGTTTATCTATGTCCGTGGCGTGCCGTGCGACAGAATCACAGAACGCCTAGAGTTCCCGAGCATACAAAATAAGTCAGAAACACTCCGTCTAGACTTGACTGACAGTCAGTTCCTTTATTATTGTGACCTATGGATTAAATATGAAATAGAAAGAAAGAAGTTTAAGCGTCGTTTGTCTGAAGCCTTCTGTAGTAAATAGTGTTTTAATATAATGTACAAACTGTTTCCACCGCACAATAGTACTCGTCCAAATTACTTTCCTATTTGATCTCTTATCGTTCTCAAAAATATAGTACATAGGTATAACTGATAAATTATTAATGTGTAGAATAAATAATTATCCGAAAATTTTACAATACTTTGAGCTTATGAATGTAGAAGTACCATAGAAGAAGAAGATTTATGTTTAAAATTCTTGACAATGAAACTCGTCAGTTATTTCAATTTCTTCTGAAATCACTGGGATACGATATGTGATAAACTATTACTATGCAAGACTTACAAACGCGTATATCTGTATGAAGAAAGATGCCGCCATTTTTTTCTGTTCTGATCTAGAGCAGATGGCCCAAGAACGGAACGGACTGAAATCTGTACTAAGAGCCCCGTGACCCCTGCTGAGGGGTCACAGAAAGAGATGATGACGATGAAGTATGCGTTAAAGTATTTGTTATTGACATTTACTCCAAATCCTCACCATACACTATGAAAGAGAAATAATTAAGTAGATCAGTATTACTTTTTCTGTATAAACTTCCTATCATTTTGGTAAATTATGATACAATTAAGTGATAAATATACGGGCTTAGAATATAAACTGAAGGAACCAATTAGAATGTGTAGATTTATTTATTCGACTGGTAGAAACCATATTGAAGATTGAAATGATTATTGGCTTAATTATGACATCCATCGAAGCATTTTCACAGAGCATTGAAATGATCCCGCCTCTCTATACTTTTGAATCAAACCCAACCTAAAGGCTTCCAGGCAGAATTTTGCATAGGAACTAATAATAGTGAATAGAGTATTGATTGATCCACCTTTGGAACATAAAGAAGGTGTTTTATTGGAGACTCGCTGATGTTTCAATGATCTGTGATTTTCGTTTTGAGAATGAGAATAAATAACACTGAGGCTGCATCATATCTTTTTTAAGTTCAAACTAATTTTAACATTACTTTGTTAGCTAAGTAAGGCCGAGAATAGTCGTAGTAATGAGAGATGGTAGTATATTTTAATTATTTGGATTAGCTATATTTTTGTAGTACATACCTATTGTCGTTGAAAGTAAGATAAAAGATGCTATGATATGAAGTAGTGTTAGTAAGATCCTGATTATTGTATTCTGGGGAATTTTCTGAGCCTCTCCCGTAACTACTTACAGCAGTAACTACTTACAGCAAGATATCGCAAATATTTAATACAAACATATGTGGGATGTAGTGCGCAGACTTTTTACCTAATAAAGGTAAGCTTAATCCGTTAATCTAACTATTGTCATATTTGCTCCTGAGACTTAAACATATGCCATTTTAAATTCCCTTATTCCATATTGTACAATGTACAGTCACGTTCAGGTCAAGTTACAACTGATATGTAAAGCCGTGAAACGATCACAGTACAAAGTCCAAAAGGTGTAACTTGGCAAGAGCGGTGCTCTACGCGCTTCGTCCGTTTTCTGACTGTGTGTGCCTTACTTTAAGGACGACTGGTCGAGTTGTAGAGTAGACAGGATGTAATGTGGATGTAACTGTTTTGTAAATAATAAAATAAATAAACTTACTTGGATCTTTTTTCGAGGTTTTTTTACAAGATTATTTTTGTTTTTGTATTTATTTCTCCACTTAACATATATCTTTACATGGTTAACCTAATGCGATGGAGTAGTTTGACCGAGCGAGTGAAGCGGCGAAGCGACTCCTTTTCAGAATTGGGAAAAAATGCTTTGGTATGTCCGAATTGTGTCCTTTACAGGCCGCATTTCTCAAGTGATTCTCGTGTATTTATGAGCAGGTTAGATATTATGATTATTTTTGTCGATTCAGTTTTTGGAAATTTTTCAAAGTGGCGGAGATCTAGCGGTTTTAAAATTTCGAAATACCGCTGCCATCCAAACAGCTTGACGGATTTTAACAATGAATTGTCGTTGGTTTGTAGAGACCATGTGAGTAAAAGGCTAAGTATATAATTTTAGTGAAAAGTCAAGGAAGCGAAGTGAAGAGCTCCGTGGTCTATGGGTTTCCCGCTTGCTTCTCACACAGGAGATGCAGGTTTCGTTCCTGACCATGTACCAATGAGATAATTAATTTATCTTAACCCATTTAGACCTACCGTACCATATGTGGTACAGTAACTTTGTAAAAATATTTCGGGATACCCACATATTTCAAATATTTTATAGCTATTGATACAATCAGTTTAGGCTTAGCGTATAAAATATCATAAATACGTTTGTGCGAGTAGATTGCATCATATTTTGGATATCATCCGGCAAGAACATAAAAAAATATTCACGATGTCATCAAGAAGGTAAGTACTATCGTAATAATTCAAAATTTTATAATTTCTATTTTTTGTTCTGATGATTAGGGTACAATAGATGTCAGCCTCCAACAAAAAATTTCTTTGGTTAGTTTTGTACAGTATGCTAAAATATAAACTGGTGTACCCTATATGGTACAGTAGGTTCATACATGAGCAAAATATGCGACAAAATGTAAGTTGAAAATTGTTTCTATTTTATTTTGTTTATTGTTTGACCGTTCAGACCATTGACTTTGCACGATAAAGCAACAATCCTTGAGGAAGATGATGATGCCAGCAACCAAGGGCAAGATAATGATATTTTTTTATTGCCACCTGACACAGCCAATTATAATCAGACTGACGAAGATTCTGGCGAAGAAGATACCGTCAACATAAATAACCTGCCTCCTAGTTTGCTTCGAGCACCAGCTGAGCTTGCTGCATCTCCAGAAGAGCGGGAACCTGAGAATCAAGGGCAACACCTTGAAGGACAGGATAGTGAAGAAATACACGAACCCTTGCAAAAACGTTCCATGAAATATAGCTGGAGAAAACGAGACTCACAACCACGACTTACCACTTGGAAACCTTTTTATCATGTTCCTCTTGAAAGAACTCCTGTAGAATGGTTTTATTTGTTCTTTTCTGATGACGTCTTTGAGTTGCTAATTATGGAGACCAATAGATATTTAGCAAGAAAACTTCTATCTGCTGACGTCAAAATTGAAGAAATCAAGTGTTTGGTGGGAATTTTGCTGGTAAGTGGCTACTCTCAAGTCAACAGAAGAAGAATGTACTGGGGAAATGCACCAGATTCCAGAAACTGCTTGATTGCTACAGCACCGTCTAGAGATAGATTTACGTATATAAATGCCAACCTTCATGTAGCTGATAATCTGAATTTAGATGGATCGGATAAATTTGCAAAAGTTCGTCAGTTACTAAAACTCTTAGCTGCAAAGTTCACTTATGGAGAACCATAGCATCGACGAGGCTATGGTGCCATATTTTGGTCGTCATGGCTGCAAACAGTTTATTCGTGGAAAGCCTATACGGTATGGATATAAACTATCGGTTGGTGCTACTTCAGGAGGTTACATTGCATGGTTTGAGCCATATCAAGGCGCGTCTACATTTGCGAATGCCCGTTACTCTCAGCTTGGTCTTGGTGCAAGTGTAGTTTTGACGTATGCAGATCAATCAGCGCAGTTGGGATATGGTAAAGACTATCATCTTTTTATAGATTATTTCTTCACAGGCTTACCTTTGATACACGAACTGACTGAGAGGGGTTTCCGTATAACAGGAACTGTGAGGGAAAACAGGTGTGCAAAATGCCCTTTATTGGGTAACAAAGAAGCGAAAAAAAAGAAAGAGGCTTTTACGATTATCGTGTGTCTGATGATGTCATAATTTGCAAATGGCATGATAACAGTATTGTATAAATCCTGTCCACAAAACTGAAAGATATTCCCAGCAAATAAAAAAGAAAATATCTGTGTCTCAACCCCATCTTATCCATCAATACAATAAAAACATGGGTGGAGTAGATTTATCGGACCAAAACATATCTGCATACCATAGCATACCATAGCATACCATAGCATTCGAGGAAAAAATTGGTACATGCCTCTGATTCTTCATTGCGTTGATATGTCTGTACAAAATGCTTGGTTGCTCTATAGACACAATGGTGGCAATATGGATCCCCTCAACTTCCGACGTCGTATTGCAAATTCTATAATTGATGGCAATAAACAACGCGAGAAGCCAGGACCTAGTCGGCCATCTTCTGTAACCCATGACTCTCGATATGACGGCAAAGACCACCTTGTCACTAAGCAAGAAAAAAGAACTAGGTGTGGACAATGCCACAAACAATGTCCTACAAGGTGTATGAAGTGTGATATTGGTTTACATGTGGAATGTTTTGTAATTTATCACACAAGAAAGTAAATAAAACCTTTTCATGAAACTCATATTTTTTGCATCTCTATTATCCTACTGCACCATATATGGTACACCCCCCTCCTGGCCCCCCACTTACAGATATATATTTTTGTATATTTTTACTGTAACCTTAGGCTAATTATCACGATTTTGTTAATAAAAAACGGGATTTCTCAAAAAAATAATTATTGGTCGAAATGGGTTAAGTATATTATACTTACAGACGTTCTAACGGTGATGGAAAACATCGTGAGGAAACCTTCATTACTCCATAGCTGCGACGATGGGCTAGCCCCCTGTCACGCAAAATGGATTATCGAATAACTTGCTCTTGTGGCTCTGCCACCCCATATGGGAAAAGGCGTGACGCTATGATATGTTATGTGAAAAGTCAAGAGGTTGTATATGTTACCGGCCAAACCCGATTTCAGGACAAACTAGTTTTGCCTAGGATAAGTTTATTTTCATTGGTACTCTGCTGCCCTATGATAATGTTGTTGTTCTTACATGTTCAACCTAACACGAAGGATAAAGGGGGCTTCGCTTCGCTCACCCCCTTTACCCTTTGCCTAAGCTACCGCAGTGTTTTCCCTGATAGTATCTGTGTTATCACATTGCCCAAACCCACATGGCAAAATAATGTCTGACCAAAGTGATAAATAATAGTTTATCCTAGGCAAAACTAGTTTGTCCTGAAATCGGGTTTGGCCGGTAACATATATACTCCATGTACGTAACCAGGTGCATTTTTAAGTTTGTGTATGCTATTAAAAGAAAGTCACTCCCGAGGTATACAGCTCAGAGCCAGTAGTACTATCTTGTACCTAAATTATACCTATGAGCCTAATCTTAACCTATAGTTTCCAGTTCAATTCTTATGAGTTCACTCAGTGTTCAAGAGAACAGATATAATTTCGTGGTGATGCGGTTGAGCGTCCAGAGCGCGCGCTTGAGCGGTGCCTCCTGAAGCAGGCGTGCGCCCGGCACCGCCGCCAGCAACTGCGGCCGCCGGCTTCGCTGGACTTACTCGTCAGGGTCACAAACATTTAAACACTATGACAAGCCTGGATTAAGCACTTTAATATTCATCAACTTGTAATGCGAAGGGAGTTTAAAGGTCATACGAAATTTGGCTGGAAGCAACGTACACTCGCGAACCCAGTGGAGTAGTTCCACTCTGGCCCTTTGTGCTGACCTCTAAGTGGAACGCCTAAAATGCAGTGGAATCTGCCCCCTTCGTCGCTTTAAGGGGGCAGATTACACCAGTCTAAAATCTTGGTGGATTCTGCCCTCTATGGTTGGCACCTAAGAATTCTTGTAAGTATGCTCGTATTTTTTTTTCTGAAAGTAAGAGGTGTATAACGTGCTGGTAACGTTGGTTTTGTTTGACCCATGGATCTCCACCTGCCTACATCGCCAGATTGGTGATAGTCAAATAGTCCACTTAATAGTCTCGTGTCTGTCATGTACGAAGAACGAATAGGAAACGTTACTGTGCTATGAACGAAAAGAAACGTTTCCCTACGCTAATCGGACATTCGGTCTATTAGGACTATTAGGACATCGCTCCGAAAGAGCGGGGCGGCGGGTGGGAGGCATTGAGCTATGCCGACTCGCTCTCGCACACATAGACAAGACACGGCATTGACATCTTGACTAGAATGACAGCCTGTTTAAGTATGAAAGGAAATCATGTATTATTTAACTTTTTATTTCTGCTATGCAAACAGACACATAGAATTGTATAAATATGTTAATATTATCAGAGTATAATATTCCTCAAGTTTCTGCTCTACACGAAAAGAAAGGTTAACCTAACCCGTCATACATAATAGTACTAATAAAACTGTTAGATCTTACTGGTACACTGACTGAAATGTCCTAGTACGGAGCGCTCTCTGATGACCGAGCAGGTATATTTTTTATTCATAAGATTCAACGTCCTAATAGTACTAATAGAGCTGTTAGAGTGTACTAGTACACTGACTGAAATGTACTAGTACGGAGCGCTCTCTCTGATGACCGAACAGGCACAAGACTACCACTTAACAACCAACATTTACTTTAGTAAACGTCACATCGCAAGCAAAACATTCCCCCTGTTGATATATTTAGAACCAAACGGGCCTATTTGCGGTTTCGTCATGTGTTCATCGGAACACACTACGTTTTGGTCTGATAAATTAAAAATGTAATCTGACTTCCGTCTGTCAGTGTGACGTGAGTCGGACGAAAAAATATGAAGATCGTGTAGCCTAGTGTGTTTGCCGTAAAATATTCGCGAGGGCTGTCCTGCGTAGGGATCCGGGACTTTGGGAGAAATCGGTCTTCCAACCGCGAGTTTTGTTCGCTGAGAGCAAGAGCCGCGGGCCGGTCGCAGTGAATTGAGCAATATTTCGGGACTAGCCAGAAGGTTTCCACTGCTCGTGTATTGAAGGGCTGTGAGCCCCCCCCCCGAGTTGTTTATCGTGGTTACTGGCATGGATAGTGACGTGAGATTGTGTTTCGCGGGGAAACAGCCACTATAGAATAATATATATAAGATAGAATATACTCGATGTGACAGTAACCTCAAGCGGTGAAGCAAGAAGAACTCGGGCGCGCCCGGGACGCGTCTTCTGAAAATCCCGTGGGGTACAACGCTGGGCCGCGTTGTGCCCCACGGGATTTTCAGAATTTTAAACCGCCTGAAAAGCCAGAGCGGTACAGTACCACACGGGGTTTTCTAGCGGTCACATTGACATTTTATCGCCTGAATAGCCCGTGGGGTACAACGCTTACGACCTGTGCGACCCATGCATGCGCTAGGCGTGAAAGAGAAAGCGGATTAGCGCACCAAGCGCGTGCAGCGCGACGCATTCGCTAGACGAAAGAGAGCACTGAGTACCTTAATGAGTGAAAAAAAAAACAATATTATTAGGCAGTTTTGGAAATCACGTGCGTTTCAAGGTCACATCTTCTCATCGGTGATTTGTGGTCGTTTTTTTATGCAAACCTGTTCTTATTCTCGGATGAGGATTTTGAGTTAATAAGATTCGACAATGACAATAGTGGAGGACAAAATTTCTCGTGCGAGTTGCGGTAGAAACCGAAAAGCGAGTGCTGCGAAGATCAGTGTGATAAGTTGATTAAAATATTATCTACCAATACCCACACTAAGTGGATGACGAAGAGGCGATATCCTAACCCAAAATGATAAGTTTTCAGAAAAGAATATGTGTGTCAACTCAACATGCACTTATCAACAAGTTAGGTACCTACCTTATAATTTACTATTATTTGAATGTTTCACTTGTTTTTATTCACATAGCTCTGACTATTTCCTGTACCTATTTCTTATGTTTTAGAGGTAAACTACGATAATTTGGAGCATAAATGACATAACAAACAACAAGTACAAGTGTCTCTTATGAACAATCATACAAGGTTCATTTTCGTAATTATCTATACCTAGGTAGAGATTTGCAATGTTAAACGCTGGTAAAACCAAGTGTATCAAATTCTCACTTCCAAATTTGAGACCAGTTTAGTGTTAGACAACAGCACGTTAGAATTAGTAAATGATACGATGTTTCTTGGAATAACCATTGATAGCAAATTGCAGTGGGGAACCCACATAGATAAATTGGCTGGTAAATTACGTTCTGCGGCTTACGCTGTTAGGAACATCAGACAAAGCACGGATGTGGCTACATCTAGGCTAGTATATTTTAGTTACTTTCATAGTGTGATGTCCTATGGTATCTTGTTGTGGGGGAATGCAGCGGATATTCAAATCATTTTTATTTTACAGAAATGAGCTATTCGAGCAATTTATAATTTAAAACGAACAGACTCCTTAAGAGAGCTTTTTAAAGAAATTGACATACTAACAGTAGCTAGTCAATTTATTTTCGAAAATATAATGTTTTTACGCAAGAACCTTACAACATTTTCCAAACTTAGCGATAGCTGTAATGTTAACCTAAGAAATAATCACAGACTGTGTGCGCCCCGATTTAGACTCGCGAAGGTTAGCAATTCTTTCAAGGGTCAGTGTATTCTCTACTATAATAAGATACCTCTGGAGATTTTGAAATTGCCCTTTGAGCAATTTAAAAAGCATGTTAAAGCGACTTTGTGGAAAAAGGGATATTACAATGTTCAAGATTACCTAAATGACAGGACTGTATGGGGTTAATCTAGCTCAACACAGGCCTTGCTGTTAATAATTTTGTAATTATTTATTCCTGCTTATTAATCATAATAATTAAATTTTTCATATTTGTAATAGTTAAACACAACCTATTTTTAAAAGAGATCTAAAAATCAATCTGTGGAGTTTCTACGCCCTCCGTCTCCCACAGTGGTCCAATGTAGAGAAGAGGCAAATTTGACGTTTACTAAGTATATGTAAATATCTACAGTAATAAATTACTTTGACTTCACAGAATGTTCTTTTTCTCTTGCTGCTATAGGTAGCATCAAATAATGAACTAGGTAGGTAGGTAAACGAGATTTTATAAATGTAAGGGTGGGAGACTCATACAAAGCGACGTATTTTAATAGCCCCTAACAAATCATCATTATCTAAATACCTACCTACCTAACAACACAACATAGCGTCACGCCTTTTCCCGTATATGTGATTCACTACTCCATTTTGCGTAAAATGCGACTAGCCCCTCGCCGCAGCTGTCATCGCAAACGCTGCCAATCACAACGTCTAAAATCTACGATCAAGTTTCGAATCCAAGATTGGGTCAGACATGATATTATTTTCTTTTCACACAACACAACATAGCATTACGCCTTTTTCCATACGAGGTGGCAGAGGCACAATTGTGCCCACTTTTAACCAGTTTATCATTACTTCATTTTGCATGACAGGAGGCTAGCCCATCGCCGGAGCCCCATAGGGTTAATGAAGGTTTCCTCACGATGTTTTCCATCACCGTTAGAACGTCCGATAATGTACTTAAGGTAAATATATGTCACCGTAAGATAGTCAAAACCGTAAGTTGATAAACTAACGTTTTTTTTCTTGGGTGGTCAACTATCGCCAGATAGTAAACTGTAGCGTACTGCCTACTATATGACGCGTAAATTGATCAACTAACGGTTAAAACCGTAAAATAGTGAAATGGTTTAAACTTAAATTGTAAACGAAATACCAAGGCAAACACTGCCGTAGCTTAGATGAAGACTAGAGGGGGCGAGCACAGCGAAGCCCCCGAATAGTCTTCGTGTTAGGTTGACATGTAAGAACAAAATTAACGTAAATTCTAAACCCTGTCGGTCTGGTTTACTATCTGTCGATAGTTGATCACCTAACGCGTTAGTTCTTCAACTTACGGTTTTGACTATCTTCCGGTGATATATACAAACTTGTATTATTGGTAAATGTACGATTGGTACATATTGTTTGTGTCTACAGGCCAACGAGGGATGAAAAAGGCCATGGTAATTTCGAAATATTTGAGAAAATTATGGAGGAAGCCCTCATTAAACTATGTAATAAAAAAAAATAGTTAATTATTTGTGGCGATCTTAATGTAGATTGGCTTGTAGGAACAACAATGAAACAACGATTAATAACTTTATTCAATTGTGACTGTGCATTCACAAGTAAAAGAGTAATTAACTGATAACCTTCCGATCACAGTGGTCAAACAGTTTCTTTCCCAATTGCTATTAAGGTTAAGACTGGTCCATCATTTTATAGGCCTATTAAATCCCATATACTAGAGACATATATAAAAAATACGGAAGACCTGTGGGGTATATCAGTCAATGTGCCGGCACATACGCCCGCCACAGATATGCGGAAATATCTATTTCCACGTAATGTTAAGATAAGTTGACGATCGTCACAGATAAGGTATTTTTATATACATCACGTAGTTTTGTAGTAAGTTGTATATAAGCTTAGTATATCCTATAATAAAGTAGTCTAGTATAGTCTCGTATTTGCGCGCATCTCAAGCCTTTTACTTTACTCCCGAAGATGTCGCTCTCCTTACAATTGCCTCTGGCAAAGTGATGACCCGACTTCTGAACATCAGCAACCTTCGGTAATAGCAGCATGGACCCAGCCGCGAAGAAAACTCCGTATGCCGCCACCTTAGAAGTGCAAGCAAGAAGCACTTCGTTCAAGATCGCCGAGCCCCGACTTCTGCATACCTATTTCAAACCACGCTGCAGAACTCCATAATCAAGACCCCACTCAAACCAAGACGACATCAAGCAAGCCATGACCGGACCAGATTTGAAAACAATGAACCGATAGTCAGCCGACTGCTGATTTATCAAAATGGAGCTCGCACCAGCAGAAACGAACGCGTCGGCAAATTCATTCACAGCAAGCAGCTTTTTTCAAGTTCAAGACATAGGAAGCCGTTCCAGCCCCCAGAAGAGTATTGAAACATCATCGATATACCTAATTCAACGAATATTGAAATCATCCAGGAAGAACATCGCACGAAGAATAATCAAATCACTGAAGAGAGAGAGAGATATATATTTATATATAAACGATTGGTGTACAAGATGTGCCCTATGTTGCCAAATGTCAAGGTTTTTAGGCACAAAAATTTCATCAATCGACAACTTAATATTCACTCAAGAGTGAAGAGCACGCACGTACATATGACGTACGAGATCATTGACTGCCTACCTACAGCCAAGGTTATAGATTTAATGCTGACGCTGATTCAGCACAATCATCCTTGTGTAGGTACGGTCGCAATTATAAACAAACAGTTATTACAACTTCAACGACGTGCGATGTAAATTGACTCATCGATTCCTGAAAAACATGGGCGGCTGCAGCATCAGACGACTCTCCTGCGGATCTTTTCCAGTTATAGGTTAGGTTAGTTTACTAACCGCGAAGCCCCATTTTCCTAGTGTTTTTCTGTTTTCCAGTTTTTAGTTTATTTTATGTAGTGTGCGGCCAGACACAAGACTTGCCTGTAGGTAAATATTAAGTAATTATTTAAACTTACGTAGAATTCACATAACCGTAGTTACTTTATTTTTTAATTCGTGTAAGATTTACCTTTTAAGTTGAAGTATGCGCTATTACTATCTAGTTTTTTTTAACAATGACTTCCCTTATATATAAAAATAGATTAAGTTAAAGTATGCACAATTAAGATCTGGTTTTATGTTTATTAAAATACTACTAGTTATTATTGCAGTTGATATAAGTTTGTTATGTTATCTAACTTAGATTTTTTCCATTGTTATAAGTACATTCATTTATTTTTTTCCCTAAAGGGGGGAGTATCTGTGCCGGCACATACGCCCGCCACAGATATGCGGAAATATCTATTTCCACGTAATGTTAAGATAAGTTGACGACCGTCACAGATAAGGTATATTTATATTCATCACGTAGTTTTGTAGTAAGTTGTATATAAGCTTATTATATCCTATAATAAATTAGTCTAGTATAGTCTCGTATTTGCGCGCATCTCAAGCCTTTTACTTTACTCCCGAAGATGTCGCTCTCCTCATAATTGCCAATGGCAAAGTCAATTTAATTGGTTCAGTAATTCTAGTTATAGCCCCACACTTAGCTTATATATTCAATAAATGTGTTGACGATGGGGCATTCCCAGACCTCATGAAACACAGTAAACTGATACCTCTGTTCCTGTCGGGAGATAAGGGCGATCCTTCAAATTTCAGACCAATATCTGTTCTTCCAACACTAAGTAAAATATTTGAAAAGATTATACTTAATCAAATGCTCTCACACTTCAACCGTACAAAACAACTCCACGCCAAACAATACGGTTTCACTAGGGGTAAATCCACTACTGATGCAGGTATTACCCTTATATCTCATATTTATTCTGCATGGGAGGCCGCACAGGATGCTATCGGAGTTTTTTACGATCTGTCGAAGGCGTTTGATTGTGTTGATCATAATACGCTATTAATTAAATTAAATAATTGCGGAGTTAGAAATAAAGCGTTGGATCTACTTAGACCATACCTAAGCAATAGAATTCAAAAGGCAGAAGTTAACGGCGTAAAATCTGATGGATCGGGTGTTAAAATTGACGTTCCACAAGGTTCCATAATAGGCCCTTTCTTATTCCTGGTATATATTAACGATCTGCCTTTCATGGTGCAGAAATTAACTGACATAGTGTTGTTTGCTGATGATACTTCAATGGTCTTCAAAATTGAAAGACAAAAAGGAGATTTTGATGATGTTAATGGTGTATTGTCTTTAACCTTGAATTGGTTCACAGTTAATAATTTATTGTTAAACGCTGGTAAACCCAAGTATATCAAATTCTCACTTCCAAATGTCAGGCAAGTTGAGACCAGTTTAGTGTTAGACAACAGCAAGTTAGAATTAGTAAATGATACGAAGTTTCTTGGAATACCCATTGATAGCAAATTGCAGTAGGGACCCCACATAGATAAATTGGCTGGTAAATTAAGTTCTGCGGCTTACGCTGTTAGGAACATCAGACAAAGCACGGATGTGGCTACATCTAGGCTAGTATATTTTAGTTACTTTCATAGTGTGATGTCCTATGGTATCTTGTTGTGGGGGAAAGCAGCGGATATTCAAACTATTTTTATTTTACAGGAAATAGCTATTCGAGCAATTTATAATTTAAAACGAACAGACTCCTTAAGAGAGCTTTTTAAAGAAATTGACATACTAACAGTAGCTAGTCAATTTATTTTCGAAAATATAACGTACGTACGCAAGAACCTTACAACATTTTCCAAACTTAGCGATAGCTGTAACGTTAACCTAAGAAATAATCACAGACTATGTGCGCCCCGATTTAGACTCGCGAAAGTTAGCAATTCTTACAAGGGTCAGTGCATTCTCTACTACAATAAGATACCTATGGAGATTTTGAAATTGTCATTTGAGAAATTTAAAAAGCATGTTAAAGCGACTTTGTGGAAAAAGGGATATTACAATTTTCAAGATTACTTAAATGACAAGACTGTATGGGGTTAATCTGGCTCAACACAGACCTTGCTGTTAATAATTTTGTAATTATTTATACCTGCTTATTAATCATAACAATTAAATTTTTCATATTTGTATTAGTTAAGCACAACCTATTTTTAAAAGAGATCTAAAAATCAATCTGTGGGAGTTTCTATGCCCTCCCTCTCCCACAGTGGTCCAATGTAGAGAAGAGGCAAAAAATGACGTTTGCTAAGAATATGTAAATATCTACTTTGACTTTGACTTTTTCTTTGACTTTGACGTTGACATGGTCAGCAGCAGTATTCGAACCTATATCTCCTGCGTGCGAAGCAAGCGTGAAACACACTAGACCACGGAGCTCTTTTTAGGTTTCCGTACCCGAAGGGTGCCAAACGGGACCCTATTACTAAGCCTCCGCTGTCCGTCCGCCCGTCCGTCTGTCACCAGGTTGTGTCTCATGAACCGTGATAGTTACACATATGATGTATTTCTGTTGCCGCTATAAAAACAAATACTAAAAAACAGAATACAATAAATATTTGAATATGTGAATCGTTGCCTAGTACCCAAGATACAGGGAATCCTAGTTTGGGGCTAGATCAATGTGTGTAAAATAATGTCCAAGGTATTATTATTATTATTTAAGGGGGCTGCCATAAGTACAACAAACTCGTTTTTTTGCCGTTTTTATAGATAATAGGAACCCTTCGTGCGCGAGTCCTACTCGCATTTGGCCGGATTTTTTCTTTTTCTTTTATTATTTTTTGGGCCTGTTTCAACAAAACTTATATAAAGCTCTATGTGACAGATTCATTTGTCATTTTACAAACAAAATTTATTTATTTAAGTGTTTCTGTTCAATAGGGCTTATCGGTTCAATAGGGATTTATTGGAATAGGGCCTTAGTATACCTACCCAACTACCTTTCTTGTACAATGTGTAAAAGTCCGACTCGCATTTGAACGTTTGTTTTCGTAGTGTCTAAGTACCTAACTATACAAAATTTTACCAATCAATAAACATTTATAAACAGGCACATACATTGCTTCTGGCCCCACACTAGGATACCCTGTATCGTGGGCAACATCACAAGCAGATTCCTTCCATTCCATTCCACACATTCCACAGGTACAAATTCTGTCAAATTCTTAACATAAACATTAAACATACCTACACTAAAAAGATTGTCTGAGGATTGGAAAAACGGCCGTAACTTGAACGAACTTGATCTATAAGAAGTATAAATTTTGAATTACTAAAATTAGGAAGTACATAGGCGCGTTGTTGCGTTGCAGCACTCCGGTTTTTTAACTACAAGCTAATTCATGAAACGCCAGAGGGACACAACGCCCCACGGGCTATTCAGTGAATTGTCAATGTGACCGCTAGAAAACCCCGTGTGGTACAACGCAGCGTCGCGCTGCACCGCTCTGGTTTTTCAGGCGGTTTAAAATTCTGAAAAGCTCGTGGGGCACAACGCGGCCCAGCGTTGTACCCCACGGGCTTTTCAGAAGACGCGCCCGGACCCATTCCATCGGAGCCAGGTCATAGGTCTACGGAAGACCCGGTCAGGTGAGTGCGTAAAGCACGGTGTTTCACCGCCCGTTTGGAGACTCTCACGGCAGTGAGCAGATGTTATGGGCGCGCAGTGTGACCGCGCTGCCCTGAGGGGCGGGTGGTTTAAAGCATCTGTGACATCCCGAAGATAGTCTGACACTGTAGACTGTACCAGACAGAAGCACATAAGCCCCAACATTCTTCTGGTAGCATCCTCCTCTGTTGTAGCTAGCAAGATGGCCCACGTCATCTCAAAAACTACAAAAATAAAAACCAGCAATATGTTTACCTTAGTAGGTTCCTAAACCATGTTTCGGTTCCCTCCTTGTAATCACTGACCGACATGTTATGATTTATACGTTTGAACGTCATGAAAATCGATAAATCCCGACTGGAAAATGTTGAAACCGGGGACGATGTATAGGTCCTGTCTTCATTTGACATTTGGGAATTGGCTTTGATTTCATTTCCATCGTCTTCAAACATTAAATGTTACCGATTTAAGTCAAATCATTGAGATTGTGCACAAAGAGCCATGGAGCGTGCCATGCTAGGCATCAGGCTGTCAGACCGTATCCGTAATACCGAAATCAGACGCCGAACCAAGGTGGCTGATGTGGGTAAGGCGAGAAGACGGAAGATGGACCAGATCGGTGACAGAGTGGTGGCCAAGAGGAGGCCTAAGATCGGTCGGCAGACCATCCGCCAGATGGTCCGACGATGTGGCGAGGGTGGCAGGAAACCAATGGACGCGAGTTGCGCAGGACGGTACTGAATGGCGTGTTTATGAGGAGGCCTATACCCAACAGTGGGTCCCCTGAGAGGCTGATGATGATGAAGTATATTATACGGATGTTCTAACGGTGATGGAAAACATAGTGAGAAAACCTTCATTACTCCATAGCTGCGGCGATGGGCTAGCCCCCTGTCACCCAAAAAATAAAGTATTGGATAACTGCCTCAAAGTGGGCACAATAGTGCCTTTGTGGTAAACCCCGCAGAGGCACAATTGTGCACCCACCCACCCCGTATGGGAAAAGGCGTGACGCTATGTTAATGTTACTCTATACTTACTCTTAAAAATAGCTTCGTGGTCTAATGGGTTTCACGGTTGCTTCTCACACAGGAGATGCTGGTTTGAATCCTGAAAAGTACATTATCGGATGTTCAGTGTGTCGGATGACACGTTAAGCTGTAGGTACCGGCTGCTATCACTATGCGGTAAAAAACCCTCCACCAACCCGCAATGAGCCAGCGTGGTGGAGTATGGCTAAATCTTACGCGTATCCGGGTAAAGGCCTGTGCCCCTTGGTGGGGTCATTAATGGGCTACATTTATTAATATTCATTTACTGTGAGCGTACTTCCAGCAAAAAAGGTCGGGTTATCGAAATTCTGAATATGCAAATAATTAGTGCTCTGTGAGAAAAATTTGTGCCCGAAATATGAAATTTGTGCTTCTACGGGATTTAGAGATAAATGCGATAAACACATTCTGCTGGGAGAACGTTCTCCTAGCAAAAAAATAAATAAAAAAGAGACTTAGCTCAATGAAAGTAGTAGGGTAGGTAGCTTATATTTGTGCATAAATGTGCCCGAAGTGGCGAATTGTGCCTCTTATAGGAACAGAGTTATTCATTTTGGGCATGGTGCGGGGGGCGGGGGGCGGGGGCAAAGCATTGCTATTGCCAGCCGCATAGCTCTGTCCTAGTCCCCCGTTCCATGAATCTCGTGTTGCGCGCGCGGACGTGCGTGGTCCGGGGGGTATCAGGAAAAAATATTCTTTCTTGCAACCTCTTTAGTCTCCACTACCGCATAAATTAAAAATACTATAAGTACTAAGCTATCCTGTAATTGGCATTAATACAAAGTAATTAATTAACTCTGCGATATATTAAGTACATATATGCTGTGGGATACAAATAAACAAATACAAATACAATTTTTTCTGCTGGGGTAACGTTTGAGGGTTTTCTATATCTCAGCAACGGCTGAACCTAGGTATATGAGATTTTATAGATTAGTTGTTAAGATTTAGTGCCTAATTAGTGCAATCTTACTTTTTTTTAAAACTTGTTTTTTTTTCTACGTATTCAGTTTACAAAAAAAAGTGAAAATCTCACAGCACATTCAAACGACGCTATTTCAAGACTTGAAATCTCTATCAGTGGTTCCTCATAACATCCACCATTTCCTCCAAAGATTTCATAAACCTGGATTAAGTATTTTGAGAAAAATCAGGCTCTGTTGTTAGTTTGACCGCGCCTTATGTTTGGAGCCCTCTCATTCAATTTCTAAGACAATAGCGGATTTTCTCATCAATTGACAAATTAGTGCTCTTATTCATAAATATATCCTGAAAATTTGAACCGGTAATTCTAAGTAGAATCTGAGATAATTAACGAAAGCTGAAATCTTCCAGTATCAAACCACTACCGCGCCAAATTAAGTAGGCCACTAAAAAGCGGCCGCTAGATAAATTGTCCCTTCAATCCGAATTTGGTACCATAATAGCGCCGTATGGCATCGAGGGAAATATATTAGTTGGGGATTATTGTTCGTTTAGGTAAAAACGTGACGCTATGTCGTGTACTATTCCTATGCTAAATATCAATAATCGGATATTCCGATATTTATTATAAATATCGGCCTTTTGAGAACCCTGGACACGTCCAAAGCCATACACCATTAAGTTTAGTTGTTCGTTGACGATGCGAATGTATTGCTACAGGTTAATAAAATAAAAATAGATTAAAGTCACAAACGTGAAGTTATTGTTCGGTTTTAGCTCACTTGAAAGTAAAGATGGGGGATTCTCGACAACGATCTCGCTGCGAGATCTTTTCGGGAATGTCCCGTTTTATTTGCTTTGGATTTTCGTTACTTACTTATAAAGTAATATTATAATCTTATTTCGATGATATAATAGTAATAAAAATGGCATAATAACAAATACATGTCAAAATAAATTAAATTAAATTATATTAAATTATGTCATATTAATTAAATCATGTCGTGAAAATATGAAACTTATCTCTCACAATGTTTTTGGCTCACCGACCTACGCAAATTATGGACGAAGTAGATTCAATCAGAACCTGCGCAGGCCGTGAAAAACCCCATAAACCGTCATAACAATACTATTAGTCATCAAGTTATGTCCAAAATTTGCCACCCTGCGTCTTATCAATGCGTCAGCGCATGGCAGCCGCAGCACTGCGAACATTGTAGACGCGCTGCACCACCGTGGCATACGGAACAGAATGCGGTAAGCGTCTTTATATTGCACCTTGGATCTGTGATAACTCTCTACCTTATAACTGCACCATAGCTGAGGCGTGTAAACGTTTGGCAGTACGTTTTAAAGAAAACCAGTTTTGAGTCTCGCGAGGATTTGCAGAATTTGCGTCCTATTATGTTGACCCTGACGATCATAGCTCGTCTTTACCTGTCTAGGTCGAGATCTTCCCGCATGTCGCTCTTAACCCAGTGTCCGAGGAACATGAAGTTAGCAACAATTTTTTGTGAGTTTCTGTCAAGGATCACCGGCAGCGAGCATTCTGTTTTTCCCCGTTCTGAGAACACCATAGCTACTGGTTTCGTCGAGTTATAAACGATCCCTTGCGCATTTGCGTAACTTGCACAGATCTGCAGTCAGTATCTGAGAGTACCAATCGTGGGGCTTGTGTTTATTGGGATTTTATGGGATATGGTTTGTCAAAACTAAACATGAACTTAAAATCACTATTCCAAAGCTCAAACCATTAGTTGTAATAGTTACTCCATAAATTGTACCACAAGATGTGCTGGATTGTGGCATAGTAGAATGTGCTCAAAGCAATCTCTATTAACAATTCGGTTAAGATTGATATGTTGAGTTTCATAATTTTTCAATTTATTTTTCAATTTGTTTGTGACTTTAATCTATTTTTATTTTATTGACCTGTAGCAATACATTCTCATCGTCAACGATCAACTAAACTTAATAGTTTATGGCGTTGGACGTGTCCAGGGTTCTCAAAAGGCCGATATTTACAACAAATATCGAAATATCAGATTATTGATATTTAGCATAATAATAGCACACGACATAGCGTCACGTTTTTACCCATACGGAGTGGCAGATATTGAGCTAAAACAATAACCCCCAACTAATTTATTCCTCTCAATGCCATACGGCGCTATTATAGTACCAAAATCGGAGTGTAGGAATAATGTATCCAGTGGCCGCTTTTTAGTGGCCTACTTAATTTGGCAGGGTAGTGGTTTGATACTGGAAGATTTTAGTTTTCGTTAATTATCTCATCTTCTAAAATAGAATTTCCGGTTCAAATTTTCAGGATATATCTATAAATAAGAGCACTAATTCGTCAATTGATCAGAAAATCCGCTATTGTCTTAGAAATTTAATGAGATGGCTCCAAACATAAGGCGCGGTCAAACTAACAACAGAGCCTGATTTCTCTCAAAATACTTAATCCAGGTTTATGAAATCTTTGGAGGAAATGGTGGACGTTATGTGGAACCGCTGATAGAGATTTCAAGTCTTGAAAAGGCGTCGTTGGAATGTGCTGTGAGATTTTCACTTTTTTTTGTAAACTGAATACCGCGAAAAAAAACAAGTTTTTCAAAAAAGTAAGATTGCACTAATTAGGCACTAATTACTAACAACTAATGTACAAAATCTCATATTCCTAGGTTCCGCCGTTGCTGAGATACAGAAAACCCTCAAACGTTACCCCAGCAGAAAAATTAATAACTCCGTTCCTATAAGAGGCACAAATTCGCCACTTCGGGTACATTTATGCACAAATATAAGCTACCTACCCTACTACTTTCATTGAGCTAAGTCTCTGTTTTATTTATTTTTTTGCTAGGAGAACGTTCTCCCAGCAGAATGTGTTTATCGCATTTATCTCTAAATCCTGTGGGAGCACAAATTTCATATTTCGGGCACTAATTTTTCTCACAGAGCACTAATTATTTGCATATTCATAATTTCGAAACCACGACCTTTTTTGCTGGAAATACGCTCACTCATTTACTTCCTACTATCAGTCTTCTCTTTAGAAATCCACAGCATTTATTAGCATAATTCATCACTTACTCTTAAGTAATATACTGTGTTGGCTCATGAAAGCATGGGCATGTTAAAAAAAACAGTTATAAAACTATGTTCATAATATTGCAGTGTTACAAAACGATAATTTTACAATTCTTGGTGACTATGAGGATGCATAACTTTTTTCTTGACGCATTGCTATTCTTTCCAGTGTCTGCATGCTCCTTTCTCCGCTGGCTGCAAACGCCGCCATGGATTTCGCATTTAGTTCTTCTGCCACTAGTCTGCACTTATTGATGTCATCTGCAGTAACAAGAAAATGTTCTATTTTTATTACTTTTTTATCTTAACTTACATGAAACTTAATATTGCACATTAGCATGGAGTTTTTTTTTTGTAGTAGGTTATCTCACCACATACCACTTACAACATATTGAATATATGAGACTGATGAATGAATTAGAGATTGAGATTTTAGTAAATAGGTAGTCATCATCATCATCCACTGCTGGACGAAAGGCCTCTCCCAAAAATGAGAGAATTTGTACATAGTAATCACCACCCTGAGCAGACGGGTTGGTGATCGCAGTACTGTAGATGGTGGTTGTTTACAACGGACGTTGGTGTCCATTATCTGTTAGGTATATTCCCAGGGTGCTCTGAGCGACTACCTCCTAGTGTGGGAGAGCTGAAGTGATGCAGAAGGATACGTCCGACTGCATAACTTCTGCTTCCTCCTGGTGCACCCTGGTAACAGCGGCTAGTGACTGGTCCCCGGACCTCTTACTAGCTGATGGCTAAAAGTCCCTCCGGTTCTGTCGGTTAAGGTGGGTGTACCCGGCAGACTATCTACACTCACTTGCGTCTTGTGGTCTGCACAGTTGATCACCGTAGGCCAGGATGAAGGGGTCCTGGGGGGTTGAGCCGAGCGTTGCTGTGGATTTAGCTTCGTAAGGCAACACGCCCTATTTGGCCTGGATTTCAGGCAAAACGGTAGCCTCGCCCGTAGCCGCGGGTTGGGGTAACGGCCAAGTGTCCCGTCAAAGGGCCACGGCTAGGGGTGTAGGGTCCGCTAAGGCGTCAGCCAAAGCGGTGGGATGGGCCATGCTGACGGGGTAAGCTTCGGTGACTACGGCGGTGGGACCATGTCGCTGACACCTTGGTTCACATCGTCCACAGAAGCGAGCTCCCGATGTCGCGACAAGTACCAGCCCTATGCTCCTATATCTACTCGGTACTCCTAGCGACTGAAAGCTGTTCCAAGCGAGTAGGCGCTCCCAAATGTGCGGGCTCCGTGGAGGGTGGGAAACCGAGTAGACGAATCTTTATACATTTGACCATGGATCGCGTCAGGTCAAAAAACCCCTCTGGAACGCTTCCAGCGGTGAAAACCGCAAGCGTCTCCAAACAGGTGCGAGAATCTGCCACGGCAGATCCTCAAGCCTTAAATGGGCGCACTGCCACCATCAATGACCTACCGGTGCAAACCGGTAGTGCTTCCACTGTGGAGGGTAGCTGCACAAAGCCCGAAAGCGAGTCGAGAGGCAGGGCCACGGGGCAACCCGGTGCGCGGAGCCATTCGACCAACATCGCCGAGCATTTTGCCAGCGCCTGGACGACGGTTGGTCGAAAGGGTAAACCACCCAAGCAATCCTTGCAAGGGAAGGGCCCATCGACTAAACTTCCAGATACGGTGCAAACCGCGAATCGCCGGTGGAAGAAGAAACAGCGTTTGGCTGCCACATCGGCCGCTGCCGGCGTAGATGGGGTTCCATCTGCCACGGTGGCGACCGTTAGCGGTCCCGCTGTTAATACAGCTGGAGCTGCGGGTAAGGTGACCGGCTCCCGTGGTGTCAAAGGGGCAACCCTAGACTCAAACGGGGCTAAACCTACCGTAGCGTTCTCTGGTGGTCCGACTTCTAACAAGAAGTTGAAATCTGCCAAGAGACCCGGCAAAAACGAGCGCGCGGCTGCTAAGAGGGCTCGACTCGAGGATAGTAATTCTCCTCGAGTGGAACCTAAAAAGCGGTGCACGGATGCGCGCAGAGCTGGGGTCACCTATGCTCAGAAGGTGAAGTCTGACCAGTACATCGCCGTTACTGACGTCGCTACTGGTCATATTTCACAGGATCTGTCAACGCTCATCCTCAACGAGATTGATGACAAAATCTTGAAGGAAGCGTTGGCGGATCCGAGCAAGGAAAACCCCAAATTCGGTGGCAAGCCTCGTTACGAGGACGGCCACCTTAAACTGTTCGTGAAGGACGAGTACTCCCTGAACTGGCTGCGGAAGTGTGTCTCCGGCGTGTCTACACCATCCAACGTACAGTTGGTGGTGAAACGCCAATCGGAGATGGTCCGCAGGGTTCGATGTGGGGTGCTCATACCCAACGAACGGGGCAAGTGGAAGTCTGCGCCCGACGTCGGCGTAGTCCTCCACTTTATGAACAAGTGGGCACAGGTTGACCGATGGCTCCTCCAGAAAGTGGATGAGCAGCAGGACAACCTGTTTCTCATTACAGACGTCCCTGAAGATGTGGTGCCGACCCTGCTGGGAAAGGGCAGACAGCTCCTTTTTGGTAGTGGTTCGGTCTACCTTAAATTTCAGGGACCCGGTGGGAAATTTATTAAGGAACCACCGGTGGTAACGCAGACCAGCTCTAAGCTGGTCATCACTGGGGTCTCATCATCATCATCTATGCCCCAGAGTTCCACTCCAGAGCGGCAGCAAACAGTTCCCGATGTAGTCGGGGAAAGTTCTGCTGCTCAACCGCAGGACGGGCACGCGCGCTGGGAGGCCATGCTGCTTGCTGAAGGCGATGAGCTAGAACCAGCAGTGGTGCCCTCTGAGGGCGAGGAGCTGTCCATGCGGCTGGAGGAGGAACTCGTCTTGGAGGTGGAGGAGGGGTTGACCAAAAATGGCGTCCCTCTCCCGCGATTGTAAAGTCCTCCAAGCCAACCTCCAACACAGCCAAACTGCAACGGCCCAGTTAAGACGCTGGTTGGGGGCAAACAGCACTGCCGTGGCTCTGATCCAGGAGCCGTGGATCAACCGCGGTAGCATTCGAGGGTTCGCCAATTTGAGAGGTAAGCTTTTCGTTACAACTGATCACGATAACCCTAGAACGTGCATCATAACTACTAACAACATCCCAGCATAGCCATTAACAGAGTTCTGTTCCAGGGACCTGTGTGCCATAAGGATGCAACTGCCCGACACAGCTAGGTGCCGCGAACTCGTGGTGGCCTCCGCCTACATGCCTGCGGAGGACAACCCGCCTCCACACGACCTGTGCCGGCTGGTGGACCACTGCGAGAAGTCGGGCCTCCAGCTCATCGTTGGGGCCGACTCGAACGCGCATCATCCACTGTGGGGCATGCCGGATATGAACAGCAGAGGTAAGACACTTGTTGAATACCTAATTACTACAAACCTTACTGTGCTTAACATAGGTTCTGAACCAACTTTTGTTACCAAGCGGAGTAGAACCATCGTTGATATTACCCTGGCAACGGCGGACATATCCGACGACGTTGGGGGCTGGCATGTGTCCAACGAGGCGTCATGCTCTGATCATCGATATCAATATCAATATATCAATCAATATATATTTATTGCAATAAAAAACATGTTACATAAGGTCTTAAATAAGTACAGTAGTTTCAATGTAATTTTACCCTTAGGGCGTAGCAATATTATGATTAAGATATATTTACATCCATAAATAAGTTAGTTTTACTAAATGTCATTGGTACATGTCCATAAATTAACAATTAATAATAATACAACATTGGATCATAATTTATAACAATACAGATAAATAATATTAAAATTTATGTTTAAAGAATTCATTTAGGTCATAGGGGCAAATTTTTATAAGTATCTGTCTGAGTTTATTAATAAGACTAGGTGTAGGAAGTGATTTTATTTCGTCAGGAAGCCTATTATACACTTTTATGGCTACCATCCTCGCGCACCGCGAGTACGCGACAGTCCGGCAGGTTGGCTCCTCTAAATTGTATTGGTACCTTTCATTTAACCGAACGCTGACTCCCATAGGTCTTAGAGGAAACTTTGACGGGTGACGCCTCACCAATTTGCAAAGCTCAAGTATGTACAGGGCAGTAATAGTAGGAATATTCAGTTTGACAAAGGATTCTCTACACGATTCCCTGCTTGACTTGAGTCCGTCGATGATCCGCACACACCTTTTTTGTAGGATGAATATATTTTTAATTTCTACGCAGTTCCCCCATATTGCTAAACCGTAGAGCACCCTAGACTGAAAAAAGGCGTAGTAAGCTTGCATAGTGGCTCTTAAAGTTGAAATAGCTGCTAGGCATCTCAAGGCATAACAGAAGCTGCTTAGCTTACTTTCCAGACACTCTACATGTTTCTTCCAGTTCATATTTTCGTCACAATAGATCCCCAAGAATTTAGCATTTGATACTGTACAGCAATTTTTACCATCGAAATTAATTTCTAGAGCAACATCCGGGGTGTTGTAATTTCTAAAGTACAAGACATTCGTTTTATTAAGATTGGTATTTAGGTCAAGTTTTTTAAACCAGTTTATAACAATATTTATTGATTGCGTTATACGATCTGCTAAGTTAGTCCCTTCTCCTCGCTGAAATTTGAAAAAGACAGAGACGTCATCTGCGAACATTATTACTTTATCGTCTATCAGGTTTGGAAGATGATTGACGTACAGAAGGAAGAGAATGGGCCCCAGTATGCTACCTTGTGGGACGCCCTTAAGTATTGTTGTAGTTTTAGATTCCATATTTATAAGAGTCCTTGATTGGTTCAAGATTGGAAGGAGGACACTTTGTTCTCTTTCTTTAAGGTATGATGCAAACCATTTACCCACAACCCCCCTGATCCCATATCTATCCATAATGGATAATAGGATACCATGATTGACATAATCGAATGCTTTCGAAAGATCGAGGAGAACCGTCATTACATTTTTTTTTACCGTTTAGAGCCTCCGCAACGAAATCCGTCATGTCAAATATAGCGTCAGCTGTGGATACTCCATGTTGAAACCCGAATTGCTCTTTAGCCAAGATTTTTTTTAGTGTGAGAAAGGATCGGAGTCTGTTTGCCATGGCCTTTTCAAACACCTTTGATAAGGTCGGTAACAAAGATATAGGTCGGTAGTTGTTGACATCTAATTTAGCATCCTTTTTGTGAATCGGTCTTACGTGGGCCTTTTTTAGTTTTTGTGGGAAGATTCCCTCCGTAAATGATCTATTTAGTAAAAACAGCAGTGGCACGGCGATAGCTTGCAATATGTGCTTTAAGACACCTGAGGGAATACTGTCATATCCACATGATTTTTTGTTTTTTAAGGATTTAACTACTTTATGTAACTCTTCTAGACTTATCGGTCTGACAAACATCGTATCGGGGCTTAGATGTGGTAGGTCTATTTGAGTTTCAGGAATGTTAGCTATACTGCCTACGACACTTGTGAAAAAGTTGTTAAATACATCAGGAGCTTCGCAGTCTGCCTCCACTATATTTGTACCGTCAGTCAGACCAACGTAACTGGTGAGATCCTTCCTGCGTTTACCCTTGATATTGGTTTTTATTAAGTCCCATGTTGACTTTACTTTGTCGTGTGAATTAAGTATCTTCAGTTCATTGTAGGATCTCTTTGCAAAAGAAATAACTCGACCCAGAATAGAGCAATACAGTTTATACCGCTGTTTTAAAATTAAGCAATTTGAGCACTTCAGACAAATAAACATCTCCCTTTTGGTTTCGCATGACTTTTTAATACCTGGTGTGAGCCACCCAAGTCTACTTTTACCACCATCATCACACTTCACCTTTATTTCAGGGCAGTAGGTGTCAAAAGCTCTAGTCAAGGTATTATGAAATATATCGAACCCTTTATCACAATCTATAGCTTTGTACACACCTTCCCAAGAAACCAAGAGCAAATGGTTTTTTAGGTATTCAAGGTTTTCCGGCTTGAGATTTCTTACCATTGTGTAAGAACTTTTATTTCTTTTTAGTGGTCGTTCCATAACCGCACATTGTAGAGTATGATCCGATAAGCCAATTTCAAGAACATTTACCTGTGTTAGCGTTGTATTGGACATAATATTATCAATACATGTTGAACTATGATAAGTTATTCGAGTAGGTTCCTTTATAAAATGCTTCAGATTGTAAGTTTGTAAGAGACTTAAAAGCTCTCTCGTTTCTGTATCTTGTACCATGAGATTAACATTAAAGTCACCGCAAATAATAATTTTACGTGCATTATTACGTTTGCATAGATTGTTAAGCATATTATCAAGGTTTGATATAAAGTTATCGTTCTTGTATGGTTTGGGTCTATAAAGGCTTATGATGTAAGTATCGTTTAATTTTATTCCACATACCTCAAATAAGTAAGGAATAGACATTTCCTCGATCTTTGGTAGTGCTTCGGGTTCAAGATGTGATCTGACGAAAATACATGTTCCTCCCTTACTGTCTCTATTTCTACGGCTGAAACTAGCAGCCAACTTGAAGCCTGAAATTTGAATAAGATAGAGATCCTCAGATACCCTGTGGTGCTCAGTCACACTCAGTACCGAAACAACCCTTCCAGCCGGAGACTTAAGCCAGATTTCTAGTTGGGGTATTTTTTTATAGTTCAAACTCTGGATATTTATGTGGGCTATTCTATCAGATTTATTGTTGTTTTTGCTTGCAGTGTTTTTGGAAATCTGTATTTCTACGTTTTTGGATGAATCTCTTCGCTTCTCCAGAAAACCTGGGAGTTAATTTTAATATTATTATTAGTTCCTGCAATGTCCGTCTGTGTCTCCGCATTAACAAAGTTCTGTTGTGCATTACTCGACTTATTGTACTCAGCAAAAATAGATCTATACGAAGCTCCAAGCACTTCTCTATGCAGGGATTTACACGAATACAACAAAGAGGGGGTATCTCCGTCATGTATGTCGACATAAGTCGCGCACGCAAGGCGGGAACACAGGTGTTTAAATGTACTGTTTACTTTGCGCTCATTCAGATGCTTCCCCATGCCTAATCCTAGATTACACAAGAGTACATTTGTGTTTTCCATTTTACACATGTTACAATACAACATGGATTGTAATTTAATAGGGTCACTGTCATTAGATCCTGCGACTATTATTACAAAATCTTTCTTTGAATAGTCCTTACATAAAACTCTACATGATTTCATCACCTGATCCATTGTAGCATATGGCATTATGACTGACTCTACATAGAATTTATCCCCTAACAATTTTTTTAGTATTTTATTCATGCCTTTTCCATTTTGATCAGCCAGTATAAGGATTTTAGTTTTATTTGGTCTATCGTTGCTTTTACTCTCTTGTTTGTTGTTGTCATAGCTTTTTTGGTCCACGCTTTCTTCATTATCTGGACTTTTGTGAATCCGTTTCATTTGCTTGTCCTCTGTTTTGCCTATCTCTTTTTCCTGTGACAGATGTTCTTCTCGGTCGTCGTTCGTGATTTTGAGTTCAGTAGTCTTCTCTGGCTCACTTATACAAGTCTGGTCGCTGCATTTCATTTGTTTCAAAATCAAACATTCGTTGAGTGCAGTTGACACTGTGACCATTTGTTGAACTGCTCCTTTTGTTGTAGGCTGTGAGTCTGCGCATCGACGGGAGTCCGGTATTCTTTCTAGAAAGGTTTCGTTAGTTTTACCTGGTAGAGTTGCGTTTAGGTCACATTGTTTTATGATGTGGTTGGTCAAGTCCCTTTGTGAGGTACTTGAATTTCCGATTTTAATTGAATCAGTACGTAATTTACGATACTGGGGAGAGAAAAATGTTTTTTTGGGTGACGAAGTATTTCCCGTGTGTAAATCGCATAGGCCGACAGATTTGTAAAAATTTATTTTTCTTAGGTGGTCCTTGTTCTCTCTATGTAATGTAGAGTTTAGCGAGATAAGTTTTTCAATCTCGGCATGCGCTGACTCTAGTTCTAGATTAATTCTTTCATTTTCGCTTCTCAGGTCCTCAAGCTCCTGGCTGTTTTGGGTAAACGCAGTCGGCAGGCTTTGATGAGATAAATCTAGAGCCCACTCGTCACGATCCATATCGTTGCGTCTCTGTTTCCTCTTTGTAACATGGCAGTAGTCTTGAATCGAAGCTGAGGACTTTTCTTCGCTTTCGTTATGCTTGATACAGTGCTCACAAAGATATGTGTTCTTTTGGGTAACGTGGTAGGCCATGTACTTTGCTGTAGTGACATTGGCACAGTTATGGTGATAGTTGCTTTTACAAGTGACACATTGCAACAGTTCTGTGGTAATGATATTTCCCAAACACGCTTTACATAGCTTCATCTTGGCTTCTTATAGCGCCCTCTACGCAGATTTTTGAAGCGTTCACTAGATGTCGATTGGTTGGCTAAAGATATTGATTTGTACTGGTGGCGCCATCTACTGTGATATCTTTGATGTGGTGTATTGATTCAAGCAGAAGATCTATCAGAGCAATAGTGTTTCTTGTGTAAGCCACTAGGTGGCGATGGTGGTTTTGGTTAGGGATGTATGACACCAGTTTCTGTCGTGCGCAGTAGATGGCACTGTTTGAAATTATATTGTGCAACGGACAGTAATTTGTATTTTAGAGTTTTTTTTACATATATTCATAATAATTACACTGTTTCATTATTACACATAGTTACAGCACGGAGGAATACTCACTGTTTATTAGTATTTATTGGGTTTTATACATAAAATTCACTGTTTAAGATCGTCACTATCGTTTTACGTATTTCACTGATTTTTGAAGGAAATCCATAAGAAATGTCTTGGATAACACTTACACTTAAGCACTTCAGATGAAACTTGGTTTTTAACGTATAATATATTTACAAAAACTGTGTTGTATATTTTTCTAGACAAATTTAAATGGGAGCAGACTTTTACTCTCTGCAGGTGGCGCCCTCTCCATAACATTCGATAGATACGCTTCGAGATCAACGCAGCGTTCTCCCCAACTGTCCCTAAGAGAAACCCACGCAAGACTGACAGAACCAGGTACAGAGCTATCCTAGGTGAAAGACTTGCTTGGGCTGAGACTCTACCAGATCCGGAGGGACCCGAACAAATCGAACAACAGGTAACAGATTTTACTAATACATCAATAGACTGCTACCATTCAACTTGCCCGCTTAGCACGCCAGCGCCTACCAACATCAAGGAGCAGCCTTGGTGGGGTCCTGATCTAGATAGGATGCGTGCTAAGATCAGAAGTCTGCTAAACAGGGCGATGAATACCAGTGCTGATGAGGATTGGGACTACTACAAAGATGCCAAATCCAAGTACAAGAAACGACTACGGTTCAAAAGCAGCAACTCATGGAGGAAATTCTGCAGCGACATTGAAACCGCTGATCAAGCAAATCGGGTAAGGCAGATACTAGCTCAACAAGGCACCTCCAGTCTTGGGTCGCTTAAAAAACCCGATGGAACATATACCTCTTCCACCACAGAAACACACAGTCTCTTGTTGAAAACTCACTTCCCCGGAAGTAGAATTATTCAAATGATTGTGTGGCCGGAAGAGGTTCACCATGAAGCTGTCGACCACTTAGACATAACTAATAATATTATCACTGCTGACAAGGTGAGATGGGCCATTAATAGCTTTAAACCTTTTAAATCAGCAGGACCAGATGGAATCTTCTACAGTGGGGTGGGGAACCCGTCATCAATATAATGGTCCGAATCATGAAAGCATGTCTTAGATTCGGATACGTTTCCAAAAGGTGGAGAGTAGTAAACGTAGTTTTCATACCGAAGCCAGGAAGGAGCGACTACACTAACGCTAAATCTTTCAGGCCGATTAGCCTCACCTCGTTCTTGCTTAAGACTCTCGAACGTTTGTGCGAGAGGCACCTGAGAGATGGAGCGTTAAAACATATACCCTTACACAAGAATCAGCATGCATATAGTTTGGGTAAGTCTACTGAATCGGCTCTCCATGCAGTTGTATCCACAATTGAAGAGGCGATTCAAAACAAATGCATCTGTCTTGGAACTTTTATTGATATAGAAGGTGCCTTTGACAAGACGCAGCATAGCAGTATAAGTGCATCTCTAACAAGGCATGGAGTGTCAACAGCTGTAAACAACTGGGTCACAAACATGCTTAATAAACGTATCGTGCGTCTAGCTGGTGAGTCCCTGTCGGCGGAGGTAGTGCGGGGATGCCCGCAGGGAGGAGTGCTCTCCCCGCTGCTGTGGAATCTGGTCATTAACTACCTAATTACCAAGCTTAACGCTAATGGATACTACACCGTAGGATACGCCGACGATTTGGTAATCCTCATCACAGGTAAATTTGCGAGCACAGTGTGCAACCTTAAACAAACAGTTCTTCGCATCGAGGAGCGCTGGTGTCTAGAATATGACCTGGCGGTTAACCCAACAAAAACGGAAATGGTCATGTTCACTAACAATAGGGCTCTTGGTATGTATACCCTACCTAAGCTCTTTGGAACGGAACTCCAGCTAGCAACTGAGGTGAAGTACCTGGGCATAACCTTGGACAGCAAGCTCAACTGGAGTAGCCACATTGACAACAAACTAAAGAAGGCGAGTATTGCTTTCTGGCAGTGTCGGAGAATGGTGGGGAAAAAGTGGGGACTTTCTCCCAACATCATTCTTTGGCTGTACGTGATGGTGATCCGTCCTCTTGTCTGCAACGGAGCTGTGGTGAGGTGGACCAGGACCAAACTAACCACAATGGTAAGCAAACTCCAAAGCTTCCAAAGGCTGGCCTGCATGACTATCACAGGTAGTATGAGAACTACTCCAACAGCAGCAATGGAGGCCATGCTGTGTCTTCCGCCACTCCAGCTGTACATTAAGCAGGAGGCCGCGTCATCTGCGGTGAAACTCAACACCTTAGGACTTTGGAGGAAAAACAGGACCTCACACACCGCCATCCTAGGGGAAGTTTACAAAAAAATTCCCATCTCTATGGCTTGCAGTGACAGAATCCCTAAACAATTTGTTTTCGACAAAAAATACAATATACAGTTACATGAAGACCATCGGGTTGAGGGGCTCGACGTTAAAGAGCTCAGAATTTTCACCGATGGTTCAAAAACTGAAGCAGGCACTGGTTCAGGCACCTTCTCGGAGGACCTAAACGTCAAGATAGCCATTCCACTGGGTGCCCATAATACTGTCTTTCAAGCTGAATGTATGGGCATCATCTCGGCCGCTAATGACATAGCATCGAGAAAGGTAAGAGATTCCTCCATTCGAATCCTCTCGGATAGCATGGCCGTCTTACAAGCCCTAAATAGCAACACTATTAACTCAGGGCTAATCTACGAGTGTCACAAACGACTAATGGAGGTATGTCAACATAACCGCGTAATCCTTCAATGGATAAAAGGACACAGCGGGTCAAGAGGTAACGATGCAGCGGATGAGTTGGCGCGTAAAGGATCTAGCTTGACAGCGTATGGTCCCGAACCTATCTTCCCTCTTCCCTTCAAGATGGTACGCACATTTCTGAGAGAGTCGACCAGGAATGATCATGCTACTCTTTGGACAAACCATGAGGAGTGCAGACAGGCTAAGCTGGCCTTGCCGTCCCCTAGCGCTAGGCTTGCTAAGACCTTGCTTCGACTTAGTAGGCCGCGCATGCGACTGCAGCACTTACTGGCCATGGTTTCTTTAATAAACATCTAGGTATGTGTCCTAGGTGTTACCGACAGCCCCCTTTGCAGAGCCTGCTTGGAGGCAGAAGAAACGGCTGCTCACGTCCTCATGAAGTGCACAGGAGTAGCGGACTACAGGGCTAAACACCTCGGTCAATCGAGGGACCTTCCAGGGATAGTCGGTAACGTAAAGGGCCTGCTGGCGTTCCTGGAGGAGTTGGGTTGGCTCGAATGATATCGCATTCCCACCCACACGCAAAATAGGCGCTTTCGTCGTCGAGTTGCGGAAACCAGCCCGTCTTACAATTGACAATTAGGTATATTCCCTTTGTCGCCTCTTAACACACCCTCGGGTAGAGAAGTAGTGATGACAACCCAGGTAGCATTTTCACGTAATTATGACGTCAATTTAAGGTCATTATCGACGTTATATTATGACGTCGGTAGGTACCAATAAATGACGTTCGAATGTCGCATCCTAAAGACCTCTTTGAAGGACGTCCAGATGACGTTGTTCCAGTACGTCGAAATAACGTCGTCTCGGGATGTCGATATGACGGTAATTCATGACGTCAGGGATGACGTTTTTCCAGTACGTCGAAATGACGTCGTTTGAGGACGTCGATATGACGGAAATTCATGACGTCAGGGATGGCGTTGTTCCAGTATGTCGAAATGACGTCGTTTGAGGACGTCGAAATGACGTCGTTTGAGGACGTCGATATGACGGTAATTCATGACGTCAGGGATGGTGTTGCTAGGAATAGATTCCTAGGTATTTAATACTAAGGTTCAAAATTGTATGTCCTAAAAATTAATAGCTATTACCTGTTATTTAGATGTCTGATTACTTTTTGCAGTCTTACAAAAAAAGAAATGACTTTTTTTACTCCATCCGGCCGCTCTAGGTCGTTATTGCCTTAAACAGCAATTGGTCACTAAGCTAAACAGGTAAAAATTAATGTTTCATGCATAGCCCTATTTTATATTGGGGTAAAAATGTACCTTTAAGGGATCAAAAAGAAACTTAAGGCGCGTACTCACGAGCTCACTAGCGCCACTTAATTAAAAAAACATATTTCCTTTTGTAGGAAGTTTTTACAAAAAAATTAACTTTTATTTTATTTATTTATTTATTTTATTTATTTGGGACATCAACAGCACAATACACATACATTTATACAAAAAACAAAATACAGTAAACAAGGCCAATGACAGATGTCCACAGAAGAGCAGTTAACATAATTAAAATAGGAGCTGACGACGTTATGCTTAAAATTTGTGTGTGTAGGGTGAGTGGTTGTGAGGGTGTATGTGAGGGTGTATATGTGTGTGTGATGGTGTATATGTGTGTGTGAGGGTGTGTTTGTGCTTGAAAGGAAAATTAATTTAAGTTGGGGAGCAGTAGTAAAGGAATTATATGCTTAATTATTAAGTACCTTCATTATGCGGTTTTTGAATGCATTTCTAGTGCAATCAAATGGGTCAACACAGCTAAATCGTTTATTATATAAATTCATTATGCGGATAATAGGTGAGTTCTGGGCATAGTTGGTATGTACACGAGGTGTGTGAAATAGAAGATTTGCTGAATGGCGCGTGCGTGTGGTAGAAGTGCGGTAGCCGACCAGTTCAACAAGATTGGGACTATCGATACGGCCGCTCAGGATATCATGTAGGACAGACATATCAAGTGCTATTCGACGGTCTTCAAGATTCATTATATGATGATGAGTGCACGATGAATAGTAGTCTTGTCCTCTACGTTTGGCACGATAATCTAAAAATCTTACAAAAGACTTTTGAATGCGCTCTATTCGTTCCTTGTGCGTAATATATTGAGGACACCAGACAACGCTGGCATATTCCAAAATACTGCGCACGTAGGCGAAGTAAAGTACCTTAAAGCATGTAATGTCACTAAACGCAGCACATGTTCGATAGATAAATCCCAAGTTTCTGAAAGCGCGGTTAGTGATGTCGTCAATGTGTTGGTCAAATGATAATTTTGCGTCAAGAGTGACGCCCAAGTCACGAACAGTATTCACGCGTGCGATAATCTGATCCTTAAAAGCATACGAATGTACAATTGGTTTTGGACTACGAGTAAAAGAGATCTGAAGGCACTTGGAAATATTTACCTTAATTCGATTGGTTACATAGTACTCGGAAAGCCGGTTCAAATCTTCCTGCATTCCAATACAATCAATCGCATTACGTATTCCAGTAAAGATCTTTTTGTCGTCTGCATACATTATGAATTTACAATTATGGAATACTGTGTATATGTCGTAAAGGTATGCGTTGTAGAATAGAGGACCCAAATGTGATCCCTGGGGTACCCCAGAGGGGACGTTGACATAGTCAGATCTGAAGCCACCCAGTACTACCGCTTGGCATCTATTGGTTACATAGGATGTCACCCACCTATAATTTATTTTATTAACATCAGTAAGGCCTATTTCAATAAAATAAAATCAAAACCATCATATAAAAACCGGTCAAGTGCGAGTCTAAATCGCGCACGAAGGGTTCCGTACCACCGTTCAATGGAAGCGATGGTGTGGAGTGAATAGTTTGGATTTTACACAGCAAAATATTGTTTACAAAGTTATTGGTGCGGTTACTTTCACACTCCATGTACGTAACCAGGTGCATCCATAAGTTTGTATGTGGTATTGAAAGAATTGTTGTATGGGAGCCCCCTTAAATATTTCTTTTATCCTGTTTTTTAGTATTTGTTGTTATAGCGGCAACAGAAATACATCATCTGTGAAAATTTCAACTCTCTAGCTAGCTAGGTTCTTGAGATACAGCCTGGTGACAGACGGACGGACGGACGGATGGACGGACAGCGAAGTCTTAGTAATAGGGTCCCGTTTGGAACCCTTCGGGTACGGAACCCTAAAAATTGAAATGGAATATAGTATTAAAGTATTATAATATTGTTATTTAGATAACTGATGTTTACTTTTTGTAATAACTTCCTGCTTAACTATAACCGGCCGTAAATACTATCTATTTGTCGGTCCTTGTTAATAGGTCCTAAAAATAGGCGTTACTGTTGTTAATAAAATAGACGTTTACTTTTTGTAAAAACGTCCTACAAAATGATACATGGTTTTTATTCAATTGGCGCTAGTGTTTTGGGTAGGCCTTTTAATCATCAGAATCATAATGGAGCATTGGATTACAAATGCTAAAACTTTGGTATGGTATAACAACGCATTTGGATTCAATGTTATCAACGGACATAATTTTAAAATCAGACAACTCTTCTACTATCAAAACATCAATAGCCTCTGAACTAAAAGGATAATCAAAGAAAGACCTATAGGTCAAAAACTCTCTTCCATAACAAAATACGTTTGTACCTTTTCTCAAAATATTATACCTAGTCGGTCCATAAGTTCTGTCACAAATATTTTGCCGCATAGTAAATAATACCAAGTTTTATTTTATTTAATACTATCTATGGTTTGATAGCTCATTAAATACTGATAAATTAGAACGATTATTGGAATTAAATGCTTCAAATCAAATCAAAAATCATTTATTTCCATAGGATGTTGTTACATCACTTAGATCCGTCATTACATTTTTTTGGGTGAGTTCACTAACACAATGGCGGAATCTGTGGAGAAGAGCTCACCGAAGAAACTCCACAGTCGTCGCATCTTTTGCGTTTCCTTTTTTAAATAAAATATTGTCAAATTACAAAATGAATGCTAATTATATATCGAAACAGCCTGTTACTCAAACAATCTATTCCCATGGACATCTGTCCTCTAAGTAATCAGATATCCTATAGTAACCTTTTTTATACAATTTCTGTTTTATTATTATTTTAAACTTGTCTAAAGGTAAGTTTTTAAAATCAGTAGTAGGGACCTTATTGTAATAGCGTATACAATTGCCTTTAAAAGAATTACTAATTTTATGTAGTCGGCTTACATAAGCAACCAACTTGTCTTTATTTCTAGTATTAAAATTGTGTATATCACTGTACTTCTGAAAATTAGTTATATTTCTTTTTACATACACAAGATTGTCATAAATATATTGAGACACAAATGTCAGAATATTGATTTCTTTAAACTTTTCCCTCAGTGATACTCTAGGCCCTAATCTATAAATTGCACGAACAGCCCGTTTCTGCAGAATAAATGTACTATTAGCATTCGCAGCGTGACCCACGTGGCTTAAAGCCATATTACACAAATGCTAGTTTCTTCAGAGATTTTGCACTTTTTTACCCAATCAAAAATATGGACGTGATTCACTTTATCTTTTTTCCATGACTCTTAAAACCTTTCAAACTTACGTGAGATTTTAGTCAGAACCCTCCCTGAACCCGTTACCTTCATTTTGAAGCATTAGATAACTAAGTCTGGGTAAAACTAATTTTCATATTCACATTTTACGTAGTGTACTTGTTGCCCACAAGATCATTTTTATACGTTTTTCTGAAAACGTAAAAAGTACGTAAAGTTCTCTTTGGGAGCAGTTGGAACTGAAAGCTAACAGAAAATCAAATGCTAGTTGTTAAGCATGGTCTAAAATCGAGGTTTCAGAATAAATAAAAAAAACCTTGTAGGTTATCTGGAACACTGTTTTTTTATTAAATTTGTGATAAGTGGTATTTTTGTCAGTTGCGGCGTGTTTTGGGTTCGCGATTGTCTCAAGTTATAAGGTTTTTTGTCATATTGCGATAATCGTACAAAATGTATTGTAATTTGATTCTTATAAAATAAGCTTTTTAATCATGTATAATACGCATAAGAAAAAGTTTATTGCTGAGTTTTATCTGTCAAAAACCTTGTGACAGAACTTAAGGACCGACTAGGTATACTTTAAATACTTTTTTATATTTTGTATAACAGTAACAATCAGCTTCACGATAAGCTGCAACATATATTGCATATCTTTGGTACATAATCAATTTCTTATAGCATTCATAAATGACACTCTCATCATCAGGGATGGGTCCAGAATAATACTGGTATAAAACAGATATTTTAGACTCGGAACCGAGAACAATATTGGGTCGTGATGATTCAATTTCTTTTAATCGTTTAATTATCTGTTGCAAAGGCTTGTGCGGAGACCTAACCAGATTTTTTAATGAACCCAAATAATTTTCGAATGGAAATGCTGAATAATTATCAAGAACACCAAAGATATGAACATCATCAGTTATATGACACAACATATGCACGTTATAAACTAAAAATTGAGCGCCGTATACTATCTTAGAATGTTTTATAAACATCAGCAACAATTCGTGTGCAGAATCTATTCCAATTTGACGTATATGTTTATATGAACACAGAATTCTCATAGCGCAGTGAAAAAGCAAAAAGTGTTCATAAAAAGATCGTGACAAAATATTTTTCAACGCAATTACTCCAAAATACAACAGAAACATTCGATATTCTGTAGCCTTCCAGCGAGCAAGTTCACTTAATTTCCGCGGTTTCCTATTAAATTCAATAGGTATAAATTTTGCACAGTGGATTTGTTTTTATGATATTGTGTTAACCAAACGACTCTGCAAACGAACATTTAAGTCACCACTGACCCAAGCATTTAAAAGTTTTCGCATTACCCCCCCAGACAAACATTATGCATATATTCAATTGGGAATGTTGATATTATGTCTATGGGAAGATCTAAAAGTGGTGTTTGGCAATGATGGTGGTCTTCATCTGACTGACGACGAAATGATTCATCAGTTCTTTTGAGTGCAGAAACACTTTCATAAAAAACTCGCCCTCGATATTCACCTCGTTCTAGACATTTGTCACAAGCAGAATAACCACCATGTTGTTTAGTACCTTTTAGAAAAGCTCGTGCTGGAGCGTCACAAATGAAACTATGCACTTTAATAGTATAGTGATTGTTTTCAAAATCAAATCCATCCTGAAGTAATTCTCTTAATTCTTCCACAAATTTCTTTAGGAGTGGCGTTTGTGTTGCCGGACCGAACGGACGTGTCTATAGACCTCCGACATCTTGTAAACGCATTTAAACAAACAATAGTTTACAACCCGGCGCGCGCCTTTGTTCTGTCTCTGGTTTCTCGCGTTTCGGAGATTTTGTATCAGCGAGATGATATGAGAGTGTCTAATATAGCTACAAGTGTGAAAGTAGAGTGCGTAAAGTGTGAATTAGATAGGTTCTGAGCTGCGCCCTACCAGATAATAGGCTACGCCACGCTGCTGTGACAATACGTGTACAATATTGTGTACGACAATAGGTGCACATAGCTGAGACAACTCAACGAGTGTTGCCTGGTGAGCCCGTTCCTATTCAGTGTCCTAACGCATGCAACCAATATTTATCTCCACAGACGAATCTACTAGAAGAGACCCCGAGTTTACGTCTCACGCAATACATAACAGTACTCCCTAACGACACGCCGTTATCCTGGAGTATTAACCGACCCTATCCAGCACATTAGGTGTGTCATGACACTGGGATATCTCCTCAGCAGTAACCTAACCTTATCAATGAATTGCTTTCTCCGGACACACAAACGATTACATAGGACGTAGAATCTTCATTATTTAAGGTATTTCTTAAGTGAATCTAACCCATAAAATTAAGCTCTCTCAACAGCAACAACCTGGGAAACAGACTTATTTCATTTCATCACAGACATTCGTGGTGCTTGATACATCATCATAAATACTAAGTCAATAGAAACTAGAGTTGCGCAAAGAGTCGTGGTGTTATCCCACGCCAAGAGGCAGGCCCTTTCATGCACTTCCTGCAGGCACGTGAATAAGGACACTAAAACCCAAACAATACCGGACAGAAAAAGTTAAACAAAAGAGATTACGACAAAAAACATTCCTCAAACTAACACAGCTGCAAAACGGCGAAGCAAATACATTTTTTTTTTGTGCAACAAGCCCCTTCTCTGGACAACGAGCTAAGAAAAAACGAATTCCAACGAGCAATAAACAATAGGGCCTTGCACAGGGACTGAACCTCGACCCGTGTCACGGACCTCACTACTACGCACTAATGAAGTGAACTGAAGTAGGTGATGTCAGTGCAGAGAGTCTCACTAGCTGAGCAACAACCTGGTGAGATTGCTCCGATTAAGATAGCCCTGTATCAGATAAAACAGCAAAACTAACTTTATATCTGGCAGGTAACATCCTTCGTAATGCTGGTTACCATTTCATAAACAGATATCGCTCTCGCTCCAAATTACTACGCCAACTCTAAACTATTCCATAGGCGTAGTCCCGTACAAATAGGTAGGTGATAGGTAAAATACAAAACTAGGCAGGAACCTACCCAAGCACAATAAAACAAAACTAAACTATTTGCCACCATCCGGTCCAACCAGCCCATCTTGACCTGTTACAAAAATAAAATAAACAATAATGCAAGCCCACTGCATATTCTGAGAAATAGCGAGTAAAAGCCAACACTTGCACATCATAAAAGGATCATTTTACCATCTTGCAGAAAACAGGCAATTAACGAAAGGCAGCTGACGAACAATAACAAAATAAAATCAAAGACTCTTTGTCCTAAGCGGGTCTCTCTCACGCCTATTTTATAGCTTCCAGGCCCAGCCTCCAATTCTCTTAGAAAATACCGAGAATAAGTGCGCAAAGATACGCACAAACTTTGACAGCCACAACCCGTACCATTAACAATAGGTGCGTAGGTAGTTCAAATTAATCAAATTAGCTCTAAGTTCTTTCTTTCAACAACATTCCAAAAAGATGAAGGCCTTATCAATGCCGAGAGATGGTAACTGCCTATTCCACGCAATTGCTGACCAAATTAATCACCTATATCAATTAACACTCGACCACACCCACATTCGACGACCCAAATGGCCGAGTCGGCAGTGACGCTGCCTACGAAACCAAGGGTCCCGGGTTCGAGTCCCGGTGGGGGCAAATGTTTGTTTGATGAGAACGGATGTTTGTACCCTAGTCATGGTTGTTTATCTATCTAAGTATAATATTTCTCTATATAAGTATATATATCATTGTCTAGTACCCAAGATACAGGGAATCCTAGTTTGGGGCTAGATCAATGTGTGTAAAAGGTGTCCAAGGTATTATTATTATTATTATTATTATTATTATTCGTAAGGACCTAGTTAAATATGTAGAAGAAAACTGCGATGAACAGAACATAAAGTTTGCAATCGTCGAGCCTGAAGAAACCCTCAATGACTACATTAAAAATCTGCGCAATTACGGCACTTGGGCTGGAGAGGAGATTATAATAGCAGCCGCCGAATACTAATTTAATTTCTAATTAACGTAACAATCCACCAGCAAAATACACCATCGCTCACATACAGGTCCAAGAATCCCGCGGATGCAGTAGGATCTATCAACCTCAACTTCACAGGAAACCACTACGACAGCGTATCCACCCACGAATCTAGCAACCGACAGCCAAACTGATAACAACATACCTTCCCCGATACTTAAGGCAACACCCATGAGCTCCTCAGGGTCAACCATAACATCAATAGATGACATCCCTGACAACACCGGATATACGATGATACGACACAGCCCCAAATTTAAACCAAAAGTCACATGCGAGCGTATGCGCATTGCTACTTGGAACGTTAGAGGATGCGCCGAAATACCTAAGAGACTCAACATTGATGCCGAATTGACAAACAGAAACATACATATAGCCTGTATACAGGAAACAAACATGACATCGGGGACAGACGTGTCAAAACACTATCTCTGGTATCTATCAGGTACAACCAGCATCGCACACTGTGGCTTAGCTATACTAATTAGAAAGGACCTGAACTTAACGGTCCACAATATAAATTGCGACCTGGAAACCATGGCAGCAACAATAACATCGGCCACTAATACACTATATGTAATACACGCACATATCCCCAGCTCTTCCACCAGAGCAACCGCAGTGTTTTCGCAACTTATAAAGATTATTCAAAAGAAACCAAACAAAGCCAAACTATTAATGCTAGGTGACTTTAACGCGCATATCGGACTAGGCGATACAAAGGAATACAGTAAAAAGGGAATTATAGGAACAATTCTCCTACACAAATCATCAAATATCATCGGAGAAATGCTAATGGATATCTGTTCCCGCGAAAACTTAAAAGTAGAAACCACCTGGGCTCGCAAGTCATGTCGGGCCACATGGTCTAACGGGAAAACAAAATCACAACTAGACCATATCATTATCTCGAATAATGCGCCACACACATTTAACTTCATCAGAGGACAATGGAGCTACCTGCATATTTCCGACCACAAGATAATCTGGGGTGAAATAGACCCACTAAACCTGCTTCCAAGAACTGGCGACACGCAAATGGAATCAACAAAGAGTACAACCCAAACTAAGTACAAAGCGATAACAGCTTTGAAGTTCAACTATAAACAGTGTTCGTACACCGCCCTAGCACGAGATGAATTGAATGACAAATAAGTAAAATACCATAACGGGATTATGGAAGAACTTACGGGAACAACTACAAATTTATATAAAATGACGACGAATATACGCCCGACATTCCGTGGGAATCTATTACAGGGGTTATGAAGTCAGTAGCCCAAAAAACACTTTCCGTAAAACCCGCTAGATCGCGGGAACACCGAATTGCTCTGGCAAATTTACAAAAGGCCAAATTCCTTAAAAGTCGTCGACCAACCGACCAAACAATCAATAAACAACTCAAAGAATGCCGACGACGTCTTGAGGAAATTATTGATAATGAAGAAAAACGAGAATGCAGAGCATTTTTTGAAGGCCTAGGAAAAAACACCCAAGCAAACGCATGCAAATCGTGTACCACTATTACAGACGATACCAGCTTCAATCGAGACGGTGGAAAAAACAACGATTTATCCCAATGTCACGCTGGGAACAGGAATTAAGGAAATCAAAAGGCCCTAAAATTATGATTATCCCTAACGAAACTTCATTAAACCCTGACTATCTAGAAAATGGTCCAACAATAGCCGACATAAAAACAATAATCAGCCGCATGCGTAACGGAACAGCGCCGGGTACAGATCAGGTAGTCCCGGAACTGTACAAAGGAATACTGCCACAACTGTTAAAGGTTATTACCAAAAAAATGCACCGAGCATGGACAGAAAATATAATACCGGAGTCCTGGAATGAAACGGTCCAAGTACCTATCCCCAAAATCAGAAACCCGCAAGACACCAATGACTATCGCCGTATAACAATGTGTGATACAGGATATCGCATATACGCGACATACCTGCTCATCAAACTAGACGAGATAACAAAAGAACTCGGGAACTACCAAGCAGCATTTCTCCGCAATAGATCCACCGTTGACCACATCTTCACACTACGCAGAGTATTAGACGAAGAATGGCGCGCGGGTAACAGAACATATGTACTGGCTCTAGATATCGCCAAAGCATTTGATACTATAGACCTAAACGTGCTCAAGGATATTCTCCTTTCAAGGACCAATAAGATTTTAACCAATAGGATAATAAAAGCCTGCATGTATGAACGGACCTGCATCAAATGGTTCGGACAGCAAAGTAACTTGATCAACAAAGGAAAAGGAGTAAAACAAGGCTGTCCACTGTCACCAAGACTATTTACAATATTAATGGATGATGTCCTCAAAACACTGGAAGAAGAAATTCCCAACATAAAACTGGACCAAGATGAAGAAATAGTCTTACCACTTATTCTCTCCTTCGCGGATGACCTCATCATCGTTTGTCAAGATTTACAACACCTTGACCAAATCGTCACGCACTTGAAAGCACTATTAAAAACAGTAGGGCTCGATACTAACGAAACAAAGACGAAAATTCTTATAAGAGACCCCATAAACACCCAGCGCCCACAAGTGATCGTATTAGACGGAGTTCCAATACGACCCGTAGACGAAATAAAATATCTCGGCACATATATAACGGTAGGACATAGTAGGAGAGACACAATAAAGAAGAGATGCCGGCAAGCCATAGGCAATTAATTCCAAGGCCCTAATGCATTTTATAAAGAAATCCAACATGGACTGGAAAATAGTACGCCTGATTTACAAAATGGTTATAGCACCGTGTATAACATACGCACTTAAAGCGGCAGCCCTCACCAAAGCAAACCGTTCTAGACTAAGAAAATAGGAACGCCTGATCCTCAGAGACATGTTTGAGAACGCCAGAAGCTATCCAAGACACCACAAAATTCATGACTTACTACAGGACAAAACAATAACCAAACAAATCAAAAACCATCGGATGTGTTACTATACACATATTCTACGACGCCCACAAAAACACCTACTCCACGCTGCATTGAAATACGAAGCAAAGAAGAAGAAAGTTGGCCGACCATTTACACCTGGAAAGATTCCCTTAAGCATGACATCAAATACTACGGTAAAGAACACAGTTACTGGACAGAATCAGCACACAACAGGGACGAAGTCAGAAAGGCATCGAGCCAAATATAACATATTCCAGAAACAGACAGCGAAAGCGAAACGGAGACGTTACCGGATAACCCAAACGAACACGACTGGACAGGAAACTCAACCTATAACAATACCTGAAAATAGAAGGAAAACATGAACTTGAAGAAAACAACAGCTGCTCTCCAAATCCTATATCCTCCCCATTCCACATATCCTATATTGGCTTCAGGCTGAAGAGTCGGTCGATTGAATTCACGCTCCTTCCTCTCCTATCGAGCAGGTCATTCCGCCCCCCCCTCAAAACTCGTGCTCTCTGGTATGCCGGCCGAAAGACCGGAACAGGTTTAGAACCCTGGCTGGAGAAGCACCATTCATTCATTCATTCATTCATTCATTCATTCATAATTCTTCCACAAATTTCTTTAAAAAAAGGTTTAATGGTGCCGGTTTACTTGAACCACAGAAAATAGCAATTACAAATGGTTTAGCCGTGAAATAATTTTTAAGCATACCTAATATAGGCCAAAGTTGCGTGTTAGAACTTTTAAAGAGTGGTAATCCATCGACATTAAATGATATTATTATTTCTTTGTTCCCAATGTCATCAATAGTACGAAATATTTTGATTTGTTTTTGTTTTTGTGAAAGAATACCGATATAAATCATTTCACCTGTATCTAGGGTTGTAACTTCTGAATTTGGTGGAGTTTTCAATAAGGTCCTGCTATCTTTGGGTAAAGTGGGGCATACTGGAGACAATATTTTCAGGAGACTATCTATAGAATTATGAGGTGTCTTATAATAAGTGGCCCAATGTCGCAATTGAGTTGCGCACGTACCGCCCGGCTCCTGTGATCACCCGCAGGGAGATGTTCTGGAACCGCTGCAGCCGTGCCTTCTGGGTCTTCGACAGCAGGGCGTACCATGCTGGAGCCGCGTAGGTGAGCCGCGAGCGCACATAGGCCTTGTACACCCGCAGCTTGGCTCTCAGAGGCAGGCTGGACGACAGGACAGGCCGGAGCATTGCCCGCGCGGCTTTGGCCCGGTTGATGCAGTGTTGCACCATCGGGACCATGCGCAGCGAGCAGTCGATGTTGCAACCGAGGTATTTCACCGTCGATTGCCACTCGATGTCCCGGCCCCTCAGCTGTAGCGGGGTCGGACGGCGGGAGCGGGTGGTCAACAGGGCTGTTGTCTTCCCGACGTTCACCGCGGTCCGCCACGTGTCCAGCCAGGGCGGCAGCAGGTCCAGGAGTCGCTGCATCTTCCTGCAGGCGAGCTCGATTTTGCGCGACGACGCGAAGTATGCGCTGTCGTCCGCGTAGAGGGCGAGCACGACGTCTTCCACCCCCTCCTCGAGATGGCCCTCGAGTGTGGGGATGTCATTGGTGTAGAGCGCGTAGAGCACCGGCGAAAGGCAGCTGCCTTGCGGGACTCCTGCGCTGATGGCCTTCGTCTGGGAGTGTGCATTCTCGACCGAGACGAAGCACCGCCGGTCTTCCAGGAAGGAGGCCACGATCTGCCCGATCATTGGGGGCACACCTGCGTCCAGGAGCTTGAAGAGGAGCCCCTCGTGCCACACTCGGTCAAAGGCCTTCTCGATGTCGAGAAAGACCCCGACGGTGTATCGGCCCCTGCTCAGCTCCGACGCCAGGTAGTGTAGGACTCTCGCCAACTGGAGCGTCGTGCTGTGGCTGTCACGGAAGCCATGTTGCTCTGCCCTCAGCTGGATGTGGGGCAGGATTCTCCGTAACAGCAGGCGCTCAAACAGCTTGGCGATATGAGGCAGCAGGGTGATCGGGCGGTAGCCTCCCGGGTGTCTTCTGTCTTTCCCCGGCTTGGGGATGACGATCACCTTGCCCTCCTTCCAGAGGGCGGGGAAGTGTCCGGTGCGCAGGATGCCATTGAACAGCCGCGTCAGCGAGACGACGGCTCTCCTTGGCAGCTGTACTAGGGCCCCCGCGACGACTCCGTCCGGGCCCGGGGCCTTCCGCTGGTTCAGCTTCAGGGCCACCTTCCGGACTTCGCGGGGCGACATGAAGTAGTCGCCGGCGAGGGGAGGCGCGGGGGCCGCCAGGAAGCGCTCTACGCGCTCCACAACAGCGGCGTTGTGCTCGTAGTCGGCGATGGGGTTGGGCTGGAACTGCCCAGCGAAGTGGTCTGCCAGGATGGCGGCTCGATCTCGTGCGGCGTAGCGGCGCCTGCCCGTGTGATCAAACATGGGGCAGACCGGCTCGGGAGTTGACGTCAGGCTGCGGTTCAGGCGGTGAAGGGCGGTGTCATCTTGGGAGGCCTGGTCAATGGTGCGTTCCCAGGACTGTCCCCTCAGCTCGATGATGCCCGCGCGCAGTTCTTCTCCGAGCCGGTTGATCTCCGCCTTGATCACGGGGCAGCGCGTGTGGTGCCAGGTTCGACGAAGACGGCGCTTGAGGTCCAACTTCTTGCGGAGGTGTGGAGGGAGCCTCTCCTTCCGCAAGACCGGCGGTGGCTTGGTGGTGGTGGCTGCGGCTTGAGCGGTGGTGATGGCTGTGGTGATAGCCACTGCCGCGGCTTCTACCTCTTCCTTGGTAGAAACACCGCCGGGGAGCTGCGTTGTGTTCAACTCCAGCTGGTATTTGTGTCAGTCTGTCTTCGTTCTTGGACGCGGTGCCGACGTGAGATCGGCCTCCACCCCGAGGACCAGCAAGATAGGCAGGTGGGGGGTGTCGATGTCGTACAGCTCCCCGATGGCGATGGGGAACTGTACATTCTTGACCAGGGCGACGTCTAGTACATCCGGGCGATGCATGGGGTTCGTTGGGTAGTGTGTCGGGGCCCCCGGGCTGAGTACTTCGTAGTTGGAGTTCTCAGCATCTTCCTGTAGGGCCTGTGACTTCGTAACTAGCAATAAGTACTCAATGTGTCGTTGCTGTTGTTTTTCAGTCAGGCGTTTTCTCTCTTATTATAATCTGTGAGAACTACATATCGTGCTGCGTTTATTTTTTCAATTTCCCAAGAATCTCATCATTTTCAAGTAATTACATGGTCCAGGATCGTAACCGGATATTCAAATTACGAGGATCAATTGGAGTTTCACGGAAAATCATGAATATTGTGAGCGGCCGCATGAACAGTTTGATGTCACAAGCACAGAATACATTATAGTCACAAGTATTTTAAATCTCAAAACTACAGTAAATCTTCACGGCAGCCAATTAGTAACGTAGATAGAACCCAACACTCGATAAAAAGGTAGTATAATATGTATTTCATCGCATTTAAATCAGGTTAGTATCGTTTTAATTTCAACATATGACCTTACTTTTTGTCAAAATCAAAAGCTACATTTTGTAACTTTTAGTCAAATTTCATGTAACTTTAGTACAAACGTCAGTGTAAGTATGTTTTTCGTCTATGTCCTAATAAGTGGAGTTAAAAGTGTCCTGCATCAATTTAGTCATCTTACGTGACAGTTAACACTTTATAAAATTGTTAGGTATACAATTTCCCATAATTAGGTAGGCATTTATAAAAATCATTGTACAAAAAAAAACATTGTAGGAACCATTCCTGTTATTAGTTAGTAGTTCGCATTGCTGGAACCGATGTATTAGCCTGGAATCTCTGTACTTGTTAATTATCACTCTTTTCACTTGATAAATTGTATCAAATTCCAGGACTGTTCATTTGACACCTGCCTTCAGTATGCCTCCAAAGGAAGATAGGGATAAAGACCCAGCCAAAGTACGCGCCAGCTACAAGGGCCAACTAACTACATTCTCAACATATCTTCAAGGACTAAGTGATACGGCATTGAGTGCTTCCGATGCAAGCGAACTGCAACTCCGTATAGGTAAAATGTCAATATTGTATGAGCGTTTCGATGAGGTACAGTTGGTTCTTGAGTGCCAGGAGGAATCATTGCCCACACAGTTGAAAGAGCGTACTGACTTTGAATCTGATTACTTTCAGCTTGTTTCCCAAGCTCAAACTATTTTAGACCAATACAATAAAAGGTACACGGGTCGAATATGGCCACCTTAAGGTTTGGGGTACTGTTTTTTGTATGTCCTAAAATGTTAAAACCATCTTTCACGCTTAAAAATATTGCGTATATATTTAACTTTAATATTGTAAGACAAAAATTGGCAAATTTATTTAATATTAAATGTTATATTCACTTTTAAAAAAAAAGGGAAAATGGCCATATTTCTACCAGTGTAGGTTAATATGGCCAGATGAATGGCTATATTTTCGGTATGGCCAACTCCGGCGGTCAAATTTGGCCATTTTGTATTATTTTTAAAAAATGGCCATATTTCCCATGTGATTTTTGGTATAATTAATATGGCCATTTTTTATTGTTCTTAAAAATGGCCATTTTTTCCTTATGATTATTGGCATCAACAGTTTGGCTAATTTGATTTTATCCAGAAAGAAAAAATGCTAAAGAAATAAACAATGAAAGAATGGTACTTATTGTGATTCTTTTTTTATTATTTATTATTGGCACATTTTGAGATCAACAGAAAAAAAAAACAAAAGCAATCCTACACATTAATCAAATTAGGCCTCACTTGTACCCATTCTTATTTAAGTGAGTTTAGGCTAAAATAGTTTAAAGTGACAGTTCGACTATGGAAGATGTGTCACATTTCAACTTTAATCGCGATTATCCTCGTTGTAAGTTTCGGTACAAGCCAGGCTAAGAGAATGACATACTTAACACGAAATTAACACCATAATGTAACTATTAAAGTAACGTAGCATTTTCTGAGACCTTTAATTAACGATTCTAATACTTTTTGTTCATAATTATGACACATTTTAAATATCACATAAAAATCCAGTCTTAGTCTTATGTAAAAGTCTTATTGCGAACTTAATACAAAATCAACTATCTTTCAAATATAGAGAATAAAAAACAGGTAACACAAAATTCAATTATGTCTAATAAAGTAACGTGGCATATTCTGAGGCCTATAACTACGTTTTTAGTCTCATAATCATACATGAATGACTGAACATTTAAAGAAAATACGCGGTTTAGAGATTCATTGACGACCCGAATGGCCGAGTCGGCAGTGTCCCTGCCTACGAAGCCAAGGGTCCCGGGTTCGAGTCCCGATGGGGGCAAATATTTGTTGATGAAAACGGATGTTTGTACCCTAGTCATGGTTGTTTATCTATCTAAGTATAATATTTATCTATATAAGTATGTGTATCGTTGTCTAGTACCCAAGATACAGGGAATCCTAGTTTGGGGCTAGATCAATGTGTGTAAATAGTGTCCAAGGTATTGTCCAAGGTATTATTAATTTCAGTTACAGTCTTAAGTTACTGAGGACTTTAAAATATCAAAGAAGAAAATCAAAAGATTTAAAAAACATACGAATTAAATTCAGTCTTTGCTGCACTTGGTGCATATAAACTCGTCTTTATCTTCTACAGTTAGTCCCACGCACTCTTCATGTACGTAAGTCACGCAAATACCACATGGCCTCATGTCAGCTACCCTATCTTCTTGACACACAAAGCACAACCATGACTCAGTACTGACTCCTTTTTTTGACTTCTTTGACTTCTTTTGTTGTTTGTCAACTGCCTTTTTTTTACTTTTTTGGAGATTTTGCTTTCTTTTTTGTGGGCCTTTGGGAAGGCTGCTTGATGGCCCAGGAATATTCTTCTTGTCAAGAAACATTGACTTTGTAAGTTCTTGAGCAAGACTATTGATGGCTTTTTTCCTAATAGTAGTTACAACAGGATTTGTATTTTTTTCAGGAGTTTTTAACATATCATAGAAAGACTTTTTTGGCTCGTTACCAACAGACGTACTTTGACTTGAAGTTTCAGCAAAATTTTCAATTTCTTTTTGCCTTATTTCTGATAGGGGGACATCATCATCATCATTGTTCACTGAGTCAAATGGTGAACCAGCAGAATCAGCTGAAAGTGGCTTTTGAGCAAGTAAAGCAGGGCGCTCAACTGAAATATCGCTGTCATTTGCAGGCTGCTGAGTAGATGGTAAGTTGTTCTCAATTCCATTACTTGATGAAGGAAAACGAGAGGGCGTCAAATCTTTGTTCACTGAATCAAATGATGAACCAGCAGAATCAGCTGGAAGTGGCTGTTGAGCAAGTAAAGCAGGGCGCTGATCTGAAATATCGCTGTCATCTGCAGGCTGCTGAGTAGATGGTAAGTTGTTCTCAATTCTATTACTTGAAGAAGTCTGTTTTGTAGAAGCAGAGAAAACACAGCTATTGTCTTTTTGCACCGTCACTTGCTGCATAGACGGTTGAATGTTATCTTCCCTTATATTCGATGTACCTTCATCCAAAATACTTTCGCTTACATTGCTGGCGTCAGTGTCTTGAGCGTCAGCTTCTTCTGGGATTCGGTCTGGATTATCAGCAGAAGTAGATGCAGGTGGCACGGGGTTGTAAGTAGGAATGCTTGGAGCATATGCTTCTTCTGAGATTCGGTCTGGATTAAATGGAAAGATTCCTGTAGCCTCAAAACCAGCTTTAATGTTTGCGGGTGTAGCAGCTTTATCCCATACTTTAGAAAATAGGCTTCCAAATCTCTGTTTTGTGATTTTTCTGTCTTCATGCAGAGACCAGTATTTAAGTACTTCCTCGTCCCAGTAATACTCAAAAGATCTGAATACAGATTTGTCCATAGGCTGCAACTCATGCGTCGTATTACTGGGTAAGCAGAAAAGTTTTATTTCGTATTTTTCAGCTGCCTCTACAATAGAATAATCCAAATGGCACTTCGCACCGTCAAATATGAGAAGCACTTTTCCGGGTAATTTGAATTTTGAAAAATGATGTATCCAGTTCACAAAAGCTTCAGTAGTCATGCTACCCTTGGGTGTCATCTGAGCTACAGCACCAGTAGGTAATGAATCGACCCATTCTGATTTCATTCTTTTGCCTTTAAATAAAATCATCGGTGGTATTGCGTGACCTAATGCATTACCACATGATACTACTGTCACTGATTCCCCATGTTCGGGTCCCATTATGTGTACTCTCTTTTTACCGCGTTCTACAAAGACTTGTGGAGATTTATGTAAATTTAACTGGCAACCCTTTTCCTCAATGTTAAAAATTCGTTCTGCTTTATTCATTATATCATTGTCCTCCATTATTTTTTTTAACTTTGAGAAGTAATCAGATACAACAGCCTTATTCAGTTTTTGCGCTCTGGCTGGATTCAATTTTTGAGCTTTACGTCGACTGATATTCGGGTTACGTCTTAAAAATCCTCTTAACCAATCTCGTCCAATCATTACTCCTCGACTGGATGTTGGTATATTGTTTTCAACACAGAAAGTTTTAACGCATGAACGTAATACACGCTGTGTTAATGGGTAACCTACGTTGCACAACCGGATGATGCGCGATTTCAAATCTTTTTCTTGATCAGAGTTTAATAATGGTTTTCTGCCCAAGGTCGATTTACTGTCTTTCTTTTCTGCCAAATAACGTCTCAGAGTCCGCCTTGGTACGTTGAACTTCCTTGCAGCGGTATACACTTTCATAACGCCTCTCTTTATGGCAGATATAGCCTTCTTCATATCGTCCTCCACCCAATTACCACGAATACCTTTGCATTTGTACCTCCCCATAATCTGAAACAATAATAAGTAGGTAAATACTTACGTATCTATTAATTTATAAAATCATACTGAAAATATGGCCATTCAGTGGCCATATTATCAGTCACGCCATTGTTTTATTCGGACTCACACTTACAACAAATATGTCAAATTACTGAATAATCCTACATCAGATTGTCAAAATAATTAACTTAAATGCTTTATAGAACAATATAAACTGAGCTAAACTAAAAATACACAGAATTATAGCACAAAACTTACTCAGAATTTTTGTAGCCGGCCACACGGTCTCCCACTGCACAGTTTTTTCGCGACTGGCGTGTGCGCGAGAGGCGCCGGCGGGTGCGCGTCGGGACACGAACCGTCGAGCCGAACTTTCACGAACATACCCGATTCTGTGTAGTTTTCGGTAGCATAGATAATGTTAGGTGGCCATATTGTTCGGCTGGCCATATTCTACCCAGGTACCTAAGTAGAAAAAAGTGACACTGTTTCCTCTACTTGCAACACAGTACATCAATCTAAAAAGCTTGTTAAGTGGCCAACTATTTCATTGCCCAAATTCAGTGGCTCTTATGATAACTGGTTAGAGTACAGGGACACATTTACTAGCTTGATTCATAACAATCAAGAAATAGATGATATCAATAAGTTCCACTATTTGAGAGCCACCTTGGAGGGCTCAGCAGCTATTGTCATAAAGTCGATTGAGTTCTCTTCAACGAATTATTGTGTGGCATGGGATCTTATCTGTGAAAGATTCAATAATAAAAAGTTGTTAGTGCAAAATCACGTTTCGGCGCTATTCAACATTGAGCACATCACAAAGGAATCCTCACAAGTCTTAAAACGTCTTATTGACCAAATTAACAAGAATCTAAGAGCTCTTAAACTTCTCGATGAGCCAATTGAATATTGGGATACTCTACTCATATATATAATCACTCAAAAATTAGATTCTAAAACATATCGCGAATTTAAAGGGCGAATGAACGCAGGCAAAGATATTAAATTTGAGTCATTTCTTTCATTCCTGCGCAGTCGCGCAGATTTAGTAGAAACTTTGGAACTGTCGCGGTCAGGTCAATTAGGTCAGACGAAAGTCAATACCCCCAAACTTAAAACTATGGTGTCCGTTACGTCTGGTAATGATAATAAGTCATGCCAAAAATGTAATGGTGAACATAGTCTTAGCGAGTGTTCTCAATTCTTGTCATTGAGTAATGAAGCGAGGTTGAAGTTGTTGCCTGACTATAAAATATGTTTTAATTGTTTGGGTAGCGGTCACTTTGCAAATAACTGTAAGAAAAGGGTAAGCTGCAAAATATGTAAGCGTAAGCACAATACTCTTATTCATGTGGCTGATTTCAAGTCATCGAAATTAGAAGGTAATGGGACTACATCCAAACCTATTAATAATAATGATTCATTACAGACGCCTCCAAGTCACACAAGTCAGCCAAAAGATGGCGCTAGTGGCGGTGTTAGTCTTTCAGCGACCATGTCGTCTAAAACCGAGAGTAGTGGTGCTGTACTACTATCAACGACTTTGATAAAAATTTATGACTCTCATAACAGACAACATGTTGCACGAGCTATTTTAGATAGTGGAAGTACATCCTGTTTAATGACCGAAAAATTGTATTCGAAATTAAACTTGCCTGTTAATAATATTGACAAGTCAATAATGGGCATCAACAATGCTTCCACGCAAATAAATAAACTATGTCAGGTATCAGTTACGTCATTGGATGATTCATTTTCGATGAAGTTTAGTTGCTACGTTTTGCCTTCAATCACTGACAACGTGCCTTGCAGTCATATCAATTTAAATAACTTAAATATCCCATCAGAGATTAATTTGGCCGATCCACACTTTCACACACCGGCCCCGGTGGATTTGATAATAGGAGCCGATGTTTTCTGGGACATTTTAGGATCTCAGCGCATAGCATTGGGTGAAGGTCAACCTATCTTGTTTGAAACGAGGTTTGGATGGTTGGTTTCAGGACCTATTGGTCCCACTTACTCATCAAAAAGCAAAACACTTAAATGCAATTTTAGTAAAATTGGTACAACTCAACATGAGTTAATCGATGACACGGACAAACTTCATCATGACCTTGTGCGATTTTGGCAGTTAGAGGAAATAAATCCTCATTTACCTCACTACTCGAAAGAGGAGCAATTATGCGAGACTCATTTCATGGAAAACACTACTCGTCTGAAGGACGGACGGTTTTGTGTAAAGATCCCTTTGAAGGAATCACCTGAGTTACTCGGCGATACACATCATAAAGCTAAAAAGTGCTTTTTATCACTAGAGCGTCGTTTTGAATCTCAATCAAGATTAGGTCAGTTATATAAAGATTTCATGTCAGAATACGAGTCATTGGGCCACATGTCAGTGTGCACATTACCAAATTCAGACAAACCTGGTCATTTTATCCCACATCATGGTGTTCTGAGAGAAGATCATTCAACCACTAAACTTGGAGCTGTTTTTAATGCCAGTTGTCCTACTACTACTGGTATTAGTTATAATGATATTCAGATGGTTGGTCCTACTGTGCAGGACGATCTATTGTCCTTGCTCCTGAGATTTAGGCAGCATAAGTATGTATTAGCCGCAGATTTCGAGAAGATGTACCGCCAAATCATGGTTCATCCTGACTTTCGACATCTGCAGCAAATATTTTGGCGTAGTTCTCCATCTGAACCCATCAAGTCCTATCAACTTAACACTGTTACCTATGGGACGGCGAGCGCCCCGTTTTTAGCTACAAGATGTATCAAACAAATAGGCCTTGAGTGTGAAAATGAACAGATCACAGATGTGATTGTCCATGACTTTTACGTCGATGATCTGCTCACCGGTGGAAATACTGTTAAAGAAGTGTTTGACATACGTGAACAAGTCACTGCCAAACTTGCATCAGCATGCATGCCACTAAGAAAGTGGAAGTCTAATCATGCTCCATTGTCAGCTGACACATGCACACCCACAATTAATATGAATATCGGAGCGTCAGAACCGAATAAAACTCTAGGTTTGAGCTGGCAAACTGAGAAGGATCAACTTAGTTTCCCCATTTGTATTGCCCCAGTCAAAATAAACAATACAAAAAGAAACGTATTATCTGTAATTGCTCAAATATTCGACCCGTTAGGTCTCCTTTCTCCCTGTGTCAACAGAATGAAAATGCTATTACAGAATTTGTGGCTTAAGAAATTATCATGGGATGAGCAGTTGCCAGCTGATATAACAGAGAGCTGAAATGAAATATTAAAGACGTTGCCTTGTTTAAATGAAGTTAGCATACCACGGCACGTATTGAGCGAATCATATCAGTGGGTTGAGATTCATGTTTTCTCAGATGCCTCTGAAAAAGCGTATGGCGCTTGTTTATATCTTCGCAGCGTTAGCCAATGTGGAGACGTAGTTGTAAACTTGTTAATGGCAAAAAGTCGTGTCTCACCAATCAAGCCAACCACGATTCCTCGCCTAGAACTTTGCAGAGCGTTGGTTGGAACACGTCTTTATGTAAAGGCTACAGAGGCTCTTCGTTTAAAGATAAAGTCTGTCACGTTCTGGACAGACTCAACAATAGTGCTAGGTTGGTTGAAAATGATGCCCAAACGATTACAACCATTTGTGCGTAATCGCACTGCTGAAATTGTAGACAAGACTGGCAATTGTATGTGGAGACATGTCCCTACGGACTTGAACCCTGCGGATTTAATATCACGTGGAGTCAGTATAGATTCATTGAAATCTCTTGATCTGTGGTGGTCAGGTCCCGCATTTTTGAAGCATGATTCAGCATATTGGTTTGGCCTTCACATCAGGTATCTAATGTATTGTTGCCGGCAACGCACCCTGAAGTTTCGTTAAAATCAGTTGTCACTGATAAAAATAGAGATCGTATTGGTATCATTAATTTTGAAAGGTTTTCAAATCTTTTACGTTTAAATCGCACAATCGCATATGTTCTGCTTTTCATCAAAGCATGTAAAAGACAAACCAAAGATAACAACCTATCTGTAGATGAGTTAGACCAAGGATTAAACATTTTAATAAAGGATTCTCAAAGAGAATCATTTCCTGAATATGAGATTCTGTTACACAACAAACAGTTACCTAACAAAAGTCAATTATTGAAATTAAATGTGTTTATGGATGATAATAAAATCATGAGGGTTGGTGGTCGCTTAGCTAATTCGGATTTTTCATATGAAAAGAAACACCCAATACTACTACAGTCCACTCATTCACTTACAAGGTTAATTTTCGAGTTAGAACACAAGCGGCTTATGCACGCCGGACCTCAATTATTGTTGTACAGTATCAAGGATAGGTATTGGCCCATAGGCGGCCAGGGATTAGCGAAAGCTTGTTATAGGCGATGCGTTCGCTGTGTGCACATGAAAGGTCGCACTGTCAACCCATTAATGGGAAATTTACCTGCTACTCGTCTCGTACCGGGTCAAGTTTTTATAAATGTAGGTATGGATTACGCTGGCCCTATTTCAATTGCAAGTCGTCAAGGTAGAGGCTGTCGAATAGTTAAAACTTATATAGTGATTTTCATATGCTTCAGCGTCAAGGCCATTCACTTAGAATTAGTTGGCGACTTAACTAGCAACAATTTTTTACTGGCGTTGCGTCGATTTATGTCACGGAGGGGCAAACCCCAAAATCTTTACTCAGACAATGGTACTTCATTCACAGGGGCGTATAATGATATCTCTAAATTCATTAAGGACAATTGCAGTTCGCTTTCAGAGGAGGTTGCCAATGACGGCATTAATTTTAAATTTATTCCTGCGTACTCACCACACTTTGGAGGACTTTGGGAGGCAGGGGTTAAGTCGACTAAATTTCATTTACAACGAGTGTTGGGACAATGTAACCTTACTTATGAGGAATTAAATTCTACTCTAACCCAAATCGAAGCCATTCTTAATTCGAGGCCGCTCACACCGATGTCGACGGACCCTGAAGATTTGACGCCGCTGTCACCAGGTCATTTTCTTATCGGACGTCCTATTACTTCATTGCCGATGAAAGATCTCATGGAGTACTCCACCACTCATCTCAGCCGCTATCAACGCATAGAACAATTGAGGCAGCATTTTTGGACCAGATGGTATAAAGAATATGTGTCGCAACTGCAACATCGAACCAAATGGCAGAAGAACAACCATAACTTGAAAATTAATTCAATGGTAATACTTAAGGATGATAATATGCCTCCTTTGAAATGGAGACTTGGAAGAATAGTGGCAGTCTTTCCTGGTCGCGACGGAATCAGTCGTGTAGCAGACATCAAAACCGCTGGTGGAGTTGTACGGCGATCATTCTCGCGGATTTGTCCTCTCCCAGAAGATATCGTAGAGGTTGAAAGCAAAGCTTTCAACGTGGTGGGGCATGTTGTAAATCAAGCGCCTGTGACTTCGTAACTAGCAATAAGTACTCAATGTGTCGTTGCTGTTGTTTTTCAGTCAGGCGTTTTCTCTCTTAATATAATCTGTGAGAACTACATATCGTGCTGCGTTTATTTTTTCAATTTCCCAAGAATCTCATCATTTTCAAGTAATTACAAAAAGGTATAGTCAATAGTCAAAGTACTTTATTACTGTAGATATTTACATATACTTAGCAAACGTCATTTTTGCCTCTTCTCTACATTGGACCACTGTGGGAGAAGAGGGGCGTAGAAACTCCCACAGATTTATTTTTAGATCTCTTTTAAAAATAGGTTGTGCTTAACTAATACAAATATGAAAAATTTAATTGTTATGATTAATAAGCAGGAATAAATAATTACAAAATTATTAACAGCAAGGTCTGTGTTGAGCCAGATTAACCCCATACAGTTCTGTCATTTAAGTAATCTTGAACATTGTAATATCCCTTTTTCGACAAAGTCGCTTTAACATGCTTTTTAAATTGCTCAAATGGCAATTTCAAAATCTCCAGAGGTATCTTATTGTAGTAGAGAATGCACTGACCCTTGAAAGAATTGCTAACCTTCGCGAGTCTAAAACGGGGCGCACATAGTCTGTGATTATTTCTTAGGTTAACATTACAGCTGTCGCTAAGTTTGGAAAATGTTGTAAGGTTCTTGCGTACATACATTATATTTTCGAAAATAAATTGACTAGTTACTGTTAGTATGTCAATTTCTTTAAAAAGCTCTCTTAAGGAATCTGTTCATTTTAAATTATAAATTGCTCGAATAGCTCTTTTCTGTAAAATAAAAATAGTTTGAATATCCGCTGCTTTCCCCCACAACAAGATACCATAGGACATCACACTATGAAAGTAACTAAAATATACTAGCCTAGATGTAGCCACATCCGTGTTTTGTCTAATGTTCCTAACAGCGTAAGCCGCAGAACTTAATTTACCAGCCAATTTTTCTATGTGGGGTCCCCACTGCAATTTGTTATCAATGGTTATTCCAAGAAACTTCGTGTCATTTACTAATTCTAACGTATTGCTGTCCAACACTAAACTGGTCCCAACTTGCCTGACATTTGGAAGTGAGAATTTGATACATTTGGTTTTACCAGCATTTAACAATAAATTGTTAAATGTGAACCAATTCAAGGTTAAAGACAATACACCATTAAAATCATCAAAATCTCCTTGTTGTCTTTCAATTTTGAAGACCATTGAAGTATCATCAGCAAACAACACTATGTCAGTTAATTTCTCCACCATGAAAGGCAGATCATTAATATATACCAGGAATAAGAAAGGGCCTAATATGGAACCTTGTGGAACGCCAATTTTAACACCCGACCCATCAGATTTTACGCCGTAAACTTCTGCCTTTTGAATTCTATTGCTTAGGTATGATCTTAGTAGATCCAACGCTTTATTTCTAACTCCGTAATGATTTAATTTAATTAATAGCGTATTATGATCAACACAATCAAACGCCTTCGACAGGTCGCAAAAAACTCCGATAGCATCCTGTGCGGCCTCCCATGCAGAATAAATATGAGATACAAGGGTAATACCTGCATCCGTAGTCGATTTACCCCTAGTGAAACCATATTGTTTAGCGTGGAGTTGTTTTGTACGGTTGAAGTGTGAGAGCATTTGATTGAGTATAATCTTTTCAAATATTTTACTTAGTGTTGGAAGAACAGATATTGGTCTGAAATTTGAAGGATCGCCCTTATCTCCCGATTTGAACAGCGGTATAAGTTTACTGTATTTCATGAGGTCTGGAAAAGCCCCATCGTCAACACATTTATTGAATATATAAGCTAAGTGTGGGGCTATAACTAGAATTACTGAACCAATGACTTTGACTGATATACCCCACAGGTCTTCCGTATTTTTTAAGGTAAGTAATTTAAACGTTTTGACAATGTCCTGGGGATATACATGATGAAATTTTAAATATAAATTACTGACGCTAGTGTTATTTTTTAATAAAGTCTCTGCTTCAAATGGAGATGAATTTAGACGGTCCGTTGTGAGTACGGGTACATTGGTGAAGAATGTTTCAAAAGCTCGAGCAACATCAGCGTTGGATTTAACAACATCATCACCTATCTTTAGGCAGAAATCACTGTCCCTTGGTATAACTTTGCCAGTTTCGCGGTTTATTATTTGCCAAACTGTTATCATTCTATTATTTGAATTTTGAATTTTTCTATTAATGTGTAAAGTTTTTGCAGTTCTACAAACCAACTTGAAAGTTTTGGAATATTTTTTAACATAGTCATGAAATTTTCGATCAAAGTTATAGGTTTTTTGATCATAAAGGTCATACAAGATAACTCTACTTTTACGAATTCCAAACGTTGCCCAGTCATTAAATTAAGATTTGCCGTTGTAGTCACTGACTTTCTTTAATTTGAAAACTTTATTGAATTCTGTCTGAATAATGTTGAAGAAGTCTGAGTAGATTTTGTTTGGGTTCTATTCATTAAAATCCGGTACTGGCAAATTTATATCTAAGTTTTTCGTATATGTCTCTAGTCTATGGGATGTAATAGGCCTATAAAATGATGGACCAGTCTTATCCTTAATAGTAATTGGGAATGAAACTGTTTGACCACTGTGATCGGAGGGTAAGCAGTTAATTACACTTTTACTTGTGAATGCATAGTCACAAAAAACGTTATCTAAGCAAGTTTGGCTGGTAAGTGTAATTCTAGTCGGCTCTAGAAATACATGACATAAATTAAATGATTTGAACAGAGTTATTAATCGTCGCTTCAGTGTTGTATCTACAAGCAGATCTACATTAAGATCGCCACAAATAATTAACTTTTTCTGTTATTACAAAGTTTAATGAGGGCTTCCTCCATAATTTTCTCAAATATTTCGAAATTGCCATGGCCTTTTTCATCCCTCGGTGGCCTGTAGACACAAACAATAATATGGCTATCTAACTCAACACAGGATACCACTATTTGTCTTTCAACAGTAACTGCAAGAATATCTTTCCGTTGTTTCCCTTAATATTATTTTTCACTAAGATTAAAGAACCACCTCTATCAGCAGTCTTTCTATTGTAACAACTGACAATTTTGTAATTATTTATGTTAAAAGACATCATATTTTCCTTCAACCAGTGTTCAGTAACACAAATAATATCAATGTCAGAATTATTTAGAAATAATTCTAATACAAGTTCTTTGCCAGGTAGCCCCTGGATGTTTTGATGGGCAATATTTAACTGGGGCTTACATTTTGACATATTTAGTGGCTCTTGTATGCTAGAGATTTCCTCTATTGTCTTATGAACTAATTTAAATTACTTGGAACAGATTCCAATGTTGCATGCAAAGTATAATTAACAGGTGAATTCCCATTAGGGGTGCATGTCATATTACTCTTAAAATAAGCTGATGTCAAGTTGAACTTAGTTAAACCAACTATAGCTGCGTCGCATATATTATAAGCTAACAATGTAGCTACTAATTTTCTATATTTATTAGACAGGTACAATGTATCCCGTGTCAGAGTAAAGTTATGAATAAAATTATTCATGTCGAAATATAAAATAGCATCGCTGTGATGACATGTTAAATTAAATAAATGAATATTCATTCTATGCACAGATTTGTTCTGTAGTTCTGTCAAATTACAGGCATATGGAAAATTGCATAGTATAAATTTGCATTTCATCCTACTATGTAAGTCTAGAAGTGTTTCAACACTTTTATTCAAATCATTCCGACTAATGTTTGAATGATTTCCTACCATAATTACAATAGTGCTGTACTCATCATAGATACCGCGACTAATCATCTTCACTAGATCTACAAATGAACTATTTGGACAGCAAATGTTCGTTACTTTTTGGTTAAGCCGGTTATGTAATAGAGTCCCAAATCCTGCACCTACTTTGTCGGAGAACAACAGAGTTTTTCTCTGAGCACATATTTTGGTAGCTGGCGATATTTTCTGGTATAAATGAAAAGACTGGTAAATGAATGGTAAGTATAATGAGCAAGTATCGATAATGGGAACAAGCATTATGACTGAGCATCGAGAGAACACTGAAGTTATTTGGTTGCAACAGGTATCATCACCGGACGCTACTGTTTCAACAGGCATTTCTGGTGATTAGCAAGAGGGGAAATGCAGGATGTCCCGAATGTGGGGCGGAGAAAACAGGCTCCCATCTAATGGCAATTCTGCCCAACATATGCTGCAAGCAGGTGAAATATGTGGCCTGGATCAGCTCCGAGAAGACGACCTGGAGTATGTTGCACCAAGAATGATCGCAGGACTCTACAAGGAATGGAAATATAAGGCTGATGCACTGTCACACCAAGTGATCTGATTACCCGTCTGTGGCCGTGGCATGCGTCCCCAAGAAAAATAAAATTATGATTAGCCACATTACAAGCAAAGAAATAACTTACCTTGTTGAAGTACACTGTCTGACAAAATCAATGGAAGAGTTTTATCAGGATCTGGCAGGTCCTTTTGGACGAAACTGGTGTCATCAATATCTAAACAAAAAAAAAAATTGTTAGTACTTACAGTAAGTTTAGAACTACTTGTGTTAACTGCAAAAATATTTCTACATAGTGGATCAACCAACAGGATGTATGTACAACATATGAATATTATTTATTAGAACTGGAAGTAAGAAAATGAAGAGTATTATTACCTTTCAATATGTTTAGTTCACTTTCATCAATTTGAGCCAATGAATATGCTTCTTCTATGTCTGAAAATTAATAATAATCAATAAACCACTTCATAGTTACATATTTATTTATACATCTATGGCTGGTTCACATTATTCCAATCAAGTAATCCAGTAGGTCAATCCAGTGCTTGGTTGCTACTAGAATATATTGTCTACACCATTCCAGTTGCTGGACTGGTGGTTCAGTAGCAATGGAATGGGCGCATTGGATTACATTACTGGAATAATGTGAAACAGCCATATTATGCCCGGTTTACATTATTCCAGTCCAGTGATCTAGCGAGATTCCAGTCCAGTGCTGGACTGGATGTGTAACGTCTACACTATTCCAGTTATTTAGAAGCCGTTGAAGTGTGAACACTATAGTGACAATGATTTCAAGAAGAGATCAGTTTCGAAAATGTTTCAAACGTGCTAATCACTCTTGCTACAAGAAGTTATTAATGAGGTTGATAAGGAACTAAAAAAAAAGGAACGGATTTGGGTGAGAAATTGGATCAGCGAAAGATCAAAAAGGAGGGTCAGTAATACTTTTGCAAAAACTGAAGGTAGAAGATCCCAATGAATATAGACTGGCACTGAGAATGACAGCAGAAAACTTTGAAGAACTGTTATCATTAGTTTCGTATATATCCATATCCAGCGTAAGAATACGTTGTTCAGAGATGCTATACCCGCAAAATTAAAATTAGAAGTCACTCTTTATTTTTCAAGTACTGGAGATAGTTACAGAAGCCTCAGTCGTATGTTTCGATTGCCAAAACCAACTATTTAAAAAATTATACCAGAAGTCTGTCAAGAAATTAAAAGGGCATTAAAAGACCACATCACGGTAATATATTTTTTTTATTAAGTAAGTATCATATTTAGGACAATTAAGCATTATTGAAAGCATTCATAATTGTATTAATATATTCTGGGTCATCGCTTACTACATTTAACGAGTCCTCGGTGGTTTGTGTATTTACAGACGCTGGACTATTCAATGGCATATAAGTACTACTACTCGTGCTTGGTCTTGACGCATAATTGTTATTTGGTCTTGACGAATTGTCACTGGCATGTGTGTTTGCAGAATTCACTGTCATATTTCCGTATCTCAAATCGTGTAGTCGACATTTTGTTATCACACTCTGTATTTCTTCTTGGCCTAGGATAGCCTGTTCTGTAGAAAGGGTTCTTAATTGTTTCGCAATGTGTTTCCCGAAGATGTCGAATTCATCTTCCACTGTTTCTGATTTGGATAAATCGTATTGCATATCTTTCATGCTACTGACTATTGTAGACAGCTGTGAAATTTTACTTCTTTTCTTTCGCGGTTCTGATAGACTTGGTTCTGGGTTTGTATGGATAGGGTTCCCACATTGGTCACTAGGTTGAGTATTGTCAGTATTTTCTTTATTTTGAGCATCATCAGTATTTTCCTGAAAATAAAATATTTTTACTTTATTTTTGCAGATACCCACTGCGGAGCAATGGAAACAAGTCGAGGAAGGCTTTCGGAATAAGTGGAACTTTCCTTTGTGCTACGGAGCGTTAGACGGAAAACATATAAAAATTACTGGCTCCTATGAATATGGAAGTACGAACTTTAATTATAAAAAAGAAAACAGCATAGTATTGATGGCTCTTGTTGACCATGATTACTGTTTTACGTATATCAATGTGGGCGCAAATGGAAGCGCTTCGGATGGTGGTATTTTCAAAAACTGTTCCATTTTTACTGAATTAGAAAATGGCAGTTTTATTCCAGAAGATGGAGTGATTGTGGCTGATGCAGCATTTCCACTAAAAACATACTTAATGAAACCATATCCTGGGGCTAATTTAACTTTTGAACAAAAAATATATAATTACAGGCTGTCCCGTGCTAGACGCATTGTAGAAAACGCTTTTGGAATATTAGTAAGTCGATTCAGAATTTTCGAAAAAGCTATTTCAACTAAGTTATGGATCACATTGTGTATGCAGCTTGCTCTCTACACAATTGGTTGAGAAAAAAGTCAAGCAATTATATGACTACTTCTTGTGTAGATCATGACGATCACAACAACCATCATTTGATTAATGGAACGTGGAGATCCGAAATAACCTCTTTAGATAGTATCATACAGCAGGGCAGTAACAACTCAGCAACACATGCCAGGGAAAAAAGAACTCAATTTACTAATTATTTTGTGAACGAAAAAAAAGTACCATGGCAAAATCATATGATACATTGATAAATTTGTGTGTTTTCACAAATAATATGCTACTAAAATAAAAATAAATAAAAATCTTAAAATAAATACCTGTGTTTTACGCTTCACCATCACATTTTTAATAAATGAATTGAATTCGGCGAACCATTTCACTTTGGGTTGGTAAACATTGCCACTAGCACCAGATGTGGATGAATTCTTAATCTTGTCTAGTTCAAGGTAGTATGTCGAAGGAATACTTTTTATTTTGTTTTTCACATCTTCCGTTGTGAATCCTTCAATTTCCATACCAATGCACAGATTTTGCAAAGCAGTTTGGCGCATAGCTTTGTATTTATAATGTTCTGATGTTATATCCCATAAACACGGATTTTCTCTGTACAGAGTGACAAACGTTACAGTTTCGTCTTCAGATAACTTCTTCACCATTGTTAACCCGTCAAACGTCCTATGCGCTACATAAGCGCATAACTTTTTTGGGCGGCTAGCGTCCTGTGCGCTGCATAAGCGCATAGAAAGTATTGCAAACTTCGACGTTTTATGAATATTCACCAAGTTTCAGAATGTTCCCGGAAGTAGTCTTAGATTATGAGTAGTTTAGTTGGCAACCGTGTGATATGATTGGAACTGATATTGAGACAGCCAAATCAGATCAAAATAAATAAAATACCAAGCCATGTTGCCATTTTGGGCAGGCCGGCCGCAGACTTACATTTTATGTTTGTCAATATTTATTAATTGTGAAGTAATTACTGTGTTTTGTAATAAAATAATACATCTTATCGCTGGAGAAATGAATAGTGGTGATGTGAAAAATGGAAAAAAGTGTAAGTTTTGTGTTTGGCCCGTAAGAACGAAATATAATTAGAGGTGTCAGTGTCAAATAATGGATTCTGAAAACAATCGATGAAAAGCCTTATCAACTTTATTATCACATGTGAGTACTATACATCACAAGATAGGTAATTTCATAAACTTTATTATGGTACATAACATGTTAGGAAACTAATAAAATAACCTAACAAACTTATGAAATTCCTAACGCAAGTCGATTGAAAGTTTATTTTCGCCAGAACCTTGGACGCGTTAGGGTCCTCGAGATTCGCTGTACAGGGACATTCCAGAGGTTAAATCCTTTTTCTTTGCAAAAAAGTCCGCAAAAACAACCAACACGTGTATACTTCGTCAGCACTGGAATGGCACTGGATTGGCCGTCTACATTATTCCAGTTGCACTGGATTGGTCGCACTGGATTCAAAAGTAGACCGCGAATCCAGTTACTGGACTGGAATGCTTACTGGATTCAGTTCATTCCAATGCCGGTTTACATTTTTCCAGTAAGCAATCCAGTACTGGACTGGATCGCTGGACTGGAATAATGTAAACCGGGCATTTCCAAAGTTCCAGCTTACTTCTTTTAAGTACACTCTCTGACAATGTAGGAAGACTTATATCAGGATCTGGCAGTTCCTTGCTGTACGAGAAATTGGTGTCATCAATACCAAAAGACAACAAAATTATGGTATTTTATTAAGAGCAAAGGTCATCAATTATCATCAGTAATGTCAGTATCAGTATAAAGTCATCAGTCATTATCAGTAAAAGTGCAAAAACCAATTTTATTTTTAAGTAGAATGGGACAGAACTGTGATAAACTAATTAACCACAAAAAAAACAAACTGAAACAATAATAAATAATTTCCAATGACACATGAAACAATGACAAGTACCTAAACGCGGAACTTACATGGGGAGTGATTCAGGTACCCATGATAATAAGGCATCCAAAAATATTTTTCTTTTTCCCCGGCCATACTTTTTAAGCAGTTGTAGACAGTCCGAAACAAAAAATATTAAAACTATACTCACTTTTTGGGGTTGAGCAAGATGGCGTATGTACATTGGCTGATGTTTTTTTTTGTTTTACAGCTGCAAAAAACATTCCTGTAATTAATTCTTCTTCTTATGAGTCGTTGGAATTTGTTGACAATAAAAATGAAATGTGTTAAGACAGGACACTGCAAGACACTGTGGCTGTGGCTCCACAGATACATTTAACATGGTCAGTATAACCCCACAGAAATAGAGGTTGGAGTGTAGATAAGGGGGCGCCAAGGAAAAAAAACTTAGATTTTTTTTTGCGTTTTGGGGGCTTCCGCCCCCTTATCGACACTCTGACCACATCTTACAGGGTAAAAATTGCTTCTTGAGAGGTGGTGGGCATTTGTGATCATCATCTATCTCTTCATCACTAGACATGTATCTTTTTGTTCTGCGTTTTGGTCTTGAATCAGGATATTGATTGTCATCCTCTGTAGCCAAGTCCGATGTATCTTCAGCCAGTTTTAGCTTCTTTCTAGCTTTATCCAAGCTGTCTAAAGATTCAAACACCATTCAATTCAAACCATGCCCAACTGACAGTACAGTAGCCAACGCAAATGATGAAAATTCCTGTGGAATTTGGTTTCACGCTACGAATAAATAATAAGGTTTTAAGTTCAATGCATACGCATAGAACTCATCCCACCATGCAACCCTTTTATCGGTTGTGCTGTAGACCCTGGGTGTAATTCAATTAGAAAAGAAATTAGGATGATAGATACCTGTTTCATATAGCACCTTTTGTACACCGTATAAGTGCCATTTATCTTCAGGTGATTTTTTGAAGAGTAGCCGCTCAAATTCCTTCGAGCCTTTAATCGGAGGCCAGTGGACCTCGCATTTACGTGGCGTCAGCCACGCAGAATTTACAACTGCAACAGATCCGCCTTCAGCCCCGGCAAACTGCACGACGGCGTACATTATACCGCTGATGTTAACGGGCTGCTTTAATCCTTTGAAACTGTAGTGCGAGAATTTGAAACTTACCGGCAAGTCGTCAAATAAGATATATGAACCATTCTAACAAGAAAGCGCGGCAAGCGCAACACAAAAAGAAACGTCAGTTGGTCATTGTCAATGGAGGTGAGGGAGGCGTATATACTTGAACAGGTTCCGGCACTAGGTATCTTTCAATACTAGTCGGCATACGCGGTACGCGATGCGCGCACCACGTGTTACCAGCAGCGGCGTACTCGATGCGATGCATATGTCACCGGAAAATAATACGATCCGCAAGTTTATAAATTTCCTATTTTTTTTTCCGCAAGTTTATAAATATACTTACCTAACCTAACCTAACCTAACATAACCTAACCTAACCTAACCTAGCCTAATATAAATTTATAAACTTGCGGATCGTATTATTTTCCGGTGACACATACATCAAGTATTCGGCGGCCGCAACGAGTGTCCGGGATGTTTCCGAAATGTTCGCCGTAGGACTCGGAAGCAGTGCAGATTCTGTGCTTCGTACGTTTCATCGTGCGTGGGTTAGGGTGGGTGAATATTAATTATATCTCATTATACACTTCTGGATTCAAACCTAGTACTACCCGGACCGGATGACATGATGTACAATAAATCAATTGTCTTATCTCTAAATTAAACGTTTGGCTATTCCCGTACACTTACCTACTAAAAATATTCACAGATTGTACCTAACTAAAATATACGTGGTTATACATACCAGTTATGTAATTTACCGACCGGGCGAGTTAGCAAGGCTATGTCGATGGCCTAGGGCGGCAGTTGAGGTCAGAAGTGACTGCCAGAGACTGCATCCGAACCCTCTGCTAGTCGTAGCGGTTTCCGTTCCACTGGGCTACGGGGGATGAGGACGAGAGAGGGCATCTGCGACTGCACGACCGCTTATGCACTAAAAATACTCCTGTGTAGATGACTGTTTCACAAATTGGGCGGAAACTTGGACCGTGTACCGCCGTCACATCCGCATGCTAGATCGTTTCCAACTCAGATGTCTTCGCAAGATAATAAATTTCAGATGGTCTGATCGCGTGCGGAACACTGAAGTCCTGCGACGTGCCAATGTGGGTGGCATTGAGGCCTACCTCATGCGGCGATGCAGCTTCGGTGGTGCGGACACGTGTCAAGGATGGCAGAGCAGAGGGTCGCAAAGTACATTTTCTACTCAGAACTTGAGGAGGGCAAGCGCAAGCGTGGCGGACATGTACAAAGATGTGCTGAAGCGGCACATGAAGAGGTGCGGCATAGAGCATTCCCAGTGGGAGAAGGGGAAGAGTAAGCCGCCCTCAGACCCGAGTGGAGGGCTTTGGTTAAAACCAAAGTCCCTGACTTTGAAATTCATCGGCGCGCCGAGCTCGATACCAAGCGTGATGAGTTAAAAGCCCGACCACCTGCGCTGCTAACTCATTATAATTATATAAATGGTGTGCTCACATGCTCGCAATGCACACGGATTGATTCTACGGCAAGAAAGTTCTCTGCTGCAGACACCGCACATGCATATGAAATGCCGGTAGACCACCATCGCGGCCGCCGTCTCCTTGCGGGCTACCGCAAGCCTGACCTTTACTAACAACGGTTGATAGTATCTAAGTATTCGCAACATTCGCTATGGAGAAGATACAGCGATGCCTTCGTCAAACAGTGAACTCATACATGTTGGAAGGAACGAAGGAAATGGTTATGTCCTCACTGGACAGAATTATCATTGAACAGTAATGATACCAAAGAATAAATGTGTTTTCTTGAGGATGTGGCCTTAATGCAGATGAGCATAGTGCAGTAATGATTGACAAAATATTGTCTTAACACAGAACTAATACTAAGGGGAGTAGAAATGTCATGCAAGCTTGAAAATGTCTCCGGCAAGTGGTCTTGAACATCTTCAACCTTTTTAGTTTTACGGCACAGTCAGCAAAGAAGCACCGTGGTGGAAAAGGTTAAGGAAAGGCATCATCCTCCTGCAGTTTGCGAAATGCAACAACCATTGTTATTGTCCTGCGCTTGCACCACATTATGTCAGGATGAATGTGATACACTACATCAAAGAAAAGACCAATATGCTAGTGAAGATGGAGCCACTAGTCCCGACATGGAAGCTGGAAACTTTCTTGAATTAATTCAGGACACCATAACTTACAAAACTGCAATTCAGCACTATGAAAAGTGATAACATAGTTTTAATAACTTTCACTAAACAGATAAAGTTTTATTATTATTACTAACAAAATTATGGATGTTAATTTTATAAATTACAAATTTCTTCATTCATAACATGCACTATTTATTTTTAAAATCACAATGATATTTCATATATTTATATTTTTTCTACTTTTCATATTGATGGTGTTTGATCAAAACTTTAAAAACTGGCGAGCATGAGGCAGGGTATTTCATTACCTAGATACAATTAAAAAGTTGTGTAATTTTTTAAATAATGTTTTGACAATACTGGCCCGCTGAGTAGCTGGCGCCAGTGATGCACGGGAGGGCATGATGGCAGTGTGGCGTGAGGTGCCGGCCCGGATATTCGTGCGCAAAGTTGTCTCGGGTACCTAATACCCTGCCTCTTTTCTATCTTCTCATATAATAATTTTTTTCTTTTTTGTTATTAAGTGTGTGTTTTGGCAATCAAGCATATAATAATTAATTTTTAATTGTATGATAGTTATTTTTATGCAAACAAAGTATTACTGCAACTTTGCGCCAAGCCAATGTGCATAGAGCATGCAAATTTTGTTTGCAATATTTGTGCCAATAACAACACAAGTAACTTATTATTTTTCTCATAAAAAAGATATATTTATTGTTAAATTTCATGCTGCTTATTTTTTTGTTTTTGTCATTTGAGTGGATTTTATTGTTGATTTTCTAAAACCCTAAAATTTTCATTCTTAATAATCAATTTATTTTTATTTTATTTTATAAAAAAAACCTTCAAATATATAAGTTCAGTGAAGAACATTAAATAAAAATTAATAAAAAATATCTAGAGACACATATTATTCACACTATATACCCGGCCACATTCTTGGTGTAACTTTTTTCACGTCATGCTCGCCGGTTTCAGTTTTGGTGGCCCAGTGGGAACCAGATGAGATCCTACAACGTGCAGGAGTCTTGTTTTCTTATAATCATACCAATTAACGTAGTAATTAGAATGCACAAGTTTTTCTTTTATTATACAAAAGACTGTCAAACCATTTAGTTAGCTACAGGTTCATGTGAGTATTCAACGAATCAAGGGCATAAATTGTACCTCCAAAATAATTTTGACTCCTCCATACAAATTGGCTTGGTCAGCAGACCATTTTGTATGGGGGAAGGAGTGTTGTGATGGCCGTTGTTAGTAAAAGTTTTTCTATTTTTATAATTTTTTTAAGAACAGGTGGGTAATAGTACTACTAAATAGTAATGTTTCATCGCATAAATTATTATAAAATTTTCGCCATATTATATATAATTCACACTTAAAACGATGGCTCGTAGAGACCTAAGTGTGTCTCGGCCTCAGATATTTCAGGTGCTTGTAGAATAGTTAAGAGAGAGAAGTAGTAAAAAAACGAACCCTAATGTCACGTTATGTGACGTCTCTACATAGTCGTATTATTGACGTACAAAAACTGCCCTCAATGCCACGTGTATGTGAACCGTAATATTGACGTACAAAAACTGACCTTAATGTCACGTTAATATGACGTCTCTCTCTACATAGACGTAATATTGACGTACAAAAACTGCCCTGAATGTCACGTCTATGTGACGTCTCGAAACAACCGTAATATTGACGTACAAAAACTGACCTTAATGTCACGTTAATATGACGTCTCTACATAGCCGTAATATTGACGTACAAAAACTGCCCTCAATGTCACGTGTATGTGACGTCCCTAAACAACCGTAATATTGACGTACAAAAACTAACCTTAATGTCACGTTAATATGACGTCTCTACATAGACGTAATATTGACGTACAAAAACTGCCCTGAATGTCACGTGTATGTGACGTCCCTAAACAACCGTAATATTGACGTCCAAAACTGACCTTAATGTCACGTTAATATGACGTCTCTATATAGCGTAATATTGACGTACAAAAACTGACCTTAATGTCACGTTAATATGACGTCTCTACATAGCTGTAATATTGACGTACAAAAACTGACCTTAATGTCACGTAAATATGACGTCTCTACATAGCCTTAATATTGACGTACAAAAACTGACCTTAATGTGACGTTAATATGACGTCTCTACATAGCTGTAATATTGACGTACAAAAACTGACCTTAATGTCACGTTAATATGACGTCTATTGCCGACCGATTAGGGACCGACCTTACTTAGAGGTCAGGATGACGTACAAAGCTAACTTATATGGGACCGACCCTAAATTGACTTATAACTGACGTCATTTATTACGTCACTAACGTCATCTTGCTACCTGGGAATTGGTATTTTGTTCTCTCCGGCATAACTCGGCGTGCTGGCATGTTAAAATTAAAACTAATTGATGGTTTTTAACACGCTTTTATTAGCTTGGGTTGTATGTATGTATGTATCTATGTATGTAACGGAATCTTTGAACTTAATTTTCACCAGTTTCCAGAAGTCTGATTAATTTGAAACTTTGCATACGTATCAAGGACCGATTACAATGCAATAATTTGATAACAGTTTCCCATTATCCTTATTAGGACGGCCAGGATTAATAAATTCTTTTATAGATCCTCTGTAGTAGAGTAAAAGGGACAGAGCGAGGGCGCGATCTGCGCATGCCTGCACTTTCGGACTTATTCTTTCGCTCGGGCACTTGGTACTATGGAGTGTAGAGACTCTGTACACGCCTTTTGGTATAGTACAACGGAGGCAAAAACGTTTTCAGGATAATTGCGTTCTCACCTTGTTCATTCTCTATGCATGCGTAGGTATTAATGAGACTAATATACGCAAATTACTGTATTATAATATTCATAAAATATATAATATGATAACCGTGACTCACAAAAGGCTTTTTAATCACAACAAAATAATCAGAACATAAGTTTTAATCAATTTATTTTACGGGAAAAAATTTGGTTAGCTCCAATGCTTTGAAATTACAGCCGGTAAGGAAGGAATTTAATACGATGAAAAAAATTTGTAATTATAAAGTCTTATTGATTGGAGTACAAATAACGCATATGAATTCGAAAAAAACAAGACCGGTACTTTAATTTACTAGACGCGTCGAAAAATCGCTGATTGCGTCTTAATTGTGTCAGTATATTCCACGGACATCTTTCTCCGTGACAAGAGTATCTATCCCGATTACTTCTGTATCGCATACGATTTCTGCATAGCTTTGGTCTTACAGTCGATAAGGAAGGAATTAATTATATTTATAACATATCATAAATTCTCACCGACTAAAAGATAAATAACAAATTCTAATTCAGAAAAACAAGGCCGAAAGTTTAATTAACTACTCATATGGAGAAAAGCTCGATCGAGTATTAATCGTTTTAGAATATTCTGTAGTTACCTCTTCGTTCCGGGAGTGGGTAATTTGCGCGCCTGCTGCCTTCCTTGGATGTGGTAGCCGTTTTTCAGGTTCCCTCTCCGGGAAATGAGTTCTACTCCGGGTTACTTATGTATAACGTACAATTTCTGTATAGCTTTGGTTTTACAGTCGATAAGGAAGGAATTAATTATATTTAAAACATATCATTAATTCTCACCGACTCAAAGATAAATAACAAATTCTAATTCAGAAAAACAAGGCCGAAAGTTCAATTAACTACTCATATGGAGAAAAGCTCAATTGAGTCTTAATCGTTTTGGAATATTCTGTAGTTAACTCTTCGTTCCGGGAGTGGGTAATTTGCGCGCCTGCTGCCTTCCTTGGATGTGGTAGCCATTTTTCAGATTCCCTCCCCGAGAAATAAGTTTCTTACTCCCGATTACTTCTGTATCAAGGACGAGTTCTGCATAGCTTTGGACTTACAGTCGATAAGGAAGGAATTTAAAAATCCCTAATCATCAATTCTGACCGATAAAGAATGTTGCAAAAAATTTTTAGTAACTATGAGTTTATTTAATAAATTACACAACTTTGAAAAAAAAAACAAATTTGAATAATTTAGAAAAAAATTGAAGCTTTCCAATTAAAATAAGAATATAATTCTATATTCTAATTTTAACTCATACTGATACATATAATTACATATAATTTTAACTCATACTGATTTCTTATGAGTTAAAATTAGAATATATTTCTATATTATAATTTTTAATATAAATGATTGCATATAATTATAACTCATACGAAATCAGTAACTCAACATAGTTAAATTTGGAAATTCTACATTAACTGAAATTATGTATAAGTCAAAAGTAAACAATTCCCGCTTGCGCGCAGGCCTGCGCAGAAGCCTGCGCCGGGGAGCTTGAGCCTGTCCGTACAAGTTCATTCTTGCAACTTATGCGTTTGCGCTTACGAACTATCCGCCGCCGCCTGAGCCTATGAAATCTAACACAATATTTTTACTTACTTTTCGCGTTGGCGGGATATATATGGAAGGGTGAAATATTTAGAGCGACATAATCGGCATGGGTTAAAGTTGCACCGTACAGGTTATAGCTGTGCTGACCTACGTATCTGGTCGTGATAAAAGAAGAACAAGCGATCATTTATTAAAGAACCGTGTAAATATCAACTGTGTTACATGGACCCATTATTTTTTGATGATACAAAATTCAGAGATTTCCAGATTGCTGAATTATTTAAAAATATTATAAAATCCTGCAATTTTAATGAAAAATATCCATCATATGGGGAAAATTCTAAAATATCGTTGTGAACAAGCTATCAAAAGAAATCAATTACTTGAGCGATCCGGAAATCAAATTTGGAAAATTTCGTAAACTGCTGAAATATCGTTGCGAACAAGCTATCAATTAGCGATCCGGAATTATTACCATCCCGAAAATTCTGTAAAATGCAATAAACAAGCTATTAAACGAAATTCATCATTTGAAAGCGAACCTGGGATGTATATTTCGACGTTCCGCTGGATAATCTTCGCACAATCTAAAAATTTTAAAATATTATAAAATTCTGCAATTTTAATAAAAAATATCCATCATATGGGGAAAATTCTAAATTATTGTTGTGAACAAGCTATCAAACGAAATCAATTACTTGAGCGATCCGGAAAGCAAATTTGGAAAATTTCGTAAACCGCTGAAATATCGTTGCGAACAAGCTATCAATTAGCGATCCTGAATCATTACCATCCCGAAAATTCTGTAAAATGCAATCAACAAGCTATTAAACGAAATTAATCACTTAAAAGCGAACCTGGAATGTATATTTCGACGTTTCGCTGGATAATCTTCGTACAATCTAAAAATTAGATTTATCTAAGAAGAAATTCGTTTAAAATTAGCCTTTTTCTCAAATATATTTAAAATCTCAGCAGTAATATTAATTTTCTATTTTACTTACTTCAGTTAGAAATTTTTATTTAAATATTGAACAAATACTATTAACTACAGAAATTAAGCAACATGTGATTCCCGTATCCACAACTATAAAATGTACAGCCCAATTTTAACATATGTCGAGCGCTAAATTTTCACTCAATATCACCCAATCCAATATAAGGTGAGAAACGTGCCGAGGGATGAATGGCAGAGGGTGTTTAAAAATGTCATGTCGCTAGCGTCAAATTCAGGGCACCAGGCTGAATCCTGTCGAATGTAAGCCTTACCCTTCTACAACGAACCTCTGGGAGGGTTGACTGTTTAATTGTCCGTTACTCGTGGGAACAAAAATGGCACTTGAAACTACAACACAAAAAAAGAGGAAATTGGCGAAAAAGAGCAGAAAACTGAAAGAAAAACTTTCAGGACTGTCGAACGATGAAATGTTCGAGAGAAAAAATAAAAGGCGATTATATATGAAACAATATAGAGCCTCACAATCAGAAGAAGACAGAGCAGCTCGATTACAGCATATGCGGCAACATAATGCTGAATATCGAGCCTCACAGTCAAAAGAAGACAAAGCGACTCGATTACAGCATATGCGGCAACGTAATGCTGAATATCGGGCCTCACAGTCAGAAGAAGATAGAGCAGCTCGATTACAGCATATGCGGCAACATAATGCTGAATATCGAGCCTCACAGTCAAAAGAAGACAAAGCGACTCGATTACAGCATATGCGGCAACGTAATGCTAAATATCGGGCCTCACAGTCAGAAGAAGACAGAGCAGCTCGATTACAGCACATGCAACAACATAGTGCTGAATATCGGGCCTCACAGTCAGAAGACGACAGAGCAGCTCGCTTGCAGCAAATGCGGCAACGAAATGCAGAGTCGAGAAGACTAAGTAGAGCCAGTATAACAGGCTTCATGCAGTCGATTAACACATTTTGTGACAAGATCTGTGAAGTTTGCACTAAACGGTGCTATAAAACTCAGATCTCTAAATGGATTGTAAATACTAAGTCAGCACCATATTTGCCTAACGAATTAAAACAAAGAAATTGCTTGATCGTTTGTCAACGGTGCAAGACTCATTTGAATTCAAAGAAAAATTTTGCACCGTCTAAATCTTATTGGAACAATTTGTACCCAGGATCCATTCCAAATGTAATTGCGGAATTATCACAAGCCGAACAACGGCTAATATCACGCATTATTCCATTTGTAAAAATTATCAAATTAAGTGGCGTATTTTTGCAATATAGCTTTCGTGGCCAAGCGGTATTGTTCGCACAAGATGTTTTTGAAGTTACTGAAAACCTTGCGAACATGTTACCAAGAAGCGCAAATAATGCTGGGATAGTCGTCATTACTGAGCGTTTAGAGAATATTAACGTAACACGTCAATTTTCAATATCTAGGCAAAAAGTATACGATGCATTATATTGGCTAATTTCGAACAATCCACTCTACAAAGATGTTACTATCGATCAGAACATTGTAATTGGAGAAAATGATATTATAAGAGTAGAGGAAGAACCAGTCGAGATTGCTTTAGAGACCAATGAAGAACCTACTGAGAACACTAGCGATTACATGAAGATCAGTGACGTTTCGAGAATTGTACGTGCTTCATGGCATCAAGGCAACGATCTCATATTTACATCAGGATTCGAAGGAGTACAATGTTGTGCGATGGCATTAGCAAACATTCTCCGGGCCTGCATTCTTTCACCACAAGATTGGTCTACGAACATCCTTAATCTAAATATGATAACGGGTGACCAAATCTACACTAATATAAGATTTCAAACGGAGAGAAATTTAGCGGCTTATCCTATAGGAAATGATCAATACTTGTTAGTAAGAAATTTCGCAGTTATCCAAGATGACTTAGTCGCATTTGGCAAAAGACTACGGATCACTTTTGATGAAGAACCAAGTATATATGGAAGCTTGAACGACAAATCAAACGAAGCAAATCTTGTAAGTACTCTTCGTCAAGGTTTAGAAGATCTGTTCATGGCGCATAACGCAGGTATACTAATAACAGATGGTCAATCATTCGGATTAATGCATTATGATAGCAAATATTACTTCAGTAACTCTCATTCTTGTGGCCCATAGGGATCTAGAGCAAACGACAACAATGGAAAGGCTTGCGTTATTGAATGCGATAGTTTTGAAGAGTTCATGAGGATATGTAAACGTACAACTGGCAGCAAAAATGTACAATTTACTCTTGATTACATCGATGTTGAAGTCTTGGGTATACATGATGATTCTGAGGCAGAGGCTCATCAGAGCACTTAGAGGGCAGCAGCTGCATCCCAAACAATCACTTCCCAACAGAATTTAACTAATCAAACTATTCCACTGCAGACATCAATGATGGCACCGATTGATGTTATGCCACCTAATGTGGAAGATAAGATACAGGTTTCACGAAACCTTAACGAAATTACCCGCAAGACGAAAGATAATATCGTAAATGTGGGTCATGAACTGAAAGCAGAAGAATTTGCTTGGTACTTTTTGTTTCCCTATGGGAAGAACGGTTTTACAGAGCAGAGGCCTGTAAAAATTACAGCATTGGACTACTATCAGTTTAGAATATTGGGAAGTGACACAAGATTTCAACGTAACGATTATCTCTTTTATGCTTTATCGTTCTTTGAATATTACCGAATCAAAAGCACTATATCAGCATGCGGCAAGAAAATTGTTAATCAAGAAGGAGCAGTCGAAGACGTCCATCTTTATCTCAAAAATCTGAGAGGTTCTGCAGCATATTGGAGATCAGCCTTAAACGAACTATTAGCTCAAATCAGATGTATAGAAGCCCCAACATATTTTGTAACTTTTAGTTCAAATGACCTCCACTGGTTAGATCAGCGAAAGGCTTTATTAATAGCCGATGGTAGACCTGACGTTGATCCGAGTACAGTTGACATTTATGAGACTCAACGACTCATCGAAAAGTACCCAGTGATTTTAAGCCGACATTTCATGGTCAGAGTAAATGCTCTAATGAAATTCATTCAAAATAATGATGAGGTATTTGGAGGAAAAGTAAAAGACTTCTGGTGGCGTATTGAGTTTCAGAATCGTGGTAGTCCTGTCCTTCATATGGTAGTTTGGATCGAAAATCATCCAGCGTTTGATACAGAGGAAGGAATTCTTCTACTAGATCGGAATTGCTGGTGCAAAATTCCTACAGAAGAAGAAGATCCAGAGCTCTTCGAGCTTGTAAAACAATGTCAAATCCATCGACATACACAAACTTGTACGAAGAATAATACCTCTGTGAGATGGCGATTCCACTTTCCACGTCAAGAGTGTGACGAGACACGAATAGTATCACATTCTTCAGATGATTTCCTCCGTAATGGGGGCAGAATTTGCTTACTTAAGCGTCGTAAAGAAGATGCTTGGGTAAATAATTACCACCCAGAGTTATTGAGACTGTGGAAAGGTAATATGGATATTCAGCCGTACGGATCAAACGAAGCGATAGCATACTATATTGCAAAGTATCTATCAAAAGCAGAACCTGAGGGTGTTGATTCTGGAATTGCACAGGCAATACAACAAATCCAACTTTCTTTCACTGAAGAGTTTGCGTGAAACTGATCTTTCACGCAAACTCTTCAAGATATGTATGAAGATTCTTCATGAATGGCAAATATCAGCTGCAGAATGTGCATATCGGCTTTGTCATATTCCATTACGACACAGTTCACGAAATTGCATTTTCCTGAACACAAGAAAGCCAGAACAGCGTTACAGAGTATTGCAATTCGACAGAAGCGGACACGCGATTGGCTACTACAGCAATATCTTTGAAAGATATGAAAAACGTCCGTTACAACATCCTGACTACGATTTTACGAACATGAGCCTTACAGAGTTTGCTATGTTGTTTGAACCTTACTATCCGAAAGCAGTAAGTGATACCGAGGAAAGCGTTGATCATGATGCCTATGAAGAACAACCAAACATGCGTCGTCCACTCATCACTCTGTTGAATGAGAGCAAAATGGTTGTGAGAAATGTTCCTGCAGTTGTCAGAGTGCCATATTTTATAGCAGCATCGGATCCAGAAAACTTTTCCTACAGCTTACTCCTTCAATATATGCCTTCAAATAAGCTTTCTTGGCTCGAGAGAGTCGTTTAAGGGAAACAAGTAGACATATGTGCCAACATCGTGAGCGGGACCAACAGCTTGAAAACGCATTCAACAAGATACATGCTTTCGAAATTTTAGAGCAGCCAGAGATTATAAATCCTGAAGTTGAAGAGGAAGAGTTACCAGAGAGAGAAATGAGCAATGATCAATTCCAAAGAGCGCAACATGCTATGAATGTTGATCAAAGACAGTTGTTCATTCTTATCACAGAGAGTATCAAGAACCAACTCAATGGTGATACTAAACGAGAGAAAATTTTCGTAACTGGTGGAGCAGGCACCGGGAAAACATTCCTCTTTAATCTATTGAAAAACCAAGTGAACCGATGTTATGGAAAATCGGTGGTAAAAGTTGGTGCTCTAACTGGAGTTGCAGCACGGTTGATCGGTGGGTCAACGCTACACCGTCTGCTAAAGCTACCAGTAGAAAAAGATGGAGTAATTGTGAGTATGCCACTTCTTACTGGTAATTATTTGAGAGGAATGCGTCAATTATGGCAAAATGTTGAGTTTTTGTTCATAGATGAAATTTCTATGGTACCCTATGAGATGCTTTGTATGATCGACTCTCGTTTGCGACAGCTGAAAACCTCGGACGCTTGTTTTGGAGGCATAAACGTGATTCTCTTTGGTGATCTAATGCAGTTACCACCTGTTCGAGGACATCAAGTTTTTCAACAACCAGAACACATGAAGCCAGCTACACATTTGTGGCGACAGTTCGGTCTGATTGAACTTAAACAAAATATGCGTCAACAAGGAGACACGACATTTATAGATGTGCTTAACGCTCTTAGAGTTGGAGAAATGACGTCTAGGCATCTTGAAATTCTACTTGAAAAAGTTTCAACAGATGCGACTAATGAATTCTCAATCGAGAGTGCATTAAGAATTTACCCAACGAATGATCAGGTTGCTAGACACAACGAAAAAGTTCTCCAGAGTTTTAAGAATAAAGGGACAGTTATTTATACAATAAAAGCACAAGACCAACTCATTGATGCTACTCGAAATCTAGGTAACAAGGACTTAGATTCTGTGATACCTAGCGATATTAATAAAACCGGAGGTCTTCCGAATGTATTGAAAATATTCGTAGGAGCTAAAGTGATGTTGAGGACAAACATTGACGTGTCGAAAGGTTTAGTGAATGGCAATATGGGTTTTATCATGTCGCTAGCATTTTAATACTTTTCATAACTCTCCTCTCATAGATAGTTGCCAATAGAATGGTTGTTACATTTACTTTATCAAGCACCCCACGCTGTTTACTCTGAATTGAATTCTTTTGTTAATTACTTAAACTTTATTATAATTTTATTTTGAGGTGATAAATTCTGATTGATTGTTCGATCTTCTACTAGTGTATTATAAACTCTCTGAAATTAAAAATTATTTTCTAATTTTTAGTTCGGTTAGCTATAAAAGCGTGTTTTTTTAGTTTTTTTAAACTATTATTTATTCAAGTAGGGATGGTCGGCTCATGTAAATCCGAAATAGCTCAGCATGAATTTCTGAAGCATCACATAGGGCGCAGGAAATCGGGAATTCCAACTAATAAAATACAGTTTTAGGAAGCTAAAGCTATGGTTGAAATTTTAAACCAGGGTGCATTCACTCAGTAGAAACACTTCCACATACAAATTCTGCTTTTAGAATTAGTTCTTTCATTCCTCCCCAGAGGTCGTGAGTCAGGCTGAAAGAAAAGTATCCAGAGCCATAAAAAGAGGTTGTGATTACAATCCGTCCTACGCATATTTATAAGTCGAAATAATTTTTATAGAGAACATATGAGATGTTTACCAAAATATTTCAGCTGAATTATAGCTGGAATTAATGAAAAAAACTTGTTTGTCTGCAGTCTGGTGATTGTTAATATTTTTAATTAAAATATTTATCCATAGCATACTCTAAAGTTCAACTGTAACGAAACTCCGGTTGACATGTCACTTTGATTGATTGTGGTTCTCTGTGATTTTGTTATTTATTAGGTACAGCAACAACCTTTGCCCCCCTGGACCTGGATTTTGGATATCGACAGCTGCATTCAAACACTGATCCCTTGCTCGGAATGTAGACCTGACCCGCTCATTTTTGGAATCAAGCCTCAAGAAAGATTAATGAGAAACGATGCTGTGTTCCTAACTGCAATACAACTAGAACGTGATACTTTATTGTAAAGCGTGATCTTGTAACCACAAGTAGTATAAGTACAGACATTTGGTCAGTGTCGATAAGAGGGCGGAACCCCTTAGCTACACTCCAACCGATTAGACTCACTTAGGTTATGATACTAGTTCCTTAGGTTATCGTATATATGTGTCGTACTATTATAAGGGCCTTTCACTGTCTGTTCTGTTCACTTAGAGCTCCAACAAAATGAGAACCTCTCCTTTTGTGACAAACAAACCTTCCTTGTCTTGAAAAACTGATTTGAAGCAGTCATTATCTTTATTCATTCGGTCCATTATATGTACTTTTTTAGATTTACAGGTGAAGACCATATATATATATATATATATATATATATATATATATACACAGTCAGGTCATAAGTTCTGTCACACATAAAAACTTTTGAATTTAGAACGCTGGCCACAAAAAAGTTTATTGAATTCGAATTTCGAATTTTTCATGAAAATAAAAATGTGTACTTTTTAGAATTTTCCTCATTTTTAAATATGGAGTGGACACTTAAAGAAGACCGTGTCGCAGTTATTGCGTTGCATCGTTGTGGTTACGCGCCAATTCAGATTTTCGACTTACTGAAAAATTTGAATATAACCAAAAGATTCGTTTATCGTACCATAAAACGATACAATGAAGACTCTAGTGTAGATGACAGGTCAAGAAGTGGTCGCCCTCGCTCTGTTAGGACTCCAGCAGTGATAAAAGCTGTGAAGGCGCGAATTCAAAGAAATCCCATACGTAAGCAGAAACTGTTGGCCCTTCAGATGGGGTTAAGCAGGACCACGGTGAAAAGGGTGTTAAATGAAGACTTAGGGCTTAGGGCATATCGAAGAAAAACAGGACATCGTTTGGACGCTCGTTTAATGGACCTGAGACTGAAGAGATGCCGCGCTTTGTTGAAGCGGTACGCGGGAAAAAAGCATTGGGAAATTCTTTTTTCGGATGAAAAAAATTTCACCGTGGAAGAGAGCTACAGCAAACAAAATGATAAGGTGTACGCACACAGCAGTGAAGAAGCGAGCAACCGTATTCCGCGTGTCCAACGAGGTCATTTTCCATTCTCGCTCATGGTTTGGTTGGGAGTCTCTTATTGGGGCTTAACTGAGGTACATTTTTGTGAGAAAGGCGTAAAAACGAATGCAGTGGTGTATCAAAATACATTCCTCAAGAACCTTGTGGAACCTGTTTCTCATACCATGTTTAATAACAGGCACTGGGTATTCCAACAAGATTCTGCGCCAGCTCATAGAGCGAAAAGCACACAAAACTGGCTGGCGGCACGTGAAATCGACTTCATCCGGCACGAAGACTGGCCCTCCTCCAGTTCAGATTTGAGTCCGTTAGATTACAAGATATGGCAACACTTGGAGGAAAAGGCCTGCTCAAAGCCTCATCCTGATTTGGAGTCACTCAAGGCATCCTTGATTAAGGCAGCCGCCGATATTGACATGGACCTCGTTCGTGCTGCGATAGACGACTGGCCGCGCAGAATAAAGGCCTGTATTCAAAATCGCGGGGGTCATTTTGAATAAACTTTATTACCATAAGAATCTATGTTTTATTAAGTTCATTTTGCTATATAAATGTTTACATAAATAATAAACATGTCTAAATTATTTCATATTGCACATGTGACATAACTTATGATCTGACTATGTATATATATATACCACTGCATACATTCCCCAATCCTTCTAAGGATCCTGACAGGTTCCTGGTCATGGCATGGACCTTTGACATAGTGGGAAATGTATTGGCTCTTAAAGAGAAACTTTTATTGAAACGACGAAGAATATGTCAAAAACACTTTGAAGAGAAATATCATGCCTCATCCAAAACTCTTTTTCGGAATTCCATCCCAACATTGCATACACCAGTATAATTATTGTAAAACTATAATTACAATATATGTTGATTTTAATGATATAAAATGTGATACTCATAAATTAAAATTTATTGAATTATCACCCCATTTTTTTTAGTTCACTAAAAATTAATGGAAATAAACGAAGCCTACAATAATCTCTCTCCAAATTAAGTTTGTATGATATCTACACAAATAATCTTAAGTGGTCTGGTCATCAATATAAATTCAATTTGAAGATTGATGATTGTAGGTTTCCTTCTTACATTACACTGCTACAGCTATGTAAAGCTAGGATATGGTCACAGAGTAAATTATTAGTCTTGATATAGAGACATCAGTCTGCCTTTACGGCCAGCGCCTCTGGCGGCGAGTGAAAAAACCAAGTCTAACAAAAACATACCTATAGCTATACCATATCCAGGGTGCATTCAAGTAGAAACACTTCCACATACAAATTCTGCTTTTAGAATTAGTTCTTTCATTCTTCCCTAGAGTTCGTGAGTCAGGCTGAAAGAAAAGTATACAGAGCCGCAAATAAAAAATAATAAAAAGAGGTTGTGATTACAATCCGTTTTACGCATATTTATAAGTCAAAATATTTTTTAAACAGAACATATGAGATGTTTACCAAAATATTTCAGCTGAAATATAGCTGGAATTAATGAAAAAAATTTGTTTGTCTGCAGTCTGGTGATTTTTAATATTTTTAATTAAAATATTTGTCCGTGGCATACTCTAAAGTTCAACTGTAACGAAACTACGGTTGTCATGTCACTTTGATTGATTGTGCTTCGCTGTGATTTATGCAACAAAAAGCAATATAATAACTTCACTCTACGATTCCGTCTCTTTTTATTTCGTTCCCTGATCTCGAGAGCCGTTGAAATGCTTCGGCGGAACCCCGGCCGGCATCGATGTACTTACATCGCTCTCGACTTCGCTCTATTTACATTCCTTAGCCTTGTTTTGTTTTAAAGTTATTATTAGAAATTCGAAATAGTATCAATTATCATGTCAAGCTTTACATTTAAGTACATGAAAATAGTAGTTTATGTGACTGCTATATAATGGAGGGCATTAATACTCGAGAGTGGGTTTATGAAACGAGCCGAAGGTGAGTTTCATAATAATATCACTCGACGAGCGTCTTACCACAAAAAACTTTAACCATTGTTTAACACATGATTATAAAAATCGTTACCACAAAACTGATTTTAGCGTCTTAGCAGGGATAGGCATGGCTTATATTATGTGATCAATTTGGGCAACCGAGAAAGCTTGTTTAGTGAGTGTCTTGTTTGTCAAGATGGCGGAATTATTGACCAGCTGTTCTGCTGTGTTGGTTTTGTTTACGAAAAAGCGGTTTTTACTCCATTAAAATCCAAGTTTTACCGTGAGGAAACCTTCATATCTCCATAGGACATCGTGGGGAAACCTCCTTAGTGGCTGCGATGGGCTATCCCCCTGTCATGCAAAATGGACTTAATTATCTAAAAGTGGGCACACCTGTGCCTCTGCCACCCCGTATCGAAAAAGCATAAAGCTATATATCATCCAATGGTGACATTTATGGTGGACTACTGGGAGACAGTGTATACGTCGCGCGACACGTTATGAGCGGTGGCCTTGAATGCGCAGTAGTCACTTTTCAAAGTGTTTTGGTGTGTAAACGTCGTCTATGACACGTATATTTTCCTTGCTCCGCTGTGAATTTTAATATTATATGCTAAAAGTTAAATTCAGTGATAGTTTTTTAGTACTACATGTGGCCTGTGTTGTTGGCTACATTGTGGTGAAATAATTGTGTTAAAGTCTCCTGTTACAACGAAAATAAAGCCAAAATACGTCCCCATAATTGCCAAGAAACCGTTGGAACTGACCTACACCAACTTCGAGATCGCCAGCGAAGCAGTCAGTCAGGTGACTACTGTGTATCGAAGGTCATCGACCTCACGCATATAGTTGCAGATCCGTAGTGTATGGTACAATATTTCACCCGCTTCGCTAAGTGATCCGGTGGCGCTAATTGGTAGACGCCAGGCTGCAGCGAGAAGGGTACTAATATCAAATCCAAACGTAACTCGTGTTTATTCTTTTTCTTTTTGTTCTCGCTACAGTCGATAAAATGGCATCGGTTGCTAGTAAGGAAACTGTATAAGCATGCTGCCGCAAGACAATTGCAAGAAGAGACGTACCCCTAATTTGTATTTCGTGTGCTGGTAAATACCACGAACTATGTATTCTTCCCTCGGGAGATGAAAGTATGTCGGATGAAGCCAGAAAGTCTTGGGTATGCCCGTCATGCGTATCGAAAAAGCCCCGGGAAGCGAAAATGATTCAACGCCGATACGCCGTAAGATGGATTCTAACCCAAATATCACAGTGGCCACCGAGCCGATTATGTTGGAAAATGCTTCCGTAGAATCCTGTTGTGTGCACGAAGAAAACCTCAGGCGCATTATCAAACTGGAGTTTGCCGAGGTATACGATTCCACGCTCAAGGATTTGGTCGTTTCAGTCAAAAAGCTCCAAGCTTCCAACGAAACTCTGATGCAGATGGTACGAGACTTAAGCTGCACCCAAACGGAAAAAACCCAGCTTCATGACAAGGCGGATGTGGGTGCCAAGCTGGATGGAGTCACGCCGCCTGCACAGCAGCATGGTAAAGCAAAACCAGGACGTCCAAAAAAAATCATGTGCCGTCTTATGCTTCTACTGTAAGAAAATTTGTGCCCGCGCCACTACCAGCGGAAATGAAGAGAGCTGAACAGTGTGCTCATATTCAAGAAATACCTTGGGAAGAATCACAGAACATTCAACAGGAAGAGAGCGCTGCCACGGATGAGTCTGAGTGGAAAACTGTGCAAATGAAGCGCCCGCGCCGTTCTAGTGACGTGATAAGAGGAACAGCAGCACCAGGATCTACAACGCTCCGGGCGGCCGAAAGGAAGTATTTCATTCACGTCTATTTTCTTAAGGTCGGCACGACTGCTGATCAAGTACTTGAACATCTGAACTCAATACGCCCAGACGATACATGCACAGCTGAAAGTCTCAAGCCAAGAGGAGAATTTGCATCGTTTAAAGTAGGTGTCCCTAGTAAACTGTCACAGAATTTTTATGTGAGAAACATTGGGATGAGGATGTGCATGTTAAACCGTGGCATACATTTCGCAAGTCGCGTGGAGAAACTGAAAAGACCACGGCATAAGACATGTACATTTGTATACCAAAATGTCAGAGGCCTTCGAACTAAATTATGTCAATGTAAGCTAGGTATGCTGAAAGCAGGCGCAGATATCTTTGCCATTACAGAATCGTTTCTGGTGAGCAGCATCTCAGACTCCGAGCTGATCCCGCCCGGGTACACCGTGCTGCGCCGCGACCGCGTCGACGACGCTGGCTGGGGCGGCGTGCTATTGGCCGTGCGGGACCACTACGATGTGCAGCAGATCTCAGATGTGGAGGATTATTCAGATAACGTTGAAGCGGTTTTTGCTATAATAAGTAATAATTTTATAAAGTTCCTATGTGCACTGGTCTATATCACACCCTCGTCACCAGATGCCCACTACTCTAAAGTATTTACAGTAATAGAAAATGTGGTATCTAAATTTCCAAAATTGGACAAAATTGTACTTGGTGACTTGAATTTAAATTCTTGTGGCATCAATCCGTTACTACAGTACCAACACCTAATGGCGATGGGTAAATTTAATCAACACAATTATGTAACAAATAAGAATGATGGTATACTCGATGTAGTGCTGAGTGATATGCCCACTGAGCGAGTAGATGTGTCTGGGGAGGTGGAGCCGCTGACGAGGCCTGTGGACGGGTACCACCCTCCGCTGGAGCTGCATGTGCGTTTCCCGCGCCCCCAGCCTCGCGTCCTACCATCCGAGCATGCTACGCCCCCGCTGCCGTTTGATTACTCGTCTGATTGCTTATCTGATAGTGCACTGTATGCGTCGCTTTCTTCTGTAGATTGGGGTGACTTATATGGATGTGTAGATGTCGACAGTTGTGTCGAGGTACTATATAGTATATTTTATTCATGTTTAGATGATTGCGTTCCCAGAAAAATGCGTAAAAGAATAACCACTCGGTATATTTACCCGAAGTGGTTTACTTCTGACATTGTACGCAACATTAAAAACAAATATTTTCATTTAAAGAATTTAAAGGCACGGTAAGGAATTCAACAGATAAATGTTTAAGTACTACAGAACCCGAGTTAAAGAACTCATTGACTTAACCTATGCCGACTACATACGACGTGCTGAGAGGCAAATACACACTGACCCGACTACGTTCTGGGACTTTATAAAGGACCAACGTAAGTGTAGACAGACTTGCGATATATACACTTATGAAGGAAACAAAGTGACCGGAGTTGATGCGGCTAATGCGTTTGCCGCTTACTTTCGTTCGGTATTCCTACCTGACAAACCCCTTCTTGATGCGAAAGCTGCTGAGCGGAAGGCTGGACCGGCGGGAGGCTCCTCGCGTATAGCGGTCGATACTATTACCGTCGCAGACCTACGCCGGGCTGGACTGCGGCTGAAGCCACGATCATCCCCTGGTCCTGACGGTATCCCACCATTCGTGGTAAGAGACTGTCTGTCAGCGCTGGCGCAACCCCTCCTCCATGTTTACAACACAGCCTTGAAGACCTCAACATATCCCTCACGTTGGAAATTGTCGCGTGTCACGCCCGTGCTCAAGGACGGTTCTAGCGCTGAAGTAGCTAATTATAGACCCATAGCTGTCCTCTCTGTTTTTGGTAAGATCTTTGAATCAATAATTAATGGTCACGTCACACAGCAAATTAGAGTTCAGCTAGCAGATGCACAGCATGGATTCCGTCCTGCTCGTTCGACGGTTACTAATCATCTGAACTTTGTCAACTACGTGTCATCTGCTATGGACAAAAAGAAGCAAGTAGATGTGACCTATTTTGACTTCAAGAAAGCTTTTGATCGGGTCCATAACGATGTGCTTCTGCATAAGTTTGCTGCCATAGGTTTCACTCCCAAGCTTCTAAACCTGTTTGCAAATTTCTTCTCGAATAGGCTACAATACGTACAGGTTTCAGGTATGCGTTCAGTATCCTATAATACTTGTTCTGGAGTAAGTCAGGGGAGCACCCTTGGCCCTACCCAGTTTCTCATTATGATAAATGATCTTCCTGAAGTCATCGAGACTGCCGAGTGTCTTATGTTTGCTGACGATTTAAAGTTGTTTTGGAGCATTGGATGTGATGATGATGTTAAGTTATTGCAGGGAGACATTGATAGGGTGGTTGAATGGAGTGTGAGAAATAACTTGGCCTTCAATAGCTCCAAGTGCAAGACTATGACTTACACTCGACTTCTGACTCCTATACATCATGACTACACTATATCTGGCACTCCTATCGTGAGAGTTACCAAAATTCGTGACCTCGGACTGACTATGGACACAAAACTAACTTTTAATGACCACATCCAGGATACGTGTAAGAGAGCTTACAGGTCGCTTGGGTTTGTGATGAGGCAGGCAAAGGCTTTCAGTAGCGTATCTACAGTCATAACATTGTACAATGCCTTTGTCCGTAGCAGGCTTGAATATAATGCAATCATCTGGGACCCACATGAAGTCAAATATAAGCTCATGTTGGAAAAAGTCCAGCGTAAATTTGCAAGATCCCTATATAAGATAATGTATGGGTACTATCCACACTTATTTCCGTCTTTGTTCGTAGCAGGAATGGTGGGAATTGACACCCTTGAGTTGAGGAGGAAGCTAGCGCTACTCGTGCACTACTATCTCCTTATGCACAATAGAGTGGACAATCCCACAGCTCTGCAAAGCTGTACCTTATCGGCTCCTAGATGCTACGCAACGTTGCGCTCTCGGCCGCTTTTTGCGACGGGTGTGGCCCGTACAGAGCATGCTCGACACGCGCCCACCTTCCAGGCACTGACATTGCTGAATGCGTGTATCACTCAGTACCCGGAAACTGATATTTTTGGTATGCGCCTTTGGCAATTTATTCAAATAGTTATTAAGTACCTTAACACAATTCTATTTATGTGTGAGAAATTTATTGATAATTAGTTTTTCACAATGAACTTGCTTTAATTTAATTTGTTGATTTTAATTTAATTTGTTTATTTATTTATTTATTTATTTATTTATTGATACTAAACCCACAGCACATGACGATTTAAATATAAATTAACAATTATACATTTCTAAGGCCAATTACGGGCTTTCATTATTTAAATCTAGACTTATGGTATTAGTTGCGTGCAGAAAATATTTCAAGAAATTTTACTTATTAAACTAACTTAACTTTAACTAAATTAAACAATATCTTGATTTGGTAGGATTGTGTGGTGTAAGTGTGTGGGTCTTGTGTATGTGTACCTGTGTGTTGTGGTGGCAGTGTGTGGTGTTTTGGTTGTGTTTGAATTTGCATTTTTATGTGAGAGAGTTTATTTACAACTGTCCTTCAGTATTGACAGAATCTGCTTTTTAAATATAGACTTTGAGAGATGGAATATGTCAACGACGGAAAAGCAATTATTGTATGTACGTGGCAGTCTGCAGCTGATGGAGTTGGTGGCGTAATTAGTGCGCGCGAATGGTATGTGGAAGAGAGAAGAGACAGTTTGGCGGGTGCGAAAAGATGGCGTATTCAGTCTGAGTAAGGAGTTCACCAGGTCAGAGCAATCAACGTGGCCATGACAAGTGTTATACAACATCATCATATCGAGCAGAGTACGACGGTTCTTGAGGCTTACGAAGCCATGATGTTCGCAAGAACTCTCATACTCCTCGCTCATGAATCTGTCACGGTAATTCAAATGTCGTAAGAACCTTTCTTGAACACGCTCAACTTTGCTTATGTATATGTTGTACTGCGGGTTCCATATAGTGCTGCAATATTCTAAAACACTTCTGACGTAAGTAAAGTAGAGGTTCCGAACACAACTCAGGTCAGTAAATGGTTTGCTAACCCTTAAAATAAACCCAAAACTTTCTAAAAGCTTTGTTTGTGATCGACTCTATATGCTCTTCAAAAGTTAATGTAGAATCCAGAATTACTCCTAAGTCCCGGATAGAATAAACTCTTAGGATAGGCGTATTATTCAGGTGATAGGTGTGCAGAACAGGTTTGATTTTTCTGGTGAAACTAATAATGTTGCACTTGGAAACATTGACGCTTATTCTGTTCTCTTTATAATAATGTGACAGACGGTTCAAATCCTCCTGCAAGTGAGCGCAGTCTTGTGCAGACTTAATTTTACAGTAAACTTTTTTGTCGTCCGCATACAGTAGGAATTTAGCGTTTTGAAAACAGGTCCCTATGTCGTAAAGATAAGCGACGTACAGTAATGGACCCAATATTGAGCCCTGCGGGACACCAGATGGTATAGTCATTAGATCCGACCTGTGCTCGCCAATCACAACAGCCTGGCTACGATTAAATATATACGATTTTATCCAACGTAGTAAATCACCCTGAATTCCAAGTTTCCCTAACTTTATAATTAGTATATGATGATCGACGCGATCAAAAGCCTTTTCGAAATCTGTATAGATAGTGTCTACTTGTCCACCATTGTCCATACCTCTGAGCATTGCATCGACGAATACAGACAGATTTGATGTAGTAGACCTAGATCTCATGAAGCCATGCTGTTCACCCGGGATATTTTGTGATATCGCAGTGCAGATATGATTGTGGACCACCCGCTCCATGACTTTGCTGAAAACGTTGAGAATCGATATCGGCCTGTAATGTTCAACCAGTAATCTCGAACCCTTTTTATGTACAGGAACGATGTTAGCAAATTTCCATTGGTTGGGAAAGTTACCCTCTGTAAACGATCTGTTAATAATGACTGTTAGGGGCCCTGCAAGCTCTTTTGCACAGCTTACGACTAGTATAGGCGGTATCTTGTCACTGCCAGGTCCCTTACTTTTGTCTAGAGAGCTTAGTAATTTATAGACAGAGTCTGTAGAGACGCGAATGCTACTAGTTACTTTGGGATGTGGTGGTTCTAGAAGGTCAGTATCGGCATATAGAGCTGCTGGTTCCCTAAACATTTTGCCGAAGTATTCGTTGAAGGCATTGCAAGTCTCCTTTTCTGTTTGTAGAGTGATATTTTCGTGTGTCATATTTTTAGGATAACCTGAACCTTCTTTGCGCATGGACTTGACATACGACCAGAGCAATTTCGGGTCCTTTTTAATGCCATCCTGAGCAAATAATATATGTTTTTGATAGCATTCATGTTGGACGGTCTTGCACCTGCTACGAAGTAGAGCAAAGGCACTGTAGTCCAACGGATTTTTATATTTTTTCCATAGTCTGTGAAATTTGTCCTTCTCCTTGATAATAGCAACCAGTGAGCGACTATACCAGATTGGATACTGGTGCGATCTGCATGTTGTTCTTTTAGGGACGTATTTTTCGATAGCATTATGTATATTTCAGTTCAGCAGGCAGACCGCATCATCGGTCGAGCCTGTGTTTAGGCCAGACCAATCAAGAAGGGAAAAGTAATCGTTCATAGCTTCATAGTCACCTTTTCTGTATTGGTACCTAAGTTGTCTGGTAGTGGGGATTTCCAGAATATTAATATCATTAGTCTCTATTTCCAGGGTCGTGTGAAAACGGTCTTCGGCCACTAATGGTGAGGGAGCCTGTTGTACGTCTATAGCGAAATTTGTGAAGACTAAATCCAGGACATTACCACAACAATTTTTTAGCCTATTATATTGCCTAAATCCAAAAAAACTCATCAAGTTTGCTAGGTTTGAGCCGGAATTCTGAAGCGCTACCGAGACTGTCCTCGTACACAACGGTACTCCAGAGTCCCAATTCAAACAAGGTAAATTAAAATCCCCAACTATTATATATAAGTCCTCTGGGTGTCGCTGCGTGATTTCACTCAGCGCTTCCAGAAAACACTGTATGCGTACGGGTAGATTTGAATCCGGGGGTAAGTATACCAGCACAATGTGCAGGTCTTTTTTGGTAGCCATTGTGCTACCCGGTACAGTAAGCCAAATACTCTCGTGGTCGTCTCGATGCCATTCAGGCCGTGCGCGGGCTTTGAGCGCGGGCGCGCTTAGTGCCATAATGCCGCCACCAGCCGTCGCAGATACACGGTCACGGCGAAATATATTATAGCGGTCGGGATCGGCGATTTCCGCATTAAGGAACCCTTCGCATAGTTTTGTTTCCGTTATTAGTATAAGGTCGTAGCTAAATGCGGCGATACTATTATATATATTTACCGTCTTGGTTCTTAGACCGTTTACATTTTGATAAAAAATTCGTAGACTATGAAGTGTAAATTTTAGGCTGACTCGAAATAATTATGATGTAACATATAAATAGAGTTAACATAAGTTTGTTGTAAATACTGTCATAGTGAGATAGTGCTCTCTCGGGTGTGTGTGTGTTGTGATAAGTATGTGTATTTATGTTTTGTAGTTTCAGAGTGTTGTCGGGCAAGTATAGTAAGTAGGTTTTAGGGGTGGGGTTTACTAAGTTATATAATAAGTAGGTATAGTAGTATAGAATTAATTTTAAACAATTTTCATTAGATCTGCTTCTGTTGATATCAGTATATGTGGTGCATTTATGGCCCTCCTCACAAAGATGCGACAGTTTTTTGTCCAGACGTATTTATAGTCAGAGCTACTAGCTTTAGTTTTACAAGAGCTAAACAGTTTCTTGTTTTTAACAGTCAGGTGTTCATTGACGTGAATGCGCTTCGCAGGCCCATTGATGCCGATTTGCGCAGTGTCTAGGTCGTGATGCTTACGAGCTGCCGCGTAGAGCGTGTCCTTGACATTCCGCTGCCTAAAGCGGACGACGCGGCTTGCCAGCCACTGCGCGTAGGGGCTGCACTCGATGCGCGAACTCGACGTCATCGGCTCCCAGTTCAACTCCCACGCATGTCGCGATGCTTTTGACCAATCCGTGGGTTGATTCCCCTTCGACTTCTGGTACGCCTACTATTTCCAGGTTCTGCAAGCGGGCCCATTGTTGGTTCTGTTGAGATTCGCGTTCAAGGGCTGTTACGCGTGTTGTCAGTTCCTTTGCAAGAGCAGATAGCTTCACGTTGTCTGCACGAAGACTTTTGTTTTCTTCATCCTTTTTGCCAAGAGATTTATGGATGCTGTCTATGCTTGTTTCCGCCTTTTCCAGTTTTGCTTGGCAAATCTCGACGTCTAAACGTAGCGTATTAAAATTATCGTGAATCTTGGATATTTCCTGCCTCATAGTTGTGATCTCAGTACGGATCAGACGCATTTCTGTTAGCAATTCCGTCATGATATTACTGTGATCCTGATTAGGATTAGGATTATTCGAGTTCGGTAGGATTTCAGATGGTCCAGCGATGTCTAGATGTTCGGGCGAATCAATGATGGATACAGTTGGTGATGGCATGGATGTCCTGACTCCATGCCCGCTTCCCACTGGGGTATTGCTGTTGGCGATAACTCTTCCTTTCTTGCTTATGCAGCATGGACAGACCCAATTATCAGGTACGTCTTCCACGACGGAAACGCATTCTTTGTGAAAGATTCCTTTGCACTGACTACAAGTGGCGCCACCTTTTGCTGCAAGAAATTTACCGCATCCTCCGCACTTTGGTTTGCTCATCGTGTTGTAAAAGGTCTACAGCGGTCAGCGATCGATCGTTCGCGGCACAGTGATTGTACTGAGTGACGTAAGATGGCGCTGCTTTGTGTTGTATCTCAGATCTCCAATAGAGGGTGCTGCACGTTGTGAGATATATTAATCAAGATTTTTAATTATCGCTACGTAATTCAGTGATTAGTGTCCGTACTCACTGTCTCTCCAACGATGTTGCTCACGCTAGCAATGCTCTTCAGTAATTCATTAGCCGCCAACAACAACGGACACTTCACCAGAATTTCTACAAAAGATGTTCGATTGAGGTCTTCTCACTCCAGGATAACACTCCCACTGCTACTACCGGGCTCCTAGTATACGATGCTAACTTCACAAATCTTTTTCAAACGGAATAACTAATGTTTTTTTAGGAAAATATGGGAGAGTTACAAAAACGCAACTGCACAAATCTACCCTCCACGAGTTATTTTATAAATTGTATTGCTATATTATTGTATTAATTAATATCTCTATTTCATTGTATTATTACTATTCACATGTGTTGGTGCAAACTGTAAGTGTGATTTATGGATTAATAAAGGAATCTAAATCTAAATCTAAATCTTCAATAGCTGTACATATGCGCAGTAATTCCTGCTAACGTCGCCCAGCGCTCTTAACTTACTTATACTATGGGATGAAATTTGTCCATATGCTACCGGTGTGCCTATAGATGTGCCGAGCCTGCAATATTGCCGTCAATATTGGCATTTTTGTATGGGGCATAGGGGCATTATATTGCCGGAAATTGCCTCATACAAAAAATGGCAATATTGCTGGTAGAAATGGCAATTTTGACAGCTCGGCACATCTATAGGTGTGCCCATCCACTATAAAAACCATACTAGCCGCAAGCCACAGCAATCTTGGGAGAAGTTTCATCTGCCTGAAATCTACTCAACCATCCAGGGCGGTCGCTCAAGCTGGAGTTGGTGCAGGAGTTAGGCCAGTTTGTGAAGGAGATAAGCCGGCTTTTCACTATGGGATGTAATGAATTATGTATTAAGATGCAGGCAGATACACGAAGACAGTGGCGCCAGTGCCATTGAGACTGGTAGCCAGTACTGGCCTCATGTCAATCTAGCTAGACGGGTGCTCTATTCACCCCAGTACTCTCAGACAGCGCTGGATTGGCTTGATTTTATAAGGTCAATACAAGGTTTTTACAAGGCCAACACCACGCCAGCCAGCACTGGCCTCGGGTAAACCAAGCTTAACATCTCAAGTTGTGAAATAAATATTGCTTGCCAGTCTTTCTAGTGCCCGTTCAGCAATATTTATTTTACATCTTGAGATGTAATTTATATTAGATTATATCCCATAGTGAAAAGCTGGCTTTATTCATTAAGGACCCCTGGAATGAAAGGAAATAAGCGAAGCAGTAATAACACCACATTTTTAAATCAACATTTTTCATTTGTTTATTAACAATTTCATTAATATCGCCAATTCCTTGAAAGATTTTCTATCTCCATTATTAATGTTTCTATCTGAGGGATTAATGTTTACACCACAATTCATGTTCATCTTCTATCACATTTGTGTACACAGTATGTACGGCGGCTTTGCTGGTGCTGAAAAGACAAGATTTCAATTAAATTATACCAAAATGCTAAGGTAGAGGTGGACCAAACACTTTGTTAGAGGGGATGACGGACAGTGGCCCGGAGCGATAGACAATACAAGTGGAAAGATAGGGCCATCCAGTGGGCATTGTCCGACGATATTATCAAGTCAACATCTCTCTGCATGCAGTTGGCAAAGAACTTTGGAGACTGGCGCGATAGAAGAGACTTGTCTTTGATCGACTTGACTCACTAACCAAGAGGCCTATGCCCAGAAGTGGGTTGATGTGTGGTGAAAACGATTATGAAGATTTCTTACCTTTTCTGTTTCGAAATCCTTGAAAATTGATCAGGTGTTGTTTTGTTGATCGTCATCACTACCCAGGGTAAGTGCAGGTGCAGTATGATCCAAGAATTTCCTTTCCAGAGCAAGGGATAAATAATAATATCCCGAACCAAAACAATTCAATTCAATTTCTTATAAGGTGGCTTCCATCGGTTTGATGATTCTGCCAATGTCAAGTTTCAGAAATTACACGTTATTAATTTATTTCGGTCCAAATCACAGGGTTTCCGGTATCTAGAATAAACAGGTACATAAATAGATACATAAATATTAAATTATGTTAGTTTAGTTAGACTACAACAAATACAACTATGTAGAGTTAAAGTTTGATGTTATTTACATTAATGAAATTGCACAAGATTTGGATGAATGGAGAATTGACACATGATAATAGGGTTTTCAAATTGGTAGGCCTAGGAATGTACGGCGGAAGATAATTGTACAAAGAAAATTTAAGATTGCGGGAACCAAAACAAACAAATTGTCTGACGAACTATCAGTGACAGTTCCGTGTGTCGTTCCGTTCCGTTTCAATGCTCATTTTTTTGTCGTGTTTGATAAAAGTACTAAAGTGAACGGTTTTTCTACACAAAAATAAGGATTTACCACTACTTTACCTATCCATGTTCTATTACTAAGTTAGGAATTACATTAAGCATACAATTTTCCTTCAAATTATGTATTCATTATTATGTTATTCGCGTAAAATGAAACTATGAACGTTTTTTTATAGTACATTACGCTACAAGGGAAGTAAGTGAGCTATTACGGAACGAGATGCAATTTGGCTCTAAGGATCGAGTGCACCCGAGATATTTAGACTTTTTTAGATTTAGAGGGCGGATATAGTTCGAGGGTGCAATAGCTACTTACAACCCGAGAGAAGTATACTATTTTACACCTTTCTTGCGAGGAAAATAAAACACAACAAATAAAATAAAACAATGTAATTTAAATTCATATCAAAAAACTAATGAGGTACCTACATATTAATTTTAATGTGATTTTAATTAAAAGTTGTGTGTGTAATTTCTGAATTAGATATTGGGAAAGTATGTAAATTTTATCTTTTGATTTATTTGGCAAAAGGTTGTCGATTACATTCTCAGCTTCCATATCCACTTCATCACTTGACATTTTTAATTAGGTAATTAATTTGAGATAAACTTTATCAAACTTCAAATAATATCGATTGAATTACCGCCAATTTTTTTTTTGTGTTGGTTGAGTTTTTGACCAAGGAGCTTTGCATAGCTTGAACTGTAAAGTTGTATGAATAGTACATTACTTCAGAGGGAAGAAAGTGACAGTTCCATACCGAGATTATGGCATTTGCGCCACGAGCTTGCGAGGGGCGCAAACCATTTGAGGTATGGAACTGTACTTTATCCTGAGGTATGTATAGTGCTTTTTATTACACCTACGAGGAAAATTATAGACATAAATGCATCCATATTTTACAAAAAACACAAAGATAAATGCTAAATCAATCGAAGTTTTTGCGAAAATGCGCGGGCTTTTCCTTTTTTTATTCGTCCGTTTCTGGAGTAGGCTAAGATCATAAGGTCATGCAGCCACTTCTTCCGTGATTCCGCGCGTTTTACATACAAAAATAATTTCGTTTTTAATTTTCTGTATGCACCAAGGAGGTTGGTAACTGGTAAAAAAAAAACTGTATGTGGCCAGTAACAATTTACTTGAAATTTAATTAGTAGACAGTTAAAGTCTCTTTGCAGTATGACTGCTGACAAATAAAAAAAAAAACCGGGTATGTAATGGAATTTCATACATACTTCCCACCCTTGGGTCGGAAGGATTTTCATACAAACTTCCATACCTTGGGATGAAAGGATTTGAAGGGCGGGATAAAGGCGTTTCTTCCCTCTAATTGGTATAATTAGTATGTATTTTCAGAGCAGGTGTGATAAAAAATCCATTACATATCAAGCATTCCTTGTTCTGCAAAGTAATTTGAAAATGGAACGTAGTTTTCAATGCAGACAATGAATGAATGACGTAAAGACTAACTTACATTCACTCTTTGAACGTAAGTAAGTAGGTCTTTACGAGCAAGGCAGGTGCATGGAAGTACTATTAAGTCCATGGGCAGGTGTAAAATATTTTTTCATATTGTGTTGTACGGCCCTGGAAATTCAGTCCTTTGAGGCTAGTTGATGAACGAACGAAATCAACTGAATGATCTAGCCGTTTTTTAGTAAGATACTCACTAAACACTTTTTTGTGGTAACGAAATTTAGAAGCTTGCTAACCATTTGTTTACTGATAGACAGGGGCGTAGCTACCGCCGTATTTGCCGTATCAATTATACGGGGCCCCCGGGCCACGGGGGCCCCCAAAGTGTGTAAGGAAAAAGAATAAAAACTTTCTAATTTATTTTATTTTACAAATGACAAAATTCTATAAAGCAATTCCTTTTTTTCCCGCCTTAAGCGTGCGTTCAAAAGTTGGCAACACTACATCGTTATGGCGGGCTGCGGGACTTCCCCGTTTTACTTACTTCATCTTCAACTCAGCGGGGAATCCCCGGGAATCCTTCATCGATATCGCGATGTACGTGTACGTTGTTGTACTTTGCATTGGATGTTAAACCACGGAGTGCAGTGCACTGTTTATTTACGCGCTTTATATAAATGTGCATTACATTGTAATTCAGTACAAACAATATTGTTCTTCTGGTTTAGCAGTATTAGTAACGATTTGTAAAAGAAATGAGTGAAAGGAAAAGAGATTATCCCAGCGGCGCTGAGAAAAGAAAAATTAAACAGAAAAGGGACGAGGTTATAAAAAAAGTGCCCAAAATTTCTTCATTTTTTCAGAGACAAGATACTGTGAGTGATTTAGATTGGAAAGGTAAGTACTATACTACTAACCAACCCATTTATTAGGGGCCCGTAGTGATAAACAAGGAAATCTTTTAATTTCGGTCTGTCCATCTGTCCGTCACAAAAAGTTGTCTCCCCCCTCGATTTTCACAATTATACTGTTTTTAGGGTTCCGTGCCTTGATTAAAAAAAAACAAAATTCTAACTTATCTATAGGATCGATTTGTTTTGTTGTTTGTTTATCAGTCCGTATCGTATCGTTGATTGCGTGTTGAGAACTTCAGATGTGCAGACTCGCTTTCGGGTTCTCGTTTTGTATGGCCACTACACTACGCGCTGCGTTTAAATAGCACGCAGGTGTCTATACACCTGTTCAGTTCAGACGCACACAGATTCTACGCGGATCTACGAATAGTAATGCACGGACGGGCTGCAGGTGATTTTGTATCTACTAATAGGTACGAGCACAATCCGCGTAGAATCTGTGTGCGTCTGAACTGAACACTCTCTAACTGTGACCCTTAGTAACGTTATTTATTTATATATAACTCTTTTTAGTTTAGTATCAAAGCATTCGTATTTATTTTTTAACAATTACTCGTTTATTTTTAGATTCTTCTGAAGCATGTTCTTCGTCACATATCCATCCGGAAATAGAAGAAAGCCAAGCACATACTTTATCGTATTTGTAGGGTTCGTAAAAAACTTATCGTTTTCTGACGTTTACGACGCTGCTGATCCAACATCGGCCTACAGAAACTTTATAGAGAATTTCAATTTCTTTTATAATTTGTGCTTTCCACGAAAACAGACCATAATAAAAGTATTTACTAAGCCAAAATGGATCTCACGAGGTATCAAAATATGCAGCAAAAAAAAAATATATTTACTTTGGAAATTTCGCTTACAACCAAATACAATGAATAAATTAAATCTTGTCAACTACACGAAATTATTAAAAAAGATTATAAACCTTACAAAACGTGCTCAAAACAATCATAAAATAAAATCGTCTGTGAACAAGACGAAAACAATGTGGCAAATAATCAGTCAATCAAGACCTAAAATACCCAAAGAAACCATTGCAAAAATAAAAGTTAATGACACTTATATAACAAATCCTGCAGCCATAGCCACAGCATTTAATAACTTTTTTATTGATAAAATTAAACCAGTGTTAGGCGCTGGAAATAAAGTGACATGTAATATTAATCACCAAATGAACTCGATGTTTATGGCTCCAAGTACACCATTCGATATTGTTAAAATCATAAATAACCTTAGAAACACAAATAGTGTGGGTGTGGATGACATTTCAACAAGAATAATTAAGGCTGCAAATAAATATATATGCCACCCACTAAGCCATATAGTTAATCAAAGTATATTAATGGGCATTTTCCCAAAGGATTTGAAACTAACGCTTGTTAAACCCCTATTCAAGAAAGAAAACAAAGAACTAATGGAGTTTTACAGGCCAATTGCCTTAATCTCAATAATTTCTAAAATATTTGAAAAATATTACTACAAGGAAATAAACAACTATCTAGAAAAGAATAATATTTTATGCCACGAACAAAAAGGCTTCCGTCTAAATAAAACAATCAATATGGCAGTGTACGACTTCCTAAAAAATGTTATGTGTCAAATGGACAAGATATCTCCAGTCAGTGCGATTTATTGTGATATGACACAAGCATTTGACTATGTGGACCACAATATCCTAACGAAAAAACTTGAAGCGTACGGAATTAGAGGTAATGTTTTAGATTTAATACAATCATATTTGACAGATAGACACCAAATAACGGAGATATCAAGGCTGAACTGCAAAACAAAGAATGAAGTGTCATACAGGTCCAATTCGCGTAAAATTACTCACGGTGTGCCACAGGGAAGTGTACTGGGCCCCCTTTTATTTATTATATATATAAATGACATACCAAAATCGACTAATAATCCAATATCCATATTCGCCGATGACAGCACAGTGACTATTAAATATAAAGACGATAATTATGAATTAGATATAAACAATTCCTTGACTTCGATAATAAATTGGCTCGACAACAATAATTTAAAAATAAATCTAAAGAAAACGAATATTATGCACTTCAGCCAAAGAATTAAAAACAATGACATTAAATTAATTTTTAAAAATAATACGATAAATCAGGTTGAAACTGCAAAATTTTTGGGTTTGACAATTGACAATAAATTAAACTGGAAAGAACACATAAATCAATTAACTAAAAAAATTAGTACTTCAGCATATGTTTTACATAAATTATCTCCAGTAGTCAGTACAGATGTGTTACTCACGGCGTATTACGGGCTTGTAGAATCTGCTCTTAGATTCGGAATCATATTTTGGGGTAATTCGACTAATAAAGAAGTAGCATTTAAAATGCAGAAACGGTGTATACGTGCTATGTTTCATATTAGGACAACCGAGACATGTAAGCCTTTATTTACTAAGCACCGAATTCTGACACTTCCGTCATTATACATAATAGAAGTAGCTACTTTTGTGAAGACCAACCCTCATTTATTCCCACGTTTATCTGAAACAGTGACTCGTGATAGACGCGACACAGAAAGACTGCGCCTTTTTTCCTGTAAAACGGCGCTATTGAGCAAAAGCATCCTATGTATGGCGCCTACCATATTCAATAAAATACCAAAATGCTATAAACAATTAAATACTTCCCTATTTAAAAATAAGCTCAAATCATTATTAGTTGATAAATGTTATTATAGTGTAAATGACTTCCTCAAGGATAAATTCCAGTTAAAGTAGTGACCGCTGTTATTATTAAAATATTATTGATGAAATTTATAAATGACATTCTCAATGACAAATTCTAATTATATTGACCACTGTAATTATTTAAATATTCTTGATGTAATTGAAATGTTAATAATTGAATTTTTATAATGCAAGTTAAATTAATGTTAGTTTTTTTTTTAACATCAGAATGGTTGAAACCGTGTCCTGACTTACCGCCACTCAAATTTGTACGCTGATAACAGTAGAACATATTGATCCGAATTTTTCTTATTTATTATCCAAAATGCATGCTTATGGATCTTGACTGACACATGTTTTAGCAAATAAATAAATCTTTATCTTTATCTTTATCTTTATCTTTATCTTTATCGGATGTCCATCCAGAAATCGAGGAACCCCAAGTCAACGATTCTGATATATCTGCAGATAATGCAGATTGTAATATAATTTCATCAGATAGAGGAAATTTTGGTGACAATTTAACTGAATGCGAACGAAAAATAATTTTTAAATTGGGTCCATTTAAACCACAAGGACCATTTCCAAAAGTTTCAGAAAATAACCGACCTTTTTCAGCTTATTATTATTCATTCATATTTCAATCAGGCAGGCATAAAAATTATAAGACCATGGTTATGTTATTCTAACGTTTTAAACAAACCGTACTGTCACTTCTGTTGGTTATTAGCAGATCGTCAAAACAAATCGTACTCCTCTGCTTGGGTTAACGGTGTTTCGGTTAGAAGCAATTTCACACAAACTATTCTTGACCATGAAAAGTCACAGCAGCATATTAGTGCCTCACTCTCTTATAATAATTGGTTGCAAGGAAATACCATCGATACTCTATTGAAAAGTGAAATCGATAGTAAAATTACATTCTGGAGAGATGTACTGCATCGTATAATTAATGTTATAATTACTTTAGTATCTTGTAATCTACCTTTGAGGGGGCATGATTCTGATTCTGGCAATTTTATGGCAATTTCACGTCTAGTATCTAACTATGATGCAACTTTAAAAGAACTTTTTCTAAAACCGAAAGGTGAAATAAATTATTTAAGCCCTACGATTCAAAACGAAATTATTAGTTTGCTTGGTACTTTCACTATTTGAAATTATTAATCCTGTTTCTAAAGCCTGAATGAAATGAAAATAATGACTTACAGAAATCTTGTATTTTATTAAGTAATCTTTTAAATAGACTGTGCCAATTAAAAAATCAGAATTCATTTAATAGTTTGCTAAATGAATCCAAAGATTTAGCAAAAAAGTGGGGGGTAACAACTGTTTTTAAAAACAGTAGGCGAAAGATAACGAAGCGTTTTTTTGATGAGTTATCACAAGATGAGAGAATTTCCGACCCGGAATCCTATTTCAAAGTCAATGTATACTATTGATGTTTAGATATATTAATTTCTCAAACTAAAGAAAGATTTCAGAGCCTTTGCAACCTGAGTAGTATATTCGAAATATTACAACCGGAGAAAATCCTATCTTCTTCAAGCGAAGAGATATTAAACGCTTCCGGAAAACTGTCTGCTAAATACAGTAAAGACATCTCACTTAATCTTTGTGACCAATTAAAGGCTCTAAAAACATGCTTAAATACTGAAATTAAAAAAAAATATTCCATTAAAGAACTCATTGAATTATTGCTAGTAAAATTCAATAGTCTTGCATCCAGTTTTCCCGAGGTAATCACAGCATGCTTTTTATTCTTGACCCTTCCAGTTACAACCGCAACGGCAGAAAGAAGTTTTTCAAAATTAAAACTAATAAAAAATTACTTAAGAACTTCGATGGGACAAGAACGGCTGTCAGACATCTCACTATTGTCCATAGAGGCAGAAACTTTAGAAAAACTAAAATCATCATCAGCCATAAATGATTTAATAAATCAGTTTGAGGAAAAGGCAAGGAGAGTGAATGTTTAAAATTCGATTTTTATTTGTAAAATGGGTAAATTATGTGATAAATAAATATTACTTCTCACAATATTTTTTTTCTTTTGTGAAAAATCTTTACCTCCATATAAGGGCCTCCAAAAAAAATTTTATACGGGGCCCCGACAAGGCACGCTACGCCACTGCTGATAGATGATGATTTTGCTAAACAAGTGATCATACTGTGTTTTTATTATTTTTTGTAGTAATACGGTTTTATTAATGCCTAATTATGTAGTTATATACACTAGTTTATCTATACACATATCATAAGCTCTCTTTGATGTGTTCAGGAACCGCATGTTTGACCGGCATTGTGGCTCTGCAGTGGTTTAGCTTGTTCTGTAGTTAGTACCAACTTCATGCAGGCGGGCGTCGGCGCTCGAAATTTGAATGTCAGTACCAACTTCACAGACAAACTAGGGGCGGCACGCAAGCGGGCGTCGGCGTTCGAAATTCGAATGTCGTAATATGTAGAAAAAGCACACAATATGGTCATAATGTGTAATTTTCCAGATAAGAAATGAGTTTTTACCAAGTAGTTTAACATTATGTTGATCGTAACGTGCGGTTTTTGAACGCATTTAAGAGGGTTTATGATACATGTGTAGATACTCTTTTAAACAAAAGAAAATAAATGACTACAATCAATAACATAATAATCGAATCGGTGATCGATTACTTATTTCTTTCTGGCAACGCAACACATAAAATAAAATAAATGAGCTGCATCATGCTAGGCATGTCAAAATTATCAAGAAAGACAATCACAGACAGGGCTGCCAGATTGTATAATTGGATACAAAAACTGTATAATTAGGTGACTGATTGTATCCTCTTTGTATCCTGGATACTCATGTACAATTGGATACATACAACCTGTATGTTGTAATCTGATTTCATAGTCGTTGTTTTCTTAATACAATGAGTTGAGTTGCCAGCTGCCGCTGTTGTGTAGAATGATTGCGCGTTAAGGATATGCATACCAAATAAGTTTAAAAAAACGTAGGTATATTCACGTCACTAACAATCAATATTATGTATGTGAAGGACTTTTATGCAGTGTTTGTATCCTGACATGTAATTTTGTATAATTTCAAACATGGCTGAATAATTTAAAAATTTCCACTGGCAGCCCTGATCACAGAACACATGGACATAATTCATTAAATTCAGTTACATCTGTAAAGTCTGTGGTTGGTTATGTACAATCAGATTCAGATTCATGAGCATTCTTTTTAGCTGTTGTCATCTTTTAACGACTTGGCTTGTGATAATTGATTCCGATATCGTGCTAACTTGTGAACCTGGCTTGTCGGACTCTGGACCTTATTTCTACGACGACCTTGGCATTTCTACGAATCCTGTAACTACCTAATCCTATCGATGACCCTGGCTTGAATTTGGATTTAATTGAGCCTGCTTCTGTACACGACGACCTCAGCACTAACACGGTAGAAGCGTCTTCAACTCAACAAATCGCTGCTGTGGAGCCGTTGTGGAACCGACTTGACACAAAGAAGAAGCCATAACCTCGTTATTTTGGAGGTGGTGTCTATTATACGAGAATGTATTTCCCCTCTAATTGTAAGTTTATTATGTCGTACAGTCTTACACTGTTGGTCACTACAGTATTTCAGTAGGTATACTTATAATTAAAATATGTGTTTTTTTTCTGACAGATTGAAGACAGCAGTATATCATGTCACCCTTGTTGGAGTCTGGCTTTAAATCAGTCGAGGAGTCCAACTCGGATAATGCGCTGTCCAAGTCGCAGAAGCACCATGATTGAGGAATCGAAGATCAGTTATAAACTGGGCTTCCGTTGTCATTGTCAGCAAATCCCATATAATACTTTTTTTGAACGCAGTCGCATCAGTTTTCTGGATACCCTGAGACAAATCATGTATTTTTTCGAAAAGATAAATGTAAATACAGCTGCCATAAATGTCAGGGTAACCAGATAATTGGCGATACAAGGGTTTTTCATCAATCATTTTTTAAGGGAGGTGTGGGAAGTGGCTGAGGCGCATGATAGTGAAATGATAGGTGGTGAGGACAACATTGTAGAAGTAGATGAGACGCATCTGTATACACGAAAATATCACCATGGTTGATTGACTCTTGCAATGTCAAATGTGTTTTTTTGGTTGCATGAGCTTACAAAACATTTACACATTGAGTTGATTCCCGATGAGACCCGGGTAACTTTAGACGCTATCTTCTATATTCAAAAAGGGGGTGTAGCGCCTGCACCTGGCTCACTTGAGCGGGGCCTTTGTGCATGTCCGCCTGCACATCTACTTCAGCCATCCCAACTCCTGCACCAGCTGGAGTAGGAGGCCTGGGTGTTCTAGGAGCTTGTGGGTGTTTGTTGTGTCACCTAGGATAGCCATCCTAGTTTCTGTTGTGGATGGACACCAGTAGCATGTGCTCTACTGTTTCATCCACTACCATGCATCCCCTGCACAGGGGGCTGTCCATTGCACCTGTAATTGTCAAGTGTTTGGTTTAGTGTACAATGGCTTGAAATAAGGCTTGTTAGTATTTTTATTTTACGTGGCAGTCTAATTAAGTAATTTGTAAATTTATGGTTGTACTTATCTATGAAAAGTTTTGTGTTTTTGCAATCTTCTCTGCTAGAACATAATAGGTTTTTTTGCTGTACTGTGGCTTCTCTGAGCCTTTTCTGTAGAGCTACCGCTGATGAGGCCGAGAATGGTGGAGGGCCAATTGCCGGCCTTTCTGCCCCTAATTTTGCTAGTTGCTCTGGTCACCTTGGTGACCTTTTACCCAATGGACTGTGACCTTGTTTTTCTCACCTAGCCTATTGAGTACCTTGTGGCATCCTAGTATAAGTTTTAGACACTATAATCGCGGCCAACATGCGTCAAATAGTAGTTTATGTGATTGATACATAATGCTTAATTATGTTCAGTTACATACACTAGTTTATCTACACACATATCATAAGTTCTCTTTGATGTGTTCAGGAACTGCATGTTTGACGGGCATTGTGGCTTTGATAATTGCTCTGCACTTGTTTAGCTTGTTCAGTAGTACCAACTTCACAGACAAATTAGGGGCGGCACGCAGGCGTGCGTCGGCGTTCGAAATTTGAATGTCATAATTTGTCGATAATTGATGCATAATGGTCATAATGAAAGTGAAAGTCCACACTAACACAGTGGAGCGCCGGACGTAAGTTAAAGTGATACATGGCCGAATTAATGTATCGCCATAATGTTTTAAAACAGTTACCATATGATGCCGCTCGTTTTCGTCGTCTCCTCATAGTTTATCCCGGCTTGGGAAAATGCGGCATCATGCCTAGCATGCCGCTGTTCGCCTAACTTTCCAAGGCAATGCGTGATATACCTACATAAGTTCGCCCGTCGATGATTGTGTAATTTAAAGTACTAGTCAAATCAGTTAATATTAAGTGTGATTTAACAGATTTATATTATGTAATTTCATATCATAGGGTTGCCAGATCAGAAAATTGATATTTCTGGATAAATTTCAGTGTCGGAATAAATAAAGCAACTAATTACTTATTTATTTATTTTTTATTACAGAACCTAAATTTATTTGTTTTTATGTTGCCACATATATATACTTAGAGTTTGATTTGACAGAGTCTACTAATTTCGTTCCTTGTGGTGTGCCTAAAAATGACTTAAAATTTAAGCAACTTAGATCAAAATTTAATCGAATGACTAGCTCTGCTTTTATAAGGTCGAAAGCCATGCGGTTTCGTTTTTTGGAATTTTTCTATTAAGAAGGCTAAACACTCTCTCACAGTAAGCTTTGCTTACCGGAATCGAAAGCACAACGTTTTTTTTTTTTAATTAATTTTTATCACATCTTTTAAAGAAATGTGCCCAGATTTTGTCCGTGGAAATGTCTTTAGGCAAGTGTTCATGTGCTTCTCTAAAGGCAGCAGTAATCAGAGTATAACCACAGATACTATACAGATAACTCATCTTTGTCATTGGTTTGCGGCCCAGCGTCGCGGGTATCGGCGAAGCGCAGGCGGCAAACAAATGGCGTGAAGTGTGCAGCGGGCGGGGTGCGTGCGGGTGTGGGTTTCTTTCTAATGGATATTGGATTGGGTTGTAGCGCGCGCTGTTTTAGCTAGGTACTTACGAGATAGAACTAAAAGTTATCAAAAAGTCGGGAGACTTCGTATTTTGTCGGGAGTCGGGATATCATATAAAAAATCGGGAGTATCTCGACGAATCCCGACCATCTGGTAACCCTAGGTGGCAGAGGCCTTGTCCTTATGCCCTGCTATTTGATTTCATTTTTATTATATGAATACTACGTTATATCTTTTTCAGATTTTTATTTGATTTCGCATGATCTGCTTTTGCTTTTATTTTTTATTGTGATATTACTTGCTTGTTGACTATACAAAAATTGGTATTTCTTGTTACATGTTGTTAGCGATAAATCAGACATTATTGCACATAATGATGATTCCACCTTTTTAAATACGCCAAAGTCACGACAATGTATTTTTTATTATTATATCTAAACATACTTCTTAGGCTACTACCGTAAAACGGGGTGAGTAGGGACGAATTAAGACTTTTTAATCGAATAAAACGACTTTCCTCATGCGAAGACTTCATTATATTTGAATAGATTTAGTTCCGGCAGCTTATATTTTATGTTTTTGAAATCCTTTTGGCATTTATTTTAGTATTTTATGCAATAATTACAAAAATATGTGCGATCCCTTCTCACCCCGTAATCGGGGTTATAAGGGACAGTGAAGGGGCGAGAAGGGAAATTTGCTAGGGTTGTCACTTTTAGATTTAAATTCATAGAAAAAAGTTAATACGTATGAAATAATAAAACAGACCGATAGCATAATTTTAAATGTTTATTATGAAACTGTTTCACAGATACATATATAGAAAGAGTAACATGGCATATATATAATTATTATATAATGAACATGTAGGTACGTAGGTACCTACTTAAACATTGACTCAATCTTCAAAAAATCATATTTATAAAAATGACAGTAAACTGCCAAAAACAATCAAAACCTGAAACAAACTAAAATTAACGAAAGCTTAATAACAGAAAACACTTCTTTTTAAAGTATAATTCAAAAAACAAATACCTGTCTATCGACCAATACAAATAACAAATATCTACCATAAATCATCATTTTGAACAAGTTAGGAACTTTTCTTTGTTTTCAGACTTTATTCTCATCTTTTTTCTTCTCAAGACTTTAATTCTTCTAATATATGATATCCTCAACTTTATTAAGATATTTCTTTTTTTTAGTAGACATCGCCTTTTTGTTCTTCGGCAAAGGCAATGGTAGCGGCAATTTTACATTAGATATTGTTTTGATTGTTGGCGATTTTACAACGTTTTCATTCTCTCATTCATCTCAACAATAACTTCATTGCAGTATAAGTCATCTTCAAAAATTACAGGTAATGTTGCAATATCAACAGAGTTAGGTTCTATTTCTAGCTCCTCAAATTTGCTGCAGGTAGCAACGCAAAATTTGTAATCAGTTAATGATGTCAAATTTTGCGTTGCTTTTTTCCTATTATTTTTCTGATGTGGTGGAGCATTCTTGTAAATCTGTATTACATTTATTTTTTTTCAATGCAGGACCCATCTCAGCTTTTTCTACACTAACGTTTTTCCCAGCTACTGTCTCCAGCTCTTTTCTTTCTTCTATTATTATTTCTTCATTTTTCGTTTCAGCTTCTTCCGAATATTCATTTTTTCTTCCTAATTTTGCTTCTGTAATGTTTAATTTTGATGTCAAATTTTGCTTTGTCTTTTTTCCTGTTCCTTTACCTTTTCCCGATGTTGAGGAGCATTTTTGTAAATCTGTATTTAATTTCTTTGTCTTTTTGCAGGACCCGTCTCAGCTTCCTCTCCACTTACGCTTCTTCCAGCTACGACCTCCAGCTTATTTTTGTTTTTTGGTTCCTTGATGTTCATAGTCCCGAACCGCATTTCTTTTAAAAGAATTATCAATAGCATCCTTGCTGTCTTCGTCGTTGGCTCTGTCATCTTTGGGCAGTCTCTCCAAAAGTACATTGACGTCTAGAGGAGCAATACCAGTTTTCCTAAATCCGGCTTTTACGTTTCATTTCTGAATTGTCAGTGAGTTGGTCTACCAATAGTTTTAATAAACGTGAAAAACAGCCCTTCGGTGTTGTTGATAAGGTCCTTCCATCGGTCATCTTCCATTTATTGAGTATATGTCTCCAAGCTGTTTTCATGGGCCTAAAGAACGCTACATCCAAAGGCTGCGTCAAATGTGTAGAGTTGGCCGGTAGGAACACAAAATGGATGTCCTTTTCTTAACAAAGGCTAATGAGTTCTGCTGAAAGGTGTGATGATAAATTGTCGCCAATCAGAACTTTTTTTCCCGGTTTCTTTTCAAACATTGGTATAACCGTCGTCTTTATCCAATCGCCGAAAATTTCACCGTCGAACCAACCGGATTTAGAGCGATTAAACCTCGCATTTTTCGGTCCGTTTAAAACCCAAGTATTATAAAGATGGGTGGCTTTGTACACTACGTATGGAGGCAATACTTCTCCATCTGCCGTTGCAGCCATCATCAATGACACCGACCCTTTAGTATGGTTGATAACTCTTTCAGGATATTTACAGCCTCGTTTTACAATAATTTGCTTACGTTCAGGGTCGTCAGTTACATTTGTCTCGTCATAATTAATAATATTTGACAGAGGTATGTTCGCAATGGACTTTACTAGTTCCGAATGGTACTCTTTTATTGTTTGCGGAGAAACTTTTGCTCTCGCTCTCTTGATATTTTGACAAATCCTTTTGGAAAGATCGTTTTTGTGTCGCTTGAGAAAATTTTCGGCAGAATCTGGGAAAGTTATTTTTAAATCTTTTACAATGGATTCCAGAAAAGTCAAGATATATCTTCACCACATAGCGTAAGTCCATGGTAGTTAATGGATATCCCCATTCCGCACAAATGTTCAAATTTTGAACTATATATTGTTCAGCACTCGCTGACAGTGCAGTTTGGCCGCCACTTGGTTTCATTTCCCATAATTTGTGACGACCAAGCACTGACTTGGAAATTACATATTTTAGTGCCACAGATGCAATGGATGTGTCTGATTTTGAAAGTTCCTCTAGTGCTTCATTTATGCTATTTAAGTCATAATATTTCCGTATTTTTGCTCCCGGCTTTGCTGCATATACCCTCGGCATCCTGTAAATAAAACAAACAACCTACTAAACAAAAAAACAACAACAAACAAAAAAAAGACAATAAAAGAAAAATAATAAAACACACCAAAAACAAGATAGCTGGTTCATTTATATGTAACAAGGGAAGCTGCTTGAACAAAAATTGTGTCTCCAGGTCCGTTGGAACCTGGTTTGAAAATGCAAAGATTCCAATGCCAACAATCTTTTACCTGATGTACTGCTTCGCGCAGAAATTAGATACTATGAGAGTTATTTGGGAGGACTACACAAAAGTCGGAGAGAAATGTCTGTCCCGGGTTAAGGCTATGTCGATGGCCTAGGGCGGCAGTTGAGGTCAGAAGTGACTGCCAGAGACTGCATCCGAACCCTCTGCTAGTCGTAGCGGTTTCCGTTCCACTGGGCTACGGGGGATGAGGACGAGAGAGGGCATCTGCGACTGCACGACCGCTTATGCACTAAAAATACTCCTGTGTAGATGACTGTTTCACAAATTGGGCGGAAACTTGGACCGTGTACCGCCGTCACATCCGCATGCTAGATCGTTTCCAACTCAGATGTCTTCGCAAGATAATAAATTTCAGATGGTCTGATCGCGTGCGGAACACTGAAGTCCTGCGACGTGCCAATGTGGGTGGCATTGAGGCCTACCTCATGCGGCGATGCAGCTTCGGTGGTGCGGACACGTGTCAAGGATGGCAGAGCAGAGGGTCGCAAAGTACATTTTCTACTCAGAACTTGAGGAGGGCAAGCGCAAGCGTGGCGGACATGTACAAAGATGTGCTGAAGCGGCACATGAAGAGGTGCGGCATAGAGCATTCCCAGTGGGAGAAGGGGAAGAGTAAGCCGCCCTCAGACCCGAGTGGAGGGCTTTGGTTAAAACCAAAGTCCCTGACTTTGAAATTCATCGGCGCGCCGAGCTCGATACCAAGCGTGATGAGTTAAAAGCCCGACCACCTGCGCTGCTAACTCATTATAATTATATAAATGGTGTGCTCACATGCTCGCAATGCACACGGATTGATTCTACGGCAAGAAAGTTCTCTGCTGCAGACACCGCACATGCATATGAAATGCCGGTAGACCACCATCGCGGCCGCCGTCTCCTTGCGGGCTACCGCAAGCCTGACCTTTACTAACAACGGTTGATAGTATCTAAGTATTCGCAACATTCGCTATGGAGAAGATACAGCGATGCCTTCGTCAAACAGTGAACTCATACATGTTGGAAGGAACGAAGGAAATGGTTATGTCCTCACTGGACAGAATTATCATTGAACAGTAATGATACCAAAGAATAAATGTGTTTTCTTGAGGATGTGGCCTTAATGCAGATGAGCATAGTGCAGTAATGATTGACAAAATATTGTCTTAACACAGAACTAATACTAAGGGGAGTAGAAATGTCATGCAAGCTTGAAAATGTCTCCGGCAAGTGGTCTTGAACATCTTCAACCTTTTTAGTTTTACGGCACAGTCAGCAAAGAAGCACCGTGGTGGAAAAGGTTAAGGAAAGGCATCATCCTCCTGCAGTTTGCGAAATGCAACAACCATTGTTATTGTCCTGCGCTTGCACCACATTATGTCAGGATGAATGTGATACACTACATCAAAGAAAAGACCAATATGCTAGTGAAGATGGAGCCACTAGTCCCGACATGGAAGCTGGAAACTTTCTTGAATTAATTCAGGACACCATAACTTACAAAACTGCAATTCAGCACTATGAAAAGTGATAACATAGTTTTAATAACTTTCACTAAACAGATAAAGTTTTATTATTATTACTAACAAAATTATGGATGTTAATTTTATAAATTACAAATTTCTTCATTCATAACATGCACTATTTATTTTTAAAATCACAATGATATTTCATATATTTATATTTTTTCTACTTTTCATATTGATGGTGTTTGATCAAAACTTTAAAAACTGGCGAGCATGAGGCAGGGTATTTCATTACCTAGATACAATTAAAAAGTTGTGTAATTTTTTAAATAATGTTTTGACAATACTGGCCCGCTGAGTAGCTGGCGCCAGTGATGCACGGGAGGGCATGATGGCAGTGTGGCGTGAGGTGCCGGCCCGGATATTCGTGCGCAAAGTTGTCTCGGGTACCTAATACCCTGCCTCTTTTCTATCTTCTCATATAATTATTTTTTTCTTTTTTGTTATTAAGTGTGTGTTTTGGCAATCAAGCATATAATAATTAATTTTTAATTGTATGATAGTTATTTTTATGCAAACAAAGTATTACTGCAACTTTGCGCCAAGCCAATGTGCATAGAGCATGCAAATTTTGTTTGCAATATTTGTGCCAATAACAACACAAGTAACTTATTATTTTTCTCATAAAAAAGATATATTTATTGTTAAATTTCATGCTGCTTATTTTTTTGTTTTTGTCATTTGAGTGGATTTTATTGTTGATTTTCTAAAACCCTAAAATTTTCATTCTTAATAATCAATTTATTTTTATTTTATTTTATAAAAAAAACCTTCAAATATATAAGTTCAGTGAAGAACATTAAATAAAAATTAATAAAAAATATCTAGAGACACATATTATTCACACTATATACCCGGCCACATTCTTGGTGTAACTTTTTTCACGTCATGCTCGCCGGTTTCAGTTTTGGTGGCCCAGTGGGAACCAGATGAGATCCTACAACGTGCAGGAGTCTTGTTTTCTTATAATCATACCAATTAACGTAGTAATTAGAATGCACAAGTTTTTCTTTTATTATACAAAAGACTGTCAAACCATTTAGTTAGCTACAGGTTCATGTGAGTATTCAACGAATCAAGGGCATAAATTGTACCTCCAAAATAATTTTGACTCCTCCATACAAATTGGCTTGGTCAGCAGACCATTTTGTATGGGGGAAGGAGTGTTGTGATGGCCGTTGTTAGTAAAAGTTTTTCTATTTTTATAATTTTTTTAAGAACAGGTGGGTAATAGTACTACTAAATAGTAATGTTTCATCGCATAAATTATTATAAAATTTTCGCCATATTATATATAATTCACACTTAAAACGATGGCTCGTAGAGACCTAAGTGTGTCTCGGCCTCAGATATTTCAGGTGCTTGTAGAATAGTTAAGAGAGAGAAGTAGTAAAAAAACGAACCCTAATGTCACGTTATGTGACGTCTCTACATAGTCGTATTATTGACGTACAAAAACTGCCCTCAATGCCACGTGTATGTGAACCGTAATATTGACGTACAAAAACTGACCTTAATGTCACGTTAATATGACGTCTCTCTCTACATAGACGTAATATTGACGTACAAAAACTGCCCTGAATGTCACGTCTATGTGACGTCTCGAAACAACCGTAATATTGACGTACAAAAACTGACCTTAATGTCACGTTAATATGACGTCTCTACATAGCCGTAATATTGACGTACAAAAACTGCCCTCAATGTCACGTGTATGTGACGTCCCTAAACAACCGTAATATTGACGTACAAAAACTAACCTTAATGTCACGTTAATATGACGTCTCTACATAGACGTAATATTGACGTACAAAAACTGCCCTGAATGTCACGTGTATGTGACGTCCCTAAACAACCGTAATATTGACGTCCAAAACTGACCTTAATGTCACGTTAATATGACGTCTCTATATAGCGTAATATTGACGTACAAAAACTGACCTTAATGTCACGTTAATATGACGTCTCTACATAGCTGTAATATTGACGTACAAAAACTGACCTTAATGTCACGTAAATATGACGTCTCTACATAGCCTTAATATTGACGTACAAAAACTGACCTTAATGTGACGTTAATATGACGTCTCTACATAGCTGTAATATTGACGTACAAAAACTGACCTTAATGTCACGTTAATATGACGTCTATTGCCGACCGATTAGGGACCGACCTTACTTAGAGGTCAGGATGACGTACAAAGCTAACTTATATGGGACCGACCCTAAATTGACTTATAACTGACGTCATTTATTACGTCACTAACGTCATCTTGCTACCTGGGAATTGGTATTTTGTTCTCTCCGGCATAACTCGGCGTGCTGGCATGTTAAAATTAAAACTAATTGATGGTTTTTAACACGCTTTTATTAGCTTGGGTTGTATGTATGTATGTATCTATGTATGTAACGGAATCTTTGAACTTAATTTTCACCAGTTTCCAGAAGTCTGATTAATTTGAAACTTTGCATACGTATCAAGGACCGATTACAATGCAATAATTTGATAACAGTTTCCCATTATCCTTATTAGGACGGCCAGGATTAATAAATTCTTTTATAGATCCTCTGTAGTAGAGTAAAAGGGACAGAGCGAGGGCGCGATCTGCGCATGCCTGCACTTTCGGACTTATTCTTTCGCTCGGGCACTTGGTACTATGGAGTGTAGAGACTCTGTACACGCCTTTTGGTATAGTACAACGGAGGCAAAAACGTTTTCAGGATAATTGCGTTCTCACCTTGTTCATTCTCTATGCATGCGTAGGTATTAATGAGACTAATATACGCAAATTACTGTATTATAATATTCATAAAATATATAATATGATAACCGTGACTCACAAAAGGCTTTTTAATCACAACAAAATAATCAGAACATAAGTTTTAATCAATTTATTTTACGGGAAAAAATTTGGTAAGCTCCAATGCTTTGAAATTACAGCCGGTAAGGAAGGAATTTAATACGATGAAAAAAATTTGTAATTATAAAGTCTTATTGATTGGAGTACAAATAACGCATATGAATTCGAAAAAAACAAGACCGGTACTTTAATTTACTAGACGCGTCGAAAAATCGCTGATTGCGTCTTAATTGTGTCAGTATATTCCACGGACATCTTTCTCCGTGACAAGAGTATCTATCCCGATTACTTCTGTATCGCATACGATTTCTGCATAGCTTTGGTCTTACAGTCGATAAGGAAGGAATTAATTATATTTATAACATATCATAAATTCTCACCGACTAAAAGATAAATAACAAATTCTAATTCAGAAAAACAAGGCCGAAAGTTTAATTAACTACTCATATGGAGAAAAGCTCGATCGAGTATTAATCGTTTTAGAATATTCTGTAGTTACCTCTTCGTTCCGGGAGTGGGTAATTTGCGCGCCTGCTGCCTTCCTTGGATGTGGTAGCCGTTTTTCAGGTTCCCTCTCCGGGAAATGAGTTCTACTCCGGGTTACTTATGTATAACGTACAATTTCTGTATAGCTTTGGTTTTACAGTCGATAAGGAAGGAATTAATTATATTTAAAACATATCATTAATTCTCACCGACTCAAAGATAAATAACAAATTCTAATTCAGAAAAACAAGGCCGAAAGTTCAATTAACTACTCATATGGAGAAAAGCTCAATTGAGTCTTAATCGTTTTGGAATATTCTGTAGTTAACTCTTCGTTCCGGGAGTGGGTAATTTGCGCGCCTGCTGCCTTCCTTGGATGTGGTAGCCATTTTTCAGATTCCCTCCCCGAGAAATAAGTTTCTTACTCCCGATTACTTCTGTATCAAGGACGAGTTCTGCATAGCTTTGGACTTACAGTCGATAAGGAAGGAATTTAAAAATCCCTAATCATCAATTCTGACCGATAAAGAATGTTGCAAAAATTTTTTAGTAACTATGAGTTTATTTAATAAATTACACAACTTTGAAAAAAAAAACAAATTTGAATAATTTAGAAAAAAATTGAAGCTTTCCAATTAAAATAAGAATATAATTCTATATTCTAATTTTAACTCATACTGATACATATAATTACATATAATTTTAACTCATACTGATTTCTTATGAGTTAAAATTAGAATATATTTCTATATTATAATTTTTAATATAAATGATTGCATATAATTATAACTCATACGAAATCAGTAACTCAACATAGTTAAATTTGGAAATTCTACATTAACTGAAATTATGTATAAGTCAAAAGTAAACAATTCCCGCTTGCGCGCAGGCCTGCGCAGAAGCCTGCGCCGGGGAGCTTGAGCCTGTCCGTACAAGTTCATTCTTGCAACTTATGCGTTTGCGCTTACGAACTATCCGCCGCCGCCTGAGCCTATGAAATCTAACACAATATTTTTACTTACTTTTCGCGTTGGCGGGATATATATGGAAGGGTGAAATATTTAGAGCGACATAATCGGCATGGGTTAAAGTTGCACCGTACAGGTTATAGCTGTGCTGACCTACGTATCTGGTCGTGATAAAAGAAGAACAAGCGATCATTTATTAAAGAACCGTGTAAATATCAACTGTGTTACATGGACCCATTATTTTTTGATGATACAAAATTCAGAGATTTCCAGATTGCTGAATTATTTAAAAATATTATAAAATCCTGCAATTTTAATGAAAAATATCCATCATATGGGGAAAATTCTAAAATATCGTTGTGAACAAGCTATCAAAAGAAATCAATTACTTGAGCGATCCGGAAATCAAATTTGGAAAATTTCGTAAACTGCTGAAATATCGTTGCGAACAAGCTATCAATTAGCGATCCGGAATTATTACCATCCCGAAAATTCTGTAAAATGCAATAAACAAGCTATTAAACGAAATTCATCATTTGAAAGCGAACCTGGGATGTATATTTCGACGTTCCGCTGGATAATCTTCGCACAATCTAAAAATTTTAAAATATTATAAAATTCTGCAATTTTAATAAAAAATATCCATCATATGGGGAAAATTCTAAATTATTGTTGTGAACAAGCTATCAAACGAAATCAATTACTTGAGCGATCCGGAAAGCAAATTTGGAAAATTTCGTAAACCGCTGAAATATCGTTGCGAACAAGCTATCAATTAGCGATCCTGAATCATTACCATCCCGAAAATTCTGTAAAATGCAATCAACAAGCTATTAAACGAAATTAATCACTTAAAAGCGAACCTGGAATGTATATTTCGACGTTTCGCTGGATAATCTTCGTACAATCTAAAAATTAGATTTATCTAAGAAGAAATTCGTTTAAAATTAGCCTTTTTCTCAAATATATTTAAAATCTCAGCAGTAATATTAATTTTCTATTTTACTTACTTCAGTTAGAAATTTTTATTTAAATATTGAACAAATACTATTAACTACAGAAATTAAGCAACATGTGATTCCCGTATCCACAACTATAAAATGTACAGCCCAATTTTAACATATGTCGAGCGCTAAATTTTCACTCAATATCACCCAATCCAATATAAGGTGAGAAACGTGCCGAGGGATGAATGGCAGAGGGTGTTTAAAAATGTCATGTCGCTAGCGTCAAATTCAGGGCACCAGGCTGAATCCTGTCGAATGTAAGCCTTACCCTTCTACAACGAACCTCTGGGAGGGTTGACTGTTTAATTGTCCGTTACTCGTGGGAACAAAAATGGCACTTGAAACTACAACACAAAAAAAGAGGAAATTGGCGAAAAAGAGCAGAAAACTGAAAGAAAAACTTTCAGGACTGTCGAACGATGAAATGTTCGAGAGAAAAAATAAAAGGCGATTATATATGAAACAATATAGAGCCTCACAATCAGAAGAAGACAGAGCAGCTCGATTACAGCATATGCGGCAACATAATGCTGAATATCGAGCCTCACAGTCAAAAGAAGACAAAGCGACTCGATTACAGCATATGCGGCAACGTAATGCTGAATATCGGGCCTCACAGTCAGAAGAAGATAGAGCAGCTCGATTACAGCATATGCGGCAACATAATGCTGAATATCGAGCCTCACAGTCAAAAGAAGACAAAGCGACTCGATTACAGCATATGCGGCAACGTAATGCTAAATATCGGGCCTCACAGTCAGAAGAAGACAGAGCAGCTCGATTACAGCACATGCAACAACATAGTGCTGAATATCGGGCCTCACAGTCAGAAGACGACAGAGCAGCTCGCTTGCAGCAAATGCGGCAACGAAATGCAGAGTCGAGAAGACTAAGTAGAGCCAGTATAACAGGCTTCATGCAGTCGATTAACACATTTTGTGACAAGATCTGTGAAGTTTGCACTAAACGGTGCTATAAAACTCAGATCTCTAAATGGATTGTAAATACTAAGTCAGCACCATATTTGCCTAACGAATTAAAACAAAGAAATTGCTTGATCGTTTGTCAACGGTGCAAGACTCATTTGAATTCAAAGAAAAATTTTGCACCGTCTAAATCTTATTGGAACAATTTGTACCCAGGATCCATTCCAAATGTAATTGCGGAATTATCACAAGCCGAACAACGGCTAATATCACGCATTATTCCATTTGTAAAAATTATCAAATTAAGTGGCGTATTTTTGCAATAAAGCTTTCGTGGCCAAGCGGTATTGTTCGCACAAGATGTTTTTGAAGTTACTGAAAACCTTGCGAACATGTTACCAAGAAGCGCAAATAATGCTGGGATAGTCGTCATTACTGAGCGTTTAGAGAATATTAACGTAACACGTCAATTTTCAATATCTAGGCAAAAAGTATACGATGCATTATATTGGCTAATTTCGAACAATCCACTCTACAAAGATGTTACTATCGATCAGAACATTGTAATTGGAGAAAATGATATTATAAGAGTAGAGGAAGAACCAGTCGAGATTGCTTTAGAGACCAATGAAGAACCTACTGAGAACACTAGCGATTACATGAAGATCAGTGACGTTTCGAGAATTGTACGTGCTTCATGGCATCAAGGCAACGATCTCATATTTACATCAGGATTCGAAGGAGTACAATGTTGTGCGATGGCATTAGCAAACATTCTCCGGGCCTGCATTCTTTCACCACAAGATTGGTCTACGAACATCCTTAATCTAAATATGATAACGGGTGACCAAATCTACACTAATATAAGATTTCAAACGGAGAGAAATTTAGCGGCTTATCCTATAGGAAATGATCAATACTTGTTAGTAAGAAATTTCGCAGTTATCCAAGATGACTTAGTCGCATTTGGCAAAAGACTACGGATCACTTTTGATGAAGAACCAAGTATATATGGAAGCTTGAACGACAAATCAAACGAAGCAAATCTTGTAAGTACTCTTCGTCAAGGTTTAGAAGATCTGTTCATGGCGCATAACGCAGGTATACTAATAACAGATGGTCAATCATTCGGATTAATGCATTATGATAGCAAATATTACTTCAGTAACTCTCATTCTTGTGGCCCATAGGGATCTAGAGCAAACGACAACAATGGAAAGGCTTGCGTTATTGAATGCGATAGTTTTGAAGAGTTCATGAGGATATGTAAACGTACAACTGGCAGCAAAAATGTACAATTTACTCTTGATTACATCGATGTTGAAGTCTTGGGTATACATGATGATTCTGAGGCAGAGGCTCATCAGAGCACTTAGAGGGCAGCAGCTGCATCCCAAACAATCACTTCCCAACAGAATTTAACTAATCAAACTATTCCACTGCAGACATCAATGATGGCACCGATTGATGTTATGCCACCTAATGTGGAAGATAAGATACAGGTTTCACGAAACCTTAACGAAATTACCCGCAAGACGAAAGATAATATCGTAAATGTGGGTCATGAACTGAAAGCAGAAGAATTTGCTTGGTACTTTTTGTTTCCCTATGGGAAGAACGGTTTTACAGAGCAGAGGCCTGTAAAAATTACAGCATTGGACTACTATCAGTTTAGAATATTGGGAAGTGACACAAGATTTCAACGTAACGATTATCTCTTTTATGCTTTATCGTTCTTTGAATATTACCGAATCAAAAGCACTATATCAGCATGCGGCAAGAAAATTGTTAATCAAGAAGGAGCAGTCGAAGACGTCCATCTTTATCTCAAAAATCTGAGAGGTTCTGCAGCATATTGGAGATCAGCCTTAAACGAACTATTAGCTCAAATCAGATGTATAGAAGCCCCAACATATTTTGTAACTTTTAGTTCAAATGACCTCCACTGGTTAGATCAGCGAAAGGCTTTATTAATAGCCGATGGTAGACCTGACGTTGATCCGAGTACAGTTGACATTTATGAGACTCAACGACTCATCGAAAAGTACCCAGTGATTTTAAGCCGACATTTCATGGTCAGAGTAAATGCTCTAATGAAATTCATTCAAAATAATGATGAGGTATTTGGAGGAAAAGTAAAAGACTTCTGGTGGCGTATTGAGTTTCAGAATCGTGGTAGTCCTGTCCTTCATATGGTAGTTTGGATCGAAAATCATCCAGCGTTTGATACAGAGGAAGGAATTCTTCTACTAGATCGGAATTGCTGGTGCAAAATTCCTACAGAAGAAGAAGATCCAGAGCTCTTCGAGCTTGTAAAACAATGTCAAATCCATCGACATACACAAACTTGTACGAAGAATAATACCTCTGTGAGATGGCGATTCCACTTTCCACGTCAAGAGTGTGACGAGACACGAATAGTATCACATTCTTCAGATGATTTCCTCCGTAATGGGGGCAGAATTTGCTTACTTAAGCGTCGTAAAGAAGATGCTTGGGTAAATAATTACCACCCAGAGTTATTGAGACTGTGGAAAGGTAATATGGATATTCAGCCGTACGGATCAAACGAAGCGATAGCATACTATATTGCAAAGTATCTATCAAAAGCAGAACCTGAGGGTGTTGATTCTGGAATTGCACAGGCAATACAACAAATCCAACTTTCTTTCACTGAAGAGTTTGCGTGAAACTGATCTTTCACGCAAACTCTTCAAGATATGTATGAAGATTCTTCATGAATGGCAAATATCAGCTGCAGAATGTGCATATCGGCTTTGTCATATTCCATTACGACACAGTTCACGAAATTGCATTTTCCTGAACACAAGAAAGCCAGAACAGCGTTACAGAGTATTGCAATTCGACAGAAGCGGACACGCGATTGGCTACTACAGCAATATCTTTGAAAGATATGAAAAACGTCCGTTACAACATCCTGACTACGATTTTACGAACATGAGCCTTACAGAGTTTGCTATGTTGTTTGAACCTTACTATCCGAAAGCAGTAAGTGATACCGAGGAAAGCGTTGATCATGATGCCTATGAAGAACAACCAAACATGCGTCGTCCACTCATCACTCTGTTGAATGAGAGCAAAATGGTTGTGAGAAATGTTCCTGCAGTTGTCAGAGTGCCATATTTTATAGCAGCATCGGATCCAGAAAACTTTTCCTACAGCTTACTCCTTCAATATATGCCTTCAAATAAGCTTTCTTGGCTCGAGAGAGTCGTTTAAGGGAAACAAGTAGACATATGTGCCAACATCGTGAGCGGGACCAACAGCTTGAAAACGCATTCAACAAGATACATGCTTTCGAAATTTTAGAGCAGCCAGAGATTATAAATCCTGAAGTTGAAGAGGAAGAGTTACCAGAGAGAGAAATGAGCAATGATCAATTCCAAAGAGCGCAACATGCTATGAATGTTGATCAAAGACAGTTGTTCATTCTTATCACAGAGAGTATCAAGAACCAACTCAATGGTGATACTAAACGAGAGAAAATTTTCGTAACTGGTGGAGCAGGCACCGGGAAAACATTCCTCTTTAATCTATTGAAAAACCAAGTGAACCGATGTTATGGAAAATCGGTGGTAAAAGTTGGTGCTCTAACTGGAGTTGCAGCACGGTTGATCGGTGGGTCAACGCTACACCGTCTGCTAAAGCTACCAGTAGAAAAAGATGGAGTAATTGTGAGTATGCCACTTCTTACTGGTAATTATTTGAGAGGAATGCGTCAATTATGGCAAAATGTTGAGTTTTTGTTCATAGATGAAATTTCTATGGTACCCTATGAGATGCTTTGTATGATCGACTCTCGTTTGCGACAGCTGAAAACCTCGGACGCTTGTTTTGGAGGCATAAACGTGATTCTCTTTGGTGATCTAATGCAGTTACCACCTGTTCGAGGACATCAAGTTTTTCAACAACCAGAACACATGAAGCCAGCTACACATTTGTGGCGACAGTTCGGTCTGATTGAACTTAAACAAAATATGCGTCAACAAGGAGACACGACATTTATAGATGTGCTTAACGCTCTTAGAGTTGGAGAAATGACGTCTAGGCATCTTGAAATTCTACTTGAAAAAGTTTCAACAGATGCGACTAATGAATTCTCAATCGAGAGTGCATTAAGAATTTACCCAACGAATGATCAGGTTGCTAGACACAACGAAAAAGTTCTCCAGAGTTTTAAGAATAAAGGGACAGTTATTTATACAATAAAAGCACAAGACCAACTCATTGATGCTACTCGAAATCTAGGTAACAAGGACTTAGATTCTGTGATACCTAGCGATATTAATAAAACCGGAGGTCTTCCGAATGTATTGAAAATATTCGTAGGAGCTAAAGTGATGTTGAGGACAAACATTGACGTGTCGAAAGGTTTAGTGAATGGCAATATGGGTTTTATCATGTCGCTAGCATTTTAATACTTTTCATAACTCTCCTCTCATAGATAGTTGCCAATAGAATGGTTGTTACATTTACTTTATCAAGCACCCCACGCTGTTTACTCTGAATTGAATTCTTTTGTTAATTACTTAAACTTTATTATAATTTTATTTTGAGGTGATAAATTCTGATTGATTGTTCGATCTTCTACTAGTGTATTATAAACTCTCTGAAATTAAAAATTATTTTCTAATTTTTAGTTCGGTTAGCTATAAAAGCGTGTTTTTTTAGTTTTTTTAAACTATTATTTATTCAAGTAGGGATGGTCGGCTCATGTAAATCCGAAATAGCTCAGCATGAATTTCTGAAGCATCACATAGGGCGCAGGAAATCGGGAATTCCAACTAATAAAATACAGTTTTAGGAAGCTAAAGCTATGGTTGAAATTTTAAACCAGGGTGCATTCACTCAGTAGAAACACTTCCACATACAAATTCTGCTTTTAGAATTAGTTCTTTCATTCCTCCCCAGAGGTCGTGAGTCAGGCTGAAAGAAAAGTATCCAGAGCCATAAAAAGAGGTTGTGATTACAATCCGTCCTACGCATATTTATAAGTCGAAATAATTTTTATAGAGAACATATGAGATGTTTACCAAAATATTTCAGCTGAATTATAGCTGGAATTAATGAAAAAAACTTGTTTGTCTGCAGTCTGGTGATTGTTAATATTTTTAATTAAAATATTTATCCATAGCATACTCTAAAGTTCAACTGTAACGAAACTCCGGTTGACATGTCACTTTGATTGATTGTGGTTCTCTGTGATTTTGTTATTTATTAGGTACAGCAACAACCTTTGCCCCCCTGGACCTGGATTTTGGATATCGACAGCTGCATTCAAACACTGATCCCTTGCTCGGAATGTAGACCTGACCCGCTCATTTTTGGAATCAAGCCTCAAGAAAGATTAATGAGAAACGATGCTGTGTTCCTAACTGCAATACAACTAGAACGTGATACTTTATTGTAAAGCGTGATCTTGTAACCACAAGTAGTATAAGTACAGACATTTGGTCAGTGTCGATAAGAGGGCGGAACCCCTTAGCTACACTCCAACCGATTAGACTCACTTAGGTTATGATACTAGTTCCTTAGGTTATCGTATATATGTGTCGTACTATTATAAGGGCCTTTCACTGTCTGTTCTGTTCACTTAGAGCTCCAACAAAATGAGAACCTCTCCTTTTGTGACAAACAAACCTTCCTTGTCTTGAAAAACTGATTTGAAGCAGTCATTATCTTTATTCATTCGGTCCATTATATGTACTTTTTTAGATTTACAGGTGAAGACCATATATATATATATATATATATATATATATATATACACAGTCAGGTCATAAGTTCTGTCACACATAAAAACTTTTGAATTTAGAACGCTGGCCACAAAAAAGTTTATTGAATTCGAATTTCGAATTTTTCATGAAAATAAAAATGTGTACTTTTTAGAATTTTCCTCATTTTTAAATATGGAGTGGACACTTAAAGAAGACCGTGTCGCAGTTATTGCGTTGCATCGTTGTGGTTACGCGCCAATTCAGATTTTCGACTTACTGAAAAATTTGAATATAACCAAAAGATTCGTTTATCGTACCATAAAACGATACAATGAAGACTCTAGTGTAGATGACAGGTCAAGAAGTGGTCGCCCTCGCTCTGTTAGGACTCCAGCAGTGATAAAAGCTGTGAAGGCGCGAATTCAAAGAAATCCCATACGTAAGCAGAAACTGTTGGCCCTTCAGATGGGGTTAAGCAGGACCACGGTGAAAAGGGTGTTAAATGAAGACTTAGGGCTTAGGGCATATCGAAGAAAAACAGGACATCGTTTGGACGCTCGTTTAATGGACCTGAGACTGAAGAGATGCCGCGCTTTGTTGAAGCGGTACGCGGGAAAAAAGCATTGGGAAATTCTTTTTTCGGATGAAAAAAATTTCACCGTGGAAGAGAGCTACAGCAAACAAAATGATAAGGTGTACGCACACAGCAGTGAAGAAGCGAGCAACCGTATTCCGCGTGTCCAACGAGGTCATTTTCCATTCTCGCTCATGGTTTGGTTGGCAGTCTCTTATTGGGGCTTAACTGAGGTACATTTTTGTGAGAAAGGCGTAAAAACGAATGCAGTGGTGTATCAAAATACATTCCTCAAGAACCTTGTGGAACCTGTTTCTCATACCATGTTTAATAACAGGCACTGGGTATTCCAACAAGATTCTGCGCCAGCTCATAGAGCGAAAAGCACACAAAACTGGCTGGCGGCACGTGAAATCGACTTCATCCGGCACGAAGACTGGCCCTCCTCCAGTTCAGATTTGAGTCCGTTAGATTACAAGATATGGCAACACTTGGAGGAAAAGGCCTGCTCAAAGCCTCATCCTGATTTGGAGTCACTCAAGGCATCCTTGATTAAGGCAGCCGCCGATATTGACATGGACCTCGTTCGTGCTGCGATAGACGACTGGCCGCGCAGAATAAAGGCCTGTATTCAAAATCGCGGGGGTCATTTTGAATAAACTTTATTACCATAAGAATCTATGTTTTATTAAGTTCATTTTGCTATATAAATGTTTACATAAATAATAAACATGTCTAAATTATTTCATATTGCACATGTGACATAACTTATGATCTGACTATGTATATATATATACCACTGCATACATTCCCCAATCCTTCTAAGGATCCTGACAGGTTCCTGGTCATGGCATGGACCTTTGACATAGTGGGAAATGTATTGGCTCTTAAAGAGAAACTTTTATTGAAACGACGAAGAATATGTCAAAAACACTTTGAAGAGAAATATCATGCCTCATCCAAAACTCTTTTTCGGAATTCCATCCCAACATTGCATACACCAGTATAATTATTGTAAAACTATAATTACAATATATGTTGATTTTAATGATATAAAATGTGATACTCATAAATTAAAATTTATTGAATTATCACCCCATTTTTTTTAGTTCACTAAAAATTAATGGAAATAAACGAAGCCTACAATAATCTCTCTCCAAATTAAGTTTGTATGATATCTACACAAATAATCTTAAGTGGTCTGGTCATCAATATAAATTCAATTTGAAGATTGATGATTGTAGGTTTCCTTCTTACATTACACTGCTACAGCTATGTAAAGCTAGGATATGGTCACAGAGTAAATTATTAGTCTTGATATAGAGACATCAGTCTGCCTTTACGGCCAGCGCCTCTGGCGGCGAGTGAAAAAACCAAGTCTAACAAAAACATACCTATAGCTATACCATATCCAGGGTGCATTCAAGTAGAAACACTTCCACATACAAATTCTGCTTTTAGAATTAGTTCTTTCATTCTTCCCTAGAGTTCGTGAGTCAGGCTGAAAGAAAAGTATACAGAGCCGCAAATAAAAAATAATAAAAAGAGGTTGTGATTACAATCCGTTTTACGCATATTTATAAGTCAAAATATTTTTTAAACAGAACATATGAGATGTTTACCAAAATATTTCAGCTGAAATATAGCTGGAATTAATGAAAAAAATTTGTTTGTCTGCAGTCTGGTGATTTTTAATATTTTTAATTAAAATATTTGTCCGTGGCATACTCTAAAGTTCAACTGTAACGAAACTACGGTTGTCATGTCACTTTGATTGATTGTGCTTCGCTGTGATTTATGCAACAAAAAGCAATATAATAACTTCACTCTACGATTCCGTCTCTTTTTATTTCGTTCCCTGATCTCGAGAGCCGTTGAAATGCTTCGGCGGAACCCCGGCCGGCATCGATGTACTTACATCGCTCTCGACTTCGCTCTATTTACATTCCTTAGCCTTGTTTTGTTTTAAAGTTATTATTAGAAATTCGAAATAGTATCAATTATCATGTCAAGCTTTACATTTAAGTACATGAAAATAGTAGTTTATGTGACTGCTATATAATGGAGGGCATTAATACTCGAGAGTGGGTTTATGAAACGAGCCGAAGGTGAGTTTCATAATAATATCACTCGACGAGCGTCTTACCACAAAAAACTTTAACCATTGTTTAACACATGATTATAAAAATCGTTACCACAAAACTGATTTTAGCGTCTTAGCAGGGATAGGCATGGCTTATATTATGTGATCAATTTGGGCAACCGAGAAAGCTTGTTTAGTGAGTGTCTTGTTTGTCAAGATGGCGGAATTATTGACCAGCTGTTCTGCTGTGTTGGTTTTGTTTACGAAAAAGCGGTTTTTACTCCATTAAAATCCAAGTTTTACCGTGAGGAAACCTTCATATCTCCATAGGACATCGTGGGGAAACCTCCTTAGTGGCTGCGATGGGCTATCCCCCTGTCATGCAAAATGGACTTAATTATCTAAAAGTGGGCACACCTGTGCCTCTGCCACCCCGTATCGAAAAAGCATAAAGCTATATATCATCCAATGGTGACATTTATGGTGGACTACTGGGAGACAGTGTATACGTCGCGCGACACGTTATGAGCGGTGGCCTTGAATGCGCAGTAGTCACTTTTCAAAGTGTTTTGGTGTGTAAACGTCGTCTATGACACGTATATTTTCCTTGCTCCGCTGTGAATTTTAATATTATATGCTAAAAGTTAAATTCAGTGATAGTTTTTTAGTACTACATGTGGCCTGTGTTGTTGGCTACATTGTGGTGAAATAATTGTGTTAAAGTCTCCTGTTACAACGAAAATAAAGCCAAAATACGTCCCCATAATTGCCAAGAAACCGTTGGAACTGACCTACACCAACTTCGAGATCGCCAGCGAAGCAGTCAGTCAGGTGACTACTGTGTATCGAAGGTCATCGACCTCACGCATATAGTTGCAGATCCGTAGTGTATGGTACAATATTTCACCCGCTTCGCTAAGTGATCCGGTGGCGCTAATTGGTAGACGCCAGGCTGCAGCGAGAAGGGTACTAATATCAAATCCAAACGTAACTCGTGTTTATTCTTTTTCTTTTTGTTCTCGCTACAGTCGATAAAATGGCATCGGTTGCTAGTAAGGAAACTGTATAAGCATGCTGCCGCAAGACAATTGCAAGAAGAGACGTACCCCTAATTTGTATTTCGTGTGCTGGTAAATACCACGAACTATGTATTCTTCCCTCGGGAGATGAAAGTATGTCGGATGAAGCCAGAAAGTCTTGGGTATGCCCGTCATGCGTATCGAAAAAGCCCCGGGAAGCGAAAATGATTCAACGCCGATACGCCGTAAGATGGATTCTAACCCAAATATCACAGTGGCCACCGAGCCGATTATGTTGGAAAATGCTTCCGTAGAATCCTGTTGTGTGCACGAAGAAAACCTCAGGCGCATTATCAAACTGGAGTTTGCCGAGGTATACGATTCCACGCTCAAGGATTTGGTCGTTTCAGTCAAAAAGCTCCAAGCTTCCAACGAAACTCTGATGCAGATGGTACGAGACTTAAGCTGCACCCAAACGGAAAAAACCCAGCTTCATGACAAGGCGGATGTGGGTGCCAAGCTGGATGGAGTCACGCCGCCTGCACAGCAGCATGGTAAAGCAAAACCAGGACGTCCAAAAAAAATCATGTGCCGTCTTATGCTTCTACTGTAAGAAAATTTGTGCCCGCGCCACTACCAGCGGAAATGAAGAGAGCTGAACAGTGTGCTCATATTCAAGAAATACCTCGGGAAGAATCACAGAACATTCAACAGGAAGAGAGCGCTGCCACGGATGAGTCTGAGTGGAAAACTGTGCAAATGAAGCGCCCGCGCCGTTCTAGTGACGTGATAAGAGGAACAGCAGCACCAGGATCTACAACGCTCCGGGCGGCCGAAAGGAAGTATTTCATTCACGTCTATTTTCTTAAGGTCGGCACGACTGCTGATCAAGTACTTGAACATCTGAACTCAATACGCCCAGACGATACATGCACAGCTGAAAGTCTCAAGCCAAGAGGAGAATTTGCATCGTTTAAAGTAGGTGTCCCTAGTAAACTGTCACAGAATTTTTATGTGAGAAACATTGGGATGAGGATGTGCATGTTAAACCGTGGCATACATTTCGCAAGTCGCGTGGAGAAACTGAAAAGACCACGGCATAAGACATGTACATTTGTATACCAAAATGTCAGAGGCCTTCGAACTAAATTATGTCAATGTAAGCTAGGTATGCTGAAAGCAGGCGCAGATATCTTTGCCATTACAGAATCGTTTCTGGTGAGCAGCATCTCAGACTCCGAGCTGATCCCGCCCGGGTACACCGTGCTGCGCCGCGACCGCGTCGACGACGCTGGCTGGGGCGGCGTGCTATTGGCCGTGCGGGACCACTACGATGTGCAGCAGATCTCAGATGTGGAGGATTATTCAGATAACGTTGAAGCGGTTTTTGCTATAATAAGTAATAATTTTATAAAGTTCCTATGTGCACTGGTCTATATCACACCCTCGTCACCAGATGCCCACTACTCTAAAGTATTTACAGTAATAGAAAATGTGGTATCTAAATTTCCAAAATTGGACAAAATTGTACTTGGTGACTTGAATTTAAATTCTTGTGGCATCAATCCGTTACTACAGTACCAACACCTAATGGCGATGGGTAAATTTAATCAACACAATTATGTAACAAATAAGAATGATGGTATACTCGATGTAGTGCTGAGTGATATGCCCACTGAGCGAGTAGATGTGTCTGGGGAGGTGGAGCCGCTGACGAGGCCTGTGGACGGGTACCACCCTCCGCTGGAGCTGCATGTGCGTTTCCCGCGCCCCCAGCCTCGCGTCCTACCATCCGAGCATGCTACGCCCCCGCTGCCGTTTGATTACTCGTCTGATTGCTTATCTGATAGTGCACTGTATGCGTCGCTTTCTTCTGTAGATTGGGGTGACTTATATGGATGTGTAGATGTCGACAGTTGTGTCGAGGTACTATATAGTATATTTTATTCATGTTTAGATGATTGCGTTCCCAGAAAAATGCGTAAAAGAATAACCACTCGGTATATTTACCCGAAGTGGTTTACTTCTGACATTGTACGCAACATTAAAAACAAATATTTTCATTTAAAGAATTTAAAGGCACGGTAAGGAATTCAACAGATAAATGTTTAAGTACTACAGAACCCGAGTTAAAGAACTCATTGACTTAACCTATGCCGACTACATACGACGTGCTGAGAGGCAAATACACACTGACCCGACTACGTTCTGGGACTTTATAAAGGACCAACGTAAGTGTAGACAGACTTGCGATATATACACTTATGAAGGAAACAAAGTGACCGGAGTTGATGCGGCTAATGCGTTTGCCGCTTACTTTCGTTCGGTATTCCTACCTGACAAACCCCTTCTTGATGCGAAAGCTGCTGAGCGGAAGGCTGGACCGGCGGGAGGCTCCTCGCGTATAGCGGTCGATACTATTACCGTCGCAGACCTACGCCGGGCTGGACTGCGGCTGAAGCCACGATCATCCCCTGGTCCTGACGGTATCCCACCATTCGTGGTAAGAGACTGTCTGTCAGCGCTGGCGCAACCCCTCCTCCATGTTTACAACACAGCCTTGAAGACCTCAACATATCCCTCACGTTGGAAATTGTCGCGTGTCACGCCCGTGCTCAAGGACGGTTCTAGCGCTGAAGTAGCTAATTATAGACCCATAGCTGTCCTCTCTGTTTTTGGTAAGATCTTTGAATCAATAATTAATGGTCACGTCACACAGCAAATTAGAGTTCAGCTAGCAGATGCACAGCATGGATTCCGTCCTGCTCGTTCGACGGTTACTAATCATCTGAACTTTGTCAACTACGTGTCATCTGCTATGGACAAAAAGAAGCAAGTAGATGTGACCTATTTTGACTTCAAGAAAGCTTTTGATCGGGTCCATAACGATGTGCTTCTGCATAAGTTTGCTGCCATAGGTTTCACTCCCAAGCTTCTAAACCTGTTTGCAAATTTCTTCTCGAATAGGCTACAATACGTACAGGTTTCAGGTATGCGTTCAGTATCCTATAATACTTGTTCTGGAGTAAGTCAGGGGAGCACCCTTGGCCCTACCCAGTTTCTCATTATGATAAATGATCTTCCTGAAGTCATCGAGACTGCCGAGTGTCTTATGTTTGCTGACGATTTAAAGTTGTTTTGGAGCATTGGATGTGATGATGATGTTAAGTTATTGCAGGGAGACATTGATAGGGTGGTTGAATGGAGTGTGAGAAATAACTTGGCCTTCAATAGCTCCAAGTGCAAGACTATGACTTACACTCGACTTCTGACTCCTATACATCATGACTACACTATATCTGGCACTCCTATCGTGAGAGTTACCAAAATTCGTGACCTCGGACTGACTATGGACACAAAACTAACTTTTAATGACCACATCCAGGATACGTGTAAGAGAGCTTACAGGTCGCTTGGGTTTGTGATGAGGCAGGCAAAGGCTTTCAGTAGCGTATCTACAGTCATAACATTGTACAATGCCTTTGTCCGTAGCAGGCTTGAATATAATGCAATCATCTGGGACCCACATGAAGTCAAATATAAGCTCATGTTGGAAAAAGTCCAGCGTAAATTTGCAAGATCCCTATATAAGATAATGTATGGGTACTATCCACACTTATTTCCGTCTTTGTTCGTAGCAGGAATGGTGGGAATTGACACCCTTGAGTTGAGGAGGAAGCTAGCGCTACTCGTGCACTACTATCTCCTTATGCACAATAGAGTGGACAATCCCACAGCTCTGCAAAGCTGTACCTTATCGGCTCCTAGATGCTACGCAACGTTGCGCTCTCGGCCGCTTTTTGCGACGGGTGTGGCCCGTACAGAGCATGCTCGACACGCGCCCACCTTCCAGGCACTGACATTGCTGAATGCGTGTATCACTCAGTACCCGGAAACTGATATTTTTGGTATGCGCCTTTGGCAATTTATTCAAATAGTTATTAAGTACCTTAACACAATTCTATTTATGTGTGAGAAATTTATTGATAATTAGTTTTTCACAATGAACTTGCTTTAATTTAATTTGTTGATTTTAATTTAATTTGTTTATTTATTTATTTATTTATTTATTTATTGATACTAAACCCACAGCACATGACGATTTAAATATAAATTAACAATTATACATTTCTAAGGCCAATTACGGGCTTTCATTATTTAAATCTAGACTTATGGTATTAGTTGCGTGCAGAAAATATTTCAAGAAATTTTACTTATTAAACTAACTTAACTTTAACTAAATTAAACAATATCTTGATTTGGTAGGATTGTGTGGTGTAAGTGTGTGGGTCTTGTGTATGTGTACCTGTGTGTTGTGGTGGCAGTGTGTGGTGTTTTGGTTGTGTTTGAATTTGCATTTTTATGTGAGAGAGTTTATTTACAACTGTCCTTCAGTATTGACAGAATCTGCTTTTTAAATATAGACTTTGAGAGATGGAATATGTCAACGACGGAAAAGCAATTATTGTATGTACGTGGCAGTCTGCAGCTGATGGAGTTGGTGGCGTAATTAGTGCGCGCGAATGGTATGTGGAAGAGAGAAGAGACAGTTTGGCGGGTGCGAAAAGATGGCGTATTCAGTCTGAGTAAGGAGTTCACCAGGTCAGAGCAATCAACGTGGCCATGACAAGTGTTATACAGCATCATCATATCGAGCAGAGTACGACGGTTCTTGAGGCTTACGAAGCCATGATGTTCGCAAGAACTCTCATACTCCTCGCTCATGAATCTGTCACGGTAATTCAAATGTCGTAAGAACCTTTCTTGAACACGCTCAACTTTGCTTATGTATATGTTGTACTGCGGGTTCCATATAGTGCTGCAATATTCTAAAACACTTCTGACGTAAGTAAAGTAGAGGTTCCGAACACAACTCAGGTCAGTAAATGGTTTGCTAACCCTTAAAATAAACCCAAAACTTTCTAAAAGCTTTGTTTGTGATCGACTCTATATGCTCTTCAAAAGTTAATGTAGAATCCAGAATTACTCCTAAGTCCCGGATAGAATAAACTCTTAGGATAGGCGTATTATTCAGGTGATAGGTGTGCAGAACAGGTTTGATTTTTCTGGTGAAACTAATAATGTTGCACTTGGAAACATTGACGCTTATTCTGTTCTCTTTATAATAATGTGACAGACGGTTCAAATCCTCCTGCAAGTGAGCGCAGTCTTGTGCAGACTTAATTTTACAGTAAACTTTTTTGTCGTCCGCATACAGTAGGAATTTAGCGTTTTGAAAACAGGTCCCTATGTCGTAAAGATAAGCGACGTACAGTAATGGACCCAATATTGAGCCCTGCGGGACACCAGATGGTATAGTCATTAGATCCGACCTGTGCTCGCCAATCACAACAGCCTGGCTACGATTAAATATATACGATTTTATCCAACGTAGTAAATCACCCTGAATTCCAAGTTTCCCTAACTTTATAATTAGTATATGATGATCGACGCGATCAAAAGCCTTTTCGAAATCTGTATAGATAGTGTCTACTTGTCCACCATTGTCCATACCTCTGAGCATTGCATCGACGAATACAGACAGATTTGATGTAGTAGACCTAGATCTCATGAAGCCATGCTGTTCACCCGGGATATTTTGTGATATCGCAGTGCAGATATGATTGTGGACCACCCGCTCCATGACTTTGCTGAAAACGTTGAGAATCGATATCGGCCTGTAATGTTCAACCAGTAATCTCGAACCCTTTTTATGTACAGGAACGATGTTAGCAAATTTCCATTGGTTGGGAAAGTTACCCTCTGTAAACGATCTGTTAATAATGACTGTTAGGGGCCCTGCAAGCTCTTTTGCACAGCTTACGACTAGTATAGGCGGTATCTTGTCACTGCCAGGTCCCTTACTTTTGTCTAGAGAGCTTAGTAATTTATAGACAGAGTCTGTAGAGACGCGAATGCTACTAGTTACTTTGGGATGTGGTGGTTCTAGAAGGTCAGTATCGGCATATAGAGCTGCTGGTTCCCTAAACATTTTGCCGAAGTATTCGTTGAAGGCATTGCAAGTCTCCTTTTCTGTTTGTAGAGTGATATTTTCGTGTGTCATATTTTTAGGATAACCTGAACCTTCTTTGCGCATGGACTTGACATACGACCAGAGCAATTTCGGGTCCTTTTTAATGCCATCCTGAGCAAATAATATATGTTTTTGATAGCATTCATGTTGGACGGTCTTGCACCTGCTACGAAGTAGAGCAAAGGCACTGTAGTCCAACGGATTTTTATATTTTTTCCATAGTCTGTGAAATTTGTCCTTCTCCTTGATAATAGCAACCAGTGAGCGACTATACCAGATTGGATACTGGTGCGATCTGCATGTTGTTCTTTTAGGGACGTATTTTTCGATAGCATTATGTATATTTCAGTTCAGCAGGCAGACCGCATCATCGGTCGAGCCTGTGTTTAGGCCAGACCAATCAAGAAGGGAAAAGTAATCGTTCATAGCTTCATAGTCACCTTTTCTGTATTGGTACCTAAGTTGTCTGGTAGTGGGGATTTCCAGAATATTAATATCATTAGTCTCTATTTCCAGGGTCGTGTGAAAACGGTCTTCGGCCACTAATGGTGAGGGAGCCTGTTGTACGTCTATAGCGAAATTTGTGAAGACTAAATCCAGGACATTACCACAACAATTTTTTAGCCTATTATATTGCCTAAATCCAAAAAAACTCATCAAGTTTGCTAGGTTTGAGCCGGAATTCTGAAGCGCTACCGAGACTGTCCTCGTACACAACGGTACTCCAGAGTCCCAATTCAAACAAGGTAAATTAAAATCCCCAACTATTATATATAAGTCCTCTGGGTGTCGCTGCGTGATTTCACTCAGCGCTTCCAGAAAACACTGTATGCGTACGGGTAGATTTGAATCCGGGGGTAAGTATACCAGCACAATGTGCAGGTCTTTTTTGGTAGCCATTGTGCTACCCGGTACAGTAAGCCAAATACTCTCGTGGTCGTCTCGATGCCATTCAGGCCGTGCGCGGGCTTTGAGCGCGGGCGCGCTTAGTGCCATAATGCCGCCACCAGCCGTCGCAGATACACGGTCACGGCGAAATATATTATAGCGGTCGGGATCGGCGATTTCCGCATTAAGGAACCCTTCGCATAGTTTTGTTTCCGTTATTAGTATAAGGTCGTAGCTAAATGCGGCGATACTATTATATATATTTACCGTCTTGGTTCTTAGACCGTTTACATTTTGATAAAAAATTCGTAGACTATGAAGTGTAAATTTTAGGCTGACTCGAAATAATTATGATGTAACATATAAATAGAGTTAACATAAGTTTGTTGTAAATACTGTCATAGTGAGATAGTGCTCTCTCGGGTGTGTGTGTGTTGTGATAAGTATGTGTATTTATGTTTTGTAGTTTCAGAGTGTTGTCGGGCAAGTATAGTAAGTAGGTTTTAGGGGTGGGGTTTACTAAGTTATATAATAAGTAGGTATAGTAGTATAGAATTAATTTTAAACAATTTTCATTAGATCTGCTTCTGTTGATATCAGTATATGTGGTGCATTTATGGCCCTCCTCACAAAGATGCGACAGTTTTTTGTCCAGACGTATTTATAGTCAGAGCTACTAGCTTTAGTTTTACAAGAGCTAAACAGTTTCTTGTTTTTAACAGTCAGGTGTTCATTGACGTGAATGCGCTTCGCAGGCCCATTGATGCCGATTTGCGCAGTGTCTAGGTCGTGATGCTTACGAGCTGCCGCGTAGAGCGTGTCCTTGACATTCCGCTGCCTAAAGCGGACGACGCGGCTTGCCAGCCACTGCGCGTAGGGGCTGCACTCGATGCGCGAACTCGACGTCATCGGCTCCCAGTTCAACTCCCACGCATGTCGCGATGCTTTTGACCAATCCGTGGGTTGATTCCCCTTCGACTTCTGGTACGCCTACTATTTCCAGGTTCTGCAAGCGGGCCCATTGTTGGTTCTGTTGAGATTCGCGTTCAAGGGCTGTTACGCGTGTTGTCAGTTCCTTTGCAAGAGCAGATAGCTTCACGTTGTCTGCACGAAGACTTTTGTTTTCTTCATCCTTTTTGCCAAGAGATTTATGGATGCTGTCTATGCTTGTTTCCGCCTTTTCCAGTTTTGCTTGGCAAATCTCGACGTCTAAACGTAGCGTATTAAAATTATCGTGAATCTTGGATATTTCCTGCCTCATAGTTGTGATCTCAGTACGGATCAGACGCATTTCTGTTAGCAATTCCGTCATGATATTACTGTGATCCTGATTAGGATTAGGATTATTCGAGTTCGGTAGGATTTCAGATGGTCCAGCGATGTCTAGATGTTCGGGCGAATCAATGATGGATACAGTTGGTGATGGCATGGATGTCCTGACTCCATGCCCGCTTCCCACTGGGGTATTGCTGTTGGCGATAACTCTTCCTTTCTTGCTTATGCAGCATGGACAGACCCAATTATCAGGTACGTCTTCCACGACGGAAACGCATTCTTTGTGAAAGATTCCTTTGCACTGACTACAAGTGGCGCCACCTTTTGCTGCAAGAAATTTACCGCATCCTCCGCACTTTGGTTTGCTCATCGTGTTGTAAAAGGTCTACAGCGGTCAGCGATCGATCGTTCGCGGCACAGCCGCTGCTAGGCACAGTGATTGTACTGAGTGACGTAAGATGGCGCTGCTTTGTGTTGTATCTCAGATCTCCAATAGAGGGTGCTGCACGTTGTGAGATATATTAATCAAGATTTTTAATTATCGCTACGTAATTCAGTGATTAGTGTCCGTACTCACTGTCTCTCCAACGATGTTGCTCACGCTAGCAGCTAGCAATGCTCTTCAGTAATTCATTAGCCGCCAACAACAACGGACACTTCACCAGAATTTCTACAAAAGATGTTCGATTGAGGTCTTCTCACTCCAGGATAACACTCCCACTGCTACTACCGGGCTCCTAGTATACGATGCTAACTTCACAAATCTTTTTCAAACGGAATAACTAATGTTTTTTTAGGAAAATATGGGAGAGTTACAAAAACGCAACTGCACAAATCTACCCTCCACGAGTTATTTTATAAATTGTATTGCTATATTATTGTATTAATTAATATCTCTATTTCATTGTATTATTACTATTCACATGTGTTGGTGCAAACTGTAAGTGTGATTTATGGATTAATAAAGGAATCTAAATCTAAATCTAAATCTTCAATAGCTGTACATATGCGCAGTAATTCCTGCTAACGTCGCCCAGCGCTCTTAACTTACTTATACTATGGGATGAAATTTGTCCATATGCTACCGGTGTGCCTATAGATGTGCCGAGCCTGCAATATTGCCGTCAATATTGGCATTTTTGTATGGGGCATAGGGGCATTATATTGCCGGAAATTGCCTCATACAAAAAATGGCAATATTGCTGGTAGAAATGGCAATTTTGACAGCTCGGCACATCTATAGGTGTGCCCATCCACTATAAAAACCATACTAGCCGCAAGCCACAGCAATCTTGGGAGAAGTTTCATCTGCCTGAAATCTACTCAACCATCCAGGGCGGTCGCTCAAGCTGGAGTTGGTGCAGGAGTTAGGCCAGTTTGTGAAGGAGATAAGCCGGCTTTTCACTATGGGATGTAATGAATTATGTATTAAGATGCAGGCAGATACACGAAGACAGTGGCGCCAGTGCCATTGAGACTGGTAGCCAGTACTGGCCTCATGTCAATCTAGCTAGACGGGTGCTCTATTCACCCCAGTACTCTCAGACAGCGCTGGATTGGCTTGATTTTATAAGGTCAATACAAGGTTTTTACAAGGCCAACACCACGCCAGCCAGCACTGGCCTCGGGTAAACCAAGCTTAACATCTCAAGTTGTGAAATAAATATTGCTTGCCAGTCTTTCTAGTGCCCGTTCAGCAATATTTATTTTACATCTTGAGATGTAATTTATATTAGATTATATCCCATAGTGAAAAGCTGGCTTTATTCATTAAGGACCCCTGGAATGAAAGGAAATAAGCGAAGCAGTAATAACACCACATTTTTAAATCAACATTTTTCATTTGTTTATTAACAATTTCATTAATATCGCCAATTCCTTGAAAGATTTTCTATCTCCATTATTAATGTTTCTATCTGAGGGATTAATGTTTACACCACAATTCATGTTCATCTTCTATCACATTTGTGTACACAGTATGTACGGCGGCTTTGCTGGTGCTGAAAAGACAAGATTTCAATTAAATTATACCAAAATGCTAAGGTAGAGGTGGACCAAACACTTTGTTAGAGGGGATGACGGACAGTGGCCCGGAGCGATAGACAATACAAGTGGAAAGATAGGGCCATCCAGTGGGCATTGTCCGACGATATTATCAAGTCAACATCTCTCTGCATGCAGTTGGCAAAGAACTTTGGAGACTGGCGCGATAGAAGAGACTTGTCTTTGATCGACTTGACTCACTAACCAAGAGGCCTATGCCCAGAAGTGGGTTGATGTGTGGTGAAAACGATTATGAAGATTTCTTACCTTTTCTGTTTCGAAATCCTTGAAAATTGATCAGGTGTTGTTTTGTTGATCGTCATCACTACCCAGGGTAAGTGCAGGTGCAGTATGATCCAAGAATTTCCTTTCCAGAGCAAGGGATAAATAATAATATCCCGAACCAAAACAATTCAATTCAATTTCTTATAAGGTGGCTTCCATCGGTTTGATGATTCTGCCAATGTCAAGTTTCAGAAATTACACGTTATTAATTTATTTCGGTCCAAATCACAGGGTTTCCGGTATCTAGAATAAACAGGTACATAAATAGATACATAAATATTAAATTATGTTAGTTTAGTTAGACTACAACAAATACAACTATGTAGAGTTAAAGTTTGATGTTATTTACATTAATGAAATTGCACAAGATTTGGATGAATGGAGAATTGACACATGATAATAGGGTTTTCAAATTGGTAGGCCTAGGAATGTACGGCGGAAGATAATTGTACAAAGAAAATTTAAGATTGCGGGAACCAAAACAAACAAATTGTCTGACGAACTATCAGTGACAGTTCCGTGTGTCGTTCCGTTCCGTTTCAATGCTCATTTTTTTGTCGTGTTTGATAAAAGTACTAAAGTGAACGGTTTTTCTACACAAAAATAAGGATTTACCACTACTTTACCTATCCATGTTCTATTACTAAGTTAGGAATTACATTAAGCATACAATTTTCCTTCAAATTATGTATTCATTATTATGTTATTCGCGTAAAATGAAACTATGAACGTTTTTTTATAGTACATTACGCTACAAGGGAAGTAAGTGAGCTATTACGGAACGAGATGCAATTTGGCTCTAAGGATCGAGTGCACCCGAGATATTTAGACTTTTTTAGATTTAGAGGGCGGATATAGTTCGAGGGTGCAATAGCTACTTACAACCCGAGAGAAGTATACTATTTTACACCTTTCTTGCGAGGAAAATAAAACACAACAAATAAAATAAAACAATGTAATTTAAATTCATATCAAAAAACTAATGAGGTACCTACATATTAATTTTAATGTGATTTTAATTAAAAGTTGTGTGTGTAATTTCTGAATTAGATATTGGGAAAGTATGTAAATTTTATCTTTTGATTTATTTGGCAAAAGGTTGTCGATTACATTCTCAGCTTCCATATCCACTTCATCACTTGACATTTTTAATTAGGTAATTAATTTGAGATAAACTTTATCAAACTTCAAATAATATCGATTGAATTACCGCCAATTTTTTTTTTGTGTTGGTTGAGTTTTTGACCAAGGAGCTTTGCATAGCTTGAACTGTAAAGTTGTATGAATAGTACATTACTTCAGAGGGAAGAAAGTGACAGTTCCATACCGAGATTATGGCATTTGCGCCACGAGCTTGCGAGGGGCGCAAACCATTTGAGGTATGGAACTGTACTTTATCCTGAGGTATGTATAGTGCTTTTTATTACACCTACGAGGAAAATTATAGACATAAATGCATCCATATTTTACAAAAAACACAAAGATAAATGCTAAATCAATCGAAGTTTTTGCGAAAATGCGCGGGCTTTTCCTTTTTTTATTCGTCCGTTTCTGGAGTAGGCTAAGATCATAAGGTCATGCAGCCACTTCTTCCGTGATTCCGCGCGTTTTACATACAAAAATAATTTCGTTTTTAATTTTCTGTATGCACCAAGGAGGTTGGTAACTGGTAAAAAAAAAACTGTATGTGGCCAGTAACAATTTACTTGAAATTTAATTAGTAGACAGTTAAAGTCTCTTTGCAGTATGACTGCTGACAAATAAAAAAAAAAACCGGGTATGTAATGGAATTTCATACATACTTCCCACCCTTGGGTCGGAAGGATTTTCATACAAACTTCCATACCTTGGGATGAAAGGATTTGAAGGGCGGGATAAAGGCGTTTCTTCCCTCTAATTGGTATAATTAGTATGTATTTTCAGAGCAGGTGTGATAAAAAATCCATTACATATCAAGCATTCCTTGTTCTGCAAAGTAATTTGAAAATGGAACGTAGTTTTCAATGCAGACAATGAATGAATGACGTAAAGACTAACTTACATTCACTCTTTGAACGTAAGTAAGTAGGTCTTTACGAGCAAGGCAGGTGCATGGAAGTACTATTAAGTCCATGGGCAGGTGTAAAATATTTTTTCATATTGTGTTGTACGGCCCTGGAAATTCAGTCCTTTGAGGCTAGTTGATGAACGAACGAAATCAACTGAATGATCTAGCCGTTTTTTAGTAAGATACTCACTAAACACTTTTTTGTGGTAACGAAATTTAGAAGCTTGCTAACCATTTGTTTACTGATAGACAGGGGCGTAGCTACCGCCGTATTTGCCGTATCAATTATACGGGGCCCCCGGGCCACGGGGGCCCCCAAAGTGTGTAAGGAAAAAGAATAAAAACTTTCTAATTTATTTTATTTTACAAATGACAAAATTCTATAAAGCAATTCCTTTTTTTTCCCGCCTTAAGCGTGCGTTCAAAAGTTGGCAACACTACATCGTTATGGCGGGCTGCGGGACTTCCCCGTTTTACTTACTTCATCTTCAACTCAGCGGGGAATCCCCGGGAATCCTTCATCGATATCGCGATGTACGTGTACGTTGTTGTACTTTGCATTGGATGTTAAACCACGGAGTGCAGTGCACTGTTTATTTACGCGCTTTATATAAATGTGCATTACATTGTAATTCAGTACAAACAATATTGTTCTTCTGGTTTAGCAGTATTAGTAACGATTTGTAAAAGAAATGAGTGAAAGGAAAAGAGATTATCCCAGCGGCGCTGAGAAAAGAAAAATTAAACAGAAAAGGGACGAGGTTATAAAAAAAGTGCCCAAAATTTCTTCATTTTTTCAGAGACAAGATACTGTGAGTGATTTAGATTGGAAAGGTAAGTACTATACTACTAACCAACCCATTTATTAGGGGCCCGTAGTGATAAACAAGGAAATCTTTTAATTTCGGTCTGTCCATCTGTCCGTCACAAAAAGTTGTCTCCCCCCTCGATTTTCACAATTATACTGTTTTTAGGGTTCCGTGCCTTGATTAAAAAAAAACAAAATTCTAACTTATCTATAGGATCGATTTGTTTTGTTGTTTGTTTATCAGTCCGTATCGTATCGTTGATTGCGTGTTGAGAACTTCAGATGTGCAGACTCGCTTTCGGGTTCTCGTTTTGTATGGCCACTACACTACGCGCTGCGTTTAAATAGCACGCAGGTGTCTATACACCTGTTCAGTTCAGACGCACACAGATTCTACGCGGATCTACGAATAGTAATGCACGGACGGGCTGCAGGTGATTTTGTATCTACTAATAGGTACGAGCACAATCCGCGTAGAATCTGTGTGCGTCTGAACTGAACACTCTCTAACTGTGACCCTTAGTAACGTTATTTATTTATATATAACTCTTTTTAGTTTAGTATCAAAGCATTCGTATTTATTTTTTAACAATTACTCGTTTATTTTTAGATTCTTCTGAAGCATGTTCTTCGTCACATATCCATCCGGAAATAGAAGAAAGCCAAGCACATACTTTATCGTATTTGTAGGGTTCGTAAAAAACTTATCGTTTTCTGACGTTTACGACGCTGCTGATCCAACATCGGCCTACAGAAACTTTATAGAGAATTTCAATTTCTTTTATAATTTGTGCTTTCCACGAAAACAGACCATAATAAAAGTATTTACTAAGCCAAAATGGATCTCACGAGGTATCAAAATATGCAGCAAAAAAAAAAAAATATTTACTTTGGAAATTTCGCTTACAACCAAATACAATGAATAAATTAAATCTTGTCAACTACACGAAATTATTAAAAAAGATTATAAACCTTACAAAACGTGCTCAAAACAATCATAAAATAAAATCGTCTGTGAACAAGACGAAAACAATGTGGCAAATAATCAGTCAATCAAGACCTAAAATACCCAAAGAAACCATTGCAAAAATAAAAGTTAATGACACTTATATAACAAATCCTGCAGCCATAGCCACAGCATTTAATAACTTTTTTATTGATAAAATTAAACCAGTGTTAGGCGCTGGAAATAAAGTGACATGTAATATTAATCACCAAATGAACTCGATGTTTATGGCTCCAAGTACACCATTCGATATTTATAAAATCATAAATAACCTTAGAAACACAAATAGTGTGGGTGTGGATGACATTTCAACAAGAATAATTAAGGCTGCAAATAAATATATATGCCACCCACTAAGCCATATAGTTAATCAAAGTATATTAATGGGCATTTTCCCAAAGGATTTGAAACTAACGCTTGTTAAACCCCTATTCAAGAAAGAAAACAAAGAACTAATGGAGTTTTACAGGCCAATTGCCTTAATCTCAATAATTTCTAAAATATTTGAAAAATATTACTACAAGGAAATAAACAACTGTTTAGCTCATAAACACGTAGGTTTTGTATGTTGGCAATGTTACGTGGTTTCCGGTTGTTGTCTATGTGCGATTCGCGTAGTAACATGTACTCGTGTTCTATAATACATAAAATAATAAAATACAGTCCTTTTCACACCACTTGTGGGGTTTAATTTAATACCAGCGACCCACAAGTTTGGTCCTTCGAGCCGGATTTTTTTCGTCGGGAGGCTCAGTGAATCTCGTCGGAGGAATATTCGTGTGTGCACAATCTATCGTCGGAATCTGCCATTGAGATTGCGTTGGCATCTACGTGTATTCTACAATTGAAGCGGCTATTGCGTTTCATCGGCCTGCTATTGGGCTACAAGAAGTCTGCTATTGGGCTACTATCTACAAGAAATTCACCAGACTATTATTTCAAAAAGAAAAATTTCGTCGTGCCTTTGTACCGTACCTACTTACGTCCTACTACTTCAACTACGTGCTCGACGGTGGAACCTATGTATTTCGTCGTTTTCAAGATTTGGTGGTTATTTTATGAAGAAATAGCATCCCACTTTCATCGCAGTTCATCAAGATAAAACATACGTAGTGATTATCTTCGCTCTGGATAAAAGGTCATTGCACCAATGTGAATGACCTTTGGGTAGACATTTTGTTTTGTGGATATAACCTACGTGCTAAGAAGAGACAAAATCAGCCGTGACGTCAAGTTGGTGAGTCGACACTATTGGTCGTACGTCGAGTGGCTGTCAGCTAGCTGTGCGCTAATTCGTCGGTTTTTGTCGCGCGACGGCAGGAAGCTCGCTGCTATTGGGCGAGAGAAGGTTTGCTACCGCGTGCGCCGACGCCATATTTGACGGTTCCCGCAGCTTCGCTTCGCATCACTCGCGTCGCGGTACCTTTTTGTTCCTCGCGATAGTTAAAATATTGTTGCGATTTTAGTAAATATTGTATAAGATTTTAGTGGAAAACATTTGTAAAGTTTCCGCAATATGGAAAAGCAATCCATTAGGATTGCGGCCAGGGGGGCAGCGAAAAGTTCAATAACGAAAATTTACCATTTCTGTGAAAAGGAAGACCTGGAAAACACGTCTATAGAGTTACTTCAGGCAAAATTAAGTCATTTAATAAATGCTTTTACCGAGTTTAAAGAGTTAAATATCCAAATTTCTGCCTTAGGTGATGAGACGGAAGCGTCTAGACGTGATTCGATTTCCACTTTCCAGGAATATGAGGAAAAATATTTGGTTGCTATGGCCTTGCTACAAGGTTCTATTAATCGTAAGCAAGAGCCTGGGTCGCGGTCTCCTCCCCCTGACCGCTCCTCCTCGGTTTGCGCGAAACTGCCAAAGATTGAGATCAAAAAATTTGACGGCAAGGATGGTGAGTACTATCCTTTCATAAATTTGTTTCAAAGTTTGATTCATAATGACAAATCTTTGTCTAACTTACAAAGGTTATACTATTTGAGAATGTATCTTGGAGGCGAGCCTCACGATTTAATTAAAAACCTCACTTTGGAGGATGTAAATTATGATCAAGCCTTAAAAATATTAAGTGATAGGTATGACAATGTAAACAAGGTTATTACACAACATGTAAACTGTATTTTGGATATAAATCCTATTACTAAATGTACTTCTGAGTCATTAAGGTCGTTCTTGGCTCAGGTAAAGCAGAGCTTGAGTGCACTAGTGAGTCTCAAGCAGCCAGTCCATCACTGGGACGCTTTATTGGTTCCTATGTTAACCAGAAAGGTCGATCAATACACTGTTAGGGCTTATTACTTGGAACAGGAGAATTTTAAAGATGAACCTCATAGTTTGCGTGGTTTCCTGACATTTTTAGAGAAAAAGGCAGTGGCCTTGGAAGCTACAGAGCCACCGGAGAAGCGGACTTCTGGTGTAAGCGGCAGCGGTGCTGCTCGAAGCTATCAGCGAGCAGTCCTTCTCACCAGCCAGGAAACATGTGAGTTTTGTCATTCTTCTCCGCATAAGATTCATAAGTGTCCAAAATTCAAAACTGCTTCTATAAAGCAAAGATTACAGTTTATTGAGGATTCAAAGCGGTGTAAGCTGTGCTTGAATAAGCACACTAATAAATGCTTTTTTAAGTTTAAATGTTTGAAGTGCAAAGGGGGCCATAATAGTTTACTTCACGATGAAGTGGCTGACTCCGCACCCAATAAAGAGGAATCCCCTCAGGTATCGTTGTGCAATAGCAACATAAATAATAAACATGTTTTATTACCTACAGTGTCGGTGAAATTATATACTAAGGATGGTGGCACATTACCAGTGCGAGCAGTATTGGATTCTGGCAGCGAGGTGTCTATGATCACCAAAGAAATTGCAGATAGGATTGACTGCACGCTGCTTGCTAAATCGCACATGGTAGTGGGGGTTTGTGAAGGCTCCAATAAAATAAACGCTGTTGCAGAGTTTGATATACATGCATCAAGTACATCATTTAGCTTGCCTATTTCATGCTCAGTGGTGGAAAAAATTACATGCACGTTACCGCACCAGCTCATTGATGTTTCCCATCTGAACATCCCTTCGCATGTCCAGCTTGCTGACCCCGATTTTCATGCACCAGCCACTATTCATATTTTATTAGCTGCTGATGTGTTTTTCCAGGTGTTGCTCCGTGAGCGTATCCCACTCGCCCTCAACGGTCCCTACCTCATCAATACGAAGCTAGGCTACGTGGTAGGTGGCGCGGTCACTGAGGAGCGGCATCAGGTTCCAGCTACTAACAAGTATTTTTGTAATTTCACTCGTACTGAATCACAAGTAAGTGATGACATTTTCATCCCGCCCTGTACATGCAAAAATAATCTTGATGTACATTTACAAAATTTGTGGGAATGCGAAAAGGTCTATAAAATATTTTTAGAGTCCAGTTCTGAAAAAGATCAGGCTGAGATTATTTTTTCTGAAAATGTGAAGCTTGAGGGCAATAAGTTTCAAGTTTCTTTGCCTATCAAATTGCCTTTAAAGGAAGTCAACTTAGGAAATTCATTAGATAGCGCACTACAAAGATTTCAAAACTTAGAGAAACGATTTTCTAAAAATAAGATTTTGTTTGAAAAATATAAACAATTTATAGATGAATATCTACAGCTTGGCCATGCAAAGTTGGTAGATATCTCGCAGTATGATTTAGAAAATGATGCTGTCTATTTTCTGCCGCATCACCCTGTGTTCAATGAAGGCTCAAAAACTACTAAACTAAGGGTTGTTTTTGATGGCGGCATGCTTACAAAAAATAAAATCTCACTGAATGATTTACTCATGAATGGGCCAACAGTGCAGAATGAATTGTTTGATATATTAATTTTGTTCAGGTTAGATAAATATATTTTAATCTGTGACATTAAACAAATGTTTAGAAACATTATTATGGATCCTATTCATAGACCACTTCAAAACATTTTGTGGCGAGAATCCCCAGACAAACCTATTCAATGTCTGCAACTTCAAACAGTTACATATGGTATGAAGTGTTCTTCCTATTTAGCAACACGCTGTTTAATAGAACTTGCCAAACGATTTGGTGATAAATATCCCAAGGCAGCCTCTGCATTAAAATATAATTGTTACGTTGATGACGTAAGTACGGGTTCAAACCAAATAAATGACTTGATTCAGTTAAAAAATGAGTTAATTCAGTTAATGGAGTTGGGGGGTTTTCAGTTGCACAAGTGGTGCTCTAATTCACCTGAGGTTTTAAAAGATATTCCTATAGAAAAACAGCAGTTTCATAATATTGAGTTCAGTCACCATGATGATTCATTTGCCAAAACTTTGGGACTGCATTATAATGTTCAATCAGATACAATTAATATCAGCTGCCCAGAGAAAACATTGAATGAGATTTACACAAAAAGAGAGGTTCTTAGTTTTGTCAGTAAGTTCTTTGACCCCTTAGGTTTGGTCGGTCCAATTTTGGTTACTGCAAAATTATTTCTTCAAGACCTTTGGAAGGCTAGCATTGGTTGGGATTCTCCCCTTCCAGGTGATTTGAACGAGAAATGGAGAAGTTTCGCTTCAGGATTGATAAACATGCCTACTATTTCAATTCATAGAAATATTGATATTTCAGAGTATAATAAAATTGAGCTGATAGGGTTTGCTGATGCTTCGAGCAGAGCCTACGGTTGCTGCTTATACCTCCGCGTTGTAAAGTCTGACGGTTCCGCGTTGGTTGACTTAGTGTGTTCCAAGTCTAGGCTCAATCCAGTTAGCTCTCAACTAACCACTCCCAGGCTAGAGCTTAATAGTGCACTCTTGCTTGCCAAGCTGGCTAATAGGTTATATCACACATTGTCGATTAAAATTGACCCTAAAAACATTGATGTACATCTGTACCTCGATTCGCAGATTGTATTATCATGGTTAAAGATAGATCCATTGCGCTTAAATGCTTATGTGGCTAATAGGGTGAAGGTTATTGTTGAACATACTCAATCTTTTAATTGGCATTATGTAAATACATCCTTTAATCCTGCCGATTGCCTCTCAAGAGGAGTCGAGCCATGCTCTTTAAGTGAGAACTCTCTATGGTGGAACGGTCCACAGTTTATGTTACAATGTGACTATGATCATTGTAGTTTTGATACAAAAATGTGTATAGATAAGTATGTAGATATTCCTGAAATTAAAAAAGTTTCAATGCCTTGTACACAATTGGAGCAGGATCTATATAAATTCAGCTCTCTTGCTAAAACTCAAAGAGTTATAGCTTTTATTTTAAGATTTTATAACAATTGTAAAAAGTCACAAGGTCAAAGGAAGCATGAAAGTTATGTACCTAGCCTTACTTGTAAGGAATTAGGTAATGCAATGAAAGTTATCATAAAATGTGACCAAAATCGCTGTTATGGTGAAGAAATTAAATGCATTTCCAATAATAAGCCAATAAAAGGGAGTCTATTACCTCTTAATCCTTTCATTGATGGGGATGGTCTGCTGCGTGTAGGCGGAAGGCTGCAGAAGGCAAATATACCTTACGCACAAAAATACCCAGCTATACTGGCTCAGCGCTCGCATATTACTCAATTGGTAATACGGGATGCGCATATACGTTTATTACACGCTGGTCCTAAACTTATTTTGAGTTATTTAAATCAAAAATATTGGCTTATTAATGGAACCAGAGAGATAAAGCATGTAACACACAAGTGTATTGTATGTTTCAGATTAAAGGCTAATCAAGCCTCACAATTAATGGGTTCTTTGCCTGAACGGAGAGTCACAGCAGCGCGTCCTTTCGAGGTGGTAGGCATAGATTATGGCGGTCCATTTCAAATAAAGCAGTCACGGGTTAGACGGGTTTTAATTTCAAAAGGGTATGTTCTTTTATTCGTTTGTTTTGCCACTAAGGCTATCCACGTCGAACTTGCCTCGGACTTGACTACAGATACCTTCTTGGCCTGCTTAAAAAGATTTATAGCTAGACGTAACATTCCGTCCACAATAAGCTGTGATAACGCTGCGACCTTCCGTGGGGCAAATAACCAATTAAAGAGACTCTATGAGTTAAGTCAATGTAAGAATCATAATTCTATGGTACAAGATTTCGCTTCTTCGTTAGGAATTAATTTTCAATTTGTTCCTAGTTACTCTCCCCATTGGGCTGGTATATGGGAAGCCGGTATCAAAAGCGTTAAGCACCATTTAAAGCGCGCTATAGGCAAAAAATGTTTAACCTTTGAGGAATTGTATACTGTCCTGGTACAGGTTGAAGGTATCGTTAATTCACGGCCTTTAACTCCTAAAATTTTGTTAGATATTAACGATATGAACTATCTCACGCCGGGCCATTTTCTCACGGGTGCACCCTTGTGTTCGTTTCCAGAGCCTGACGTCATCAATGTTCCTACCAACAGATTGAAATTTTGGGACCAATGTACTCAAATTCAGCAATCCTTTTGGCGACAGTGGCACAGGCAATATCTTGTGAATCTGCAAAGTCGGCCTAAGTGGCGGACCGCTACTCCCAATCTGCAGGTCGGCACAATGGTGATAGTTAAGGATAACAATGTCAGTCCTCTCAGCTGGCCTATAGCCAGAATAGTCGCGGTGCATCCAGGGGACGATGGCAAGGTGCGGGCTATAGATATTAAAACGACAAATGGTTTTGTTATGAAAACTAGCATAGCTAAGGTATGTGTCCTTCCGATTGATAACTAAGGATGCGCACGTATAAGTTAGTAGTGATATGAAGTGTATAGCTACTAGTGTCTTTCTAATATGTTAGATATTTAAGTTTCAGCGAATATGTTTGCATGTTTTGGCTGAGGCCCCAATTATGTTTAGCTCATAAACACGTAGGTTTTGTATGTTGGCAATGTTACGTGGTTTCCGGTTGTTGTCTATGTGCGATTCACGTAGTAACATGTACTCGTGTTCTATAATACATAAAATAATAAAATACAGTCCTTTTCACACCACTTGTGGGGTTTAATTTAATACCAGCGACCCACAACAACTATCTAGAAAAGAATAATATTTTATGCCACGAACAAAAAGGCTTCCGTCTAAATAAAACAATCAATATGGCAGTGTACGACTTCCTAAAAAATGTTATGTGTCAAATGGACAAGATATCTCCAGTCAGTGCGATTTATTGTGATATGACACAAGCATTTGACTATGTGGACCACAATATCCTAACGAAAAAACTTGAAGCGTACGGAATTAGAGGTAATGTTTTAGATTTAATACAATCATATTTGACAGATAGACACCAAATAACGGAGATATCAAGGCTGAACTGCAAAACAAAGAATGAAGTGTCATACAGGTCCAATTCGCGTAAAATTACTCACGGTGTGCCACAGGGAAGTGTACTGGGCCCCCTTTTATTTATTATATATATAAATGACATACCAAAATCGACTAATAATCCAATATCCATATTCGCCGATGACAGCACAGTGACTATTAAATATAAAGACGATAATTATGAATTAGATATAAACAATTCCTTGACTTCGATAATAAATTGGCTCGACAACAATAATTTAAAAATAAATCTAAAGAAAACGAATATTATGCACTTCAGCCAAAGAATTAAAAACAATGACATTAAATTAATTTTTAAAAATAATACGATAAATCAGGTTGAAACTGCAAAATTTTTGGGTTTGACAATTGACAATAAATTAAACTGGAAAGAACACATAAATCAATTAACTAAAAAAATTAGTACTTCAGCATATGTTTTACATAAATTATCTCCAGTAGTCAGTACAGATGTGTTACTCACGGCGTATTACGGGCTTGTAGAATCTGCTCTTAGATTCGGAATCATATTTTGGGGTAATTCGACTAATAAAGAAGTAGCATTTAAAATGCAGAAACGGTGTATACGTGCTATGTTTCATATTAGGACAACCGAGACATGTAAGCCTTTATTTACTAAGCACCGAATTCTGACACTTCCGTCATTATACATAATAGAAGTAGCTACTTTTGTGAAGACCAACCCTCATTTATTCCCACGTTTATCTGAAACAGTGACTCGTGATAGACGCGACACAGAAAGACTGCGCCTTTTTTCCTGTAAAACGGCGCTATTGAGCAAAAGCATCCTATGTATGGCGCCTATCATATTCAATAAAATACCAAAATGCTATAAACAATTAAATACTTCCCTATTTAAAAATAAGCTCAAATCATTATTAGTTGATAAATGTTATTATAGTGTAAATGACTTCCTCAAGGATAAATTCCAGTTAAAGTAGTGACCGCTGTTATTATTAAAATATTATTGATGAAATTTATAAATGACATTCTCAATGACAAATTCTAATTATATTGACCACTGTAATTATTTAAATATTCTTGATGTAATTGAAATGTTAATAATTGAATTTTTATAATGCAAGTTAAATTAATGTTAGTTTTTTTTTTAACATCAGAATGGTTGAAACCGTGTCCTGACTTACCGCCACTCAAATTTGTACGCTGATAACAGTAGAACATATTGATCCGAATTTTTCTTATTTATTATCCAAAATGCATGCTTATGGATCTTGACTGACACATGTTTTAGCAAATAAATAAATCTTTATCTTTATCTTTATCTTTATCTTTATCGGATGTCCATCCAGAAATCGAGGAACCCCAAGTCAACGATTCTGATATATCTGCAGATAATGCAGATTGTAATATAATTTCATCAGATAGAGGAAATTTTGGTGACAATTTAACTGAATGCGAACGAAAAATAATTTTTAAATTGGGTCCATTTAAACCACAAGGACCATTTCCAAAAGTTTCAGAAAATAACCGACCTTTTTCAGCTTATTATTATTCATTCATATTTCAATCAGGCAGGCATAAAAATTATAAGACCATGGTTAGGTATGTTATTCTAACGTTTTAAACAAACCGTACTGTCACTTCTGTTGGTTATTAGCAGATCGTCAAAACAAATCGTACTCCTCTGCTTGGGTTAACGGTGTTTCGGTTAGAAGCAATTTCACACAAACTATTCTTGACCATGAAAAGTCACAGCAGCATATTAGTGCCTCACTCTCTTATAATAATTGGTTGCAAGGAAATACCATCGATACTCTATTGAAAAGTGAAATCGATAGTAAAATTACATTCTGGAGAGATGTACTGCATCGTATAATTAATGTTATAATTACTTTAGTATCTTGTAATCTACCTTTGAGGGGGCATGATTCTGATTCTGGCAATTTTATGGCAATTTCTCGTCTAGTATCTAACTATGATGCAACTTTAAAAGAACTTTTTCTAAAACCGAAAGGTGAAATAAATTATTTAAGCCCTACGATTCAAAACGAAATTATTAGTTTGCTTGGTACTTTCACTATTTGAAATTATTAATCCTGTTTCTAAAGCCTGAATGAAATGAAAATAATGACTTACAGAAATCTTGTATTTTATTAAGTAATCTTTTAAATAGACTGTGCCAATTAAAAAATCAGAATTCATTTAATAGTTTGCTAAATGAATCCAAAGATTTAGCAAAAAAGTGGGGGGTAACAACTGTTTTTAAAAACAGTAGGCGAAAGATAACGAAGCGTTTTTTTGATGAGTTATCACAAGATGAGAGAATTTCCGACCCGGAATCCTATTTCAAAGTCAATGTACAATAAATTAAACTGGAAAGAACACATAAATCAATTAACTAAAAAAATTAGTACTTCAGCATATGTTTTACATAAATTATCTCCAGTAGTCAGTACAGATGTGTTACTCACGGCGTATTACGGGCTTGTAGAATCTGCTCTTAGATTCGGAATCATATTTTGGGGTAATTCGACTAATAAAGAAGTAGCATTTAAAATGCAGAAACGGTGTATACGTGCTATGTTTCATATTAGGACAACCGAGACATGTAAGCCTTTATTTACTAAGCACCGAATTCTGACACTTCCGTCATTATACATAATAGAAGTAGCTACTTTTGTGAAGACCAACCCTCATTTATTCCCACGTTTATCTGAAACAGTGACTCGTGATAGACGCGACACAGAAAGACTGCGCCTTTTTTCCTGTAAAACGGCGCTATTGAGCAAAAGCATCCTATGTATGGCGCCTATCATATTCAATAAAATACCAAAATGCTATAAACAATTAAATACTTCCCTATTTAAAAATAAGCTCAAATCATTATTAGTTGATAAATGTTATTATAGTGTAAATGACTTCCTCAAGGATAAATTCCAGTTAAAGTAGTGACCGCTGTTATTATTAAAATATTATTGATGAAATTTATAAATGACATTCTCAATGACAAATTCTAATTATATTGACCACTGTAATTATTTAAATATTCTTGATGTAATTGAAATGTTAATAATTGAATTTTTATAATGCAAGTTAAATTAATGTTAGTTTTTTTTTTAACATCAGAATGGTTGAAACCGTGTCCTGACTTACCGCCACTCAAATTTGTACGCTGATAACAGTAGAACATATTGATCCGAATTTTTCTTATTTATTATCCAAAATGCATGCTTATGGATCTTGACTGACACATGTTTTAGCAAATAAATAAATCTTTATCTTTATCTTTATCTTTATCTTTATCGGATGTCCATCCAGAAATCGAGGAACCCCAAGTCAACGATTCTGATATATCTGCAGATAATGCAGATTGTAATATAATTTCATCAGATAGAGGAAATTTTGGTGACAATTTAACTGAATGCGAACGAAAAATAATTTTTAAATTGGGTCCATTTAAACCACAAGGACCATTTCCAAAAGTTTCAGAAAATAACCGACCTTTTTCAGCTTATTATTATTCATTCATATTTCAATCAGGCAGGCATAAAAATTATAAGACCATGGTTAGGTATGTTATTCTAACGTTTTAAACAAACCGTACTGTCACTTCTGTTGGTTATTAGCAGATCGTCAAAACAAATCGTACTCCTCTGCTTGGGTTAACGGTGTTTCGGTTAGAAGCAATTTCACACAAACTATTCTTGACCATGAAAAGTCACAGCAGCATATTAGTGCCTCACTCTCTTATAATAATTGGTTGCAAGGAAATACCATCGATACTCTATTGAAAAGTGAAATCGATAGTAAAATTACATTCTGGAGAGATGTACTGCATCGTATAATTAATGTTATAATTACTTTAGTATCTTGTAATCTACCTTTGAGGGGGCATGATTCTGATTCTGGCAATTTTATGGCAATTTCTCGTCTAGTATCTAACTATGATGCAACTTTAAAAGAACTTTTTCTAAAACCGAAAGGTGAAATAAATTATTTAAGCCCTACGATTCAAAACGAAATTATTAGTTTGCTTGGTACTTTCACTATTTGAAATTATTAATCCTGTTTCTAAAGCCTGAATGAAATGAAAATAATGACTTACAGAAATCTTGTATTTTATTAAGTAATCTTTTAAATAGACTGTGCCAATTAAAAAATCAGAATTCATTTAATAGTTTGCTAAATGAATCCAAAGATTTAGCAAAAAAGTGGGGGGTAACAACTGTTTTTAAAAACAGTAGGCGAAAGATAACGAAGCGTTTTTTTGATGAGTTATCACAAGATGAGAGAATTTCCGACCCGGAATCCTATTTCAAAGTCAATGTATACTATTGATGTTTAGATATATTAATTTCTCAAACTAAAGAAAGATTTCAGAGCCTTTGCAACCTGAGTAGTATATTCGAAATATTACAACCGGAGAAAATCCTATCTTCTTCAAGCGAAGAGATATTAAACGCTTCCGGAAAACTGTCTGCTAAATACAGTAAAGACATCTCACTTAATCTTTGTGACCAATTAAAGGCTCTAAAAACATGCTTAAATACTGAAATTAAAAAAAAATATTCCATTAAAGAACTCATTGAATTATTGCTAGTAAAATTCAATAGTCTTGCATCCAGTTTTCCCGAGGTAATCACAGCATGCTTTTTATTCTTGACCCTTCCAGTTACAACCGCAACGGCAGAAAGAAGTTTTTCAAAATTAAAACTAATAAAAAATTACTTAAGAACTTCGATGGGACAAGAACGGCTGTCAGACATCTCACTATTGTCCATAGAGGCAGAAACTTTAGAAAAACTAAAATCATCATCAGCCATAAATGATTTAATAAATCAGTTTGAGGAAAAGGCAAGGAGAGTGAATGTTTAAAATTCGATTTTTATTTGTAAAATGGGTAAATTATGTGATAAATAAATATTACTTCTCACAATATTTTTTTTCTTTTGTGAAAAATCTTTACCTCCATATAAGGGCCTCCAAAAAAAATTTTATACGGGGCCCCGACAAGGCACGCTACGCCACTGCTGATAGATGATGATTTTGCTAAACAAGTGATCATACTGTGTTTTTATTATTTTTTGTAGTAATACGGTTTTATTAATGCCTAATTATGTAGTTATATACACTAGTTTATCTATACACATATCATAAGCTCTCTTTGATGTGTTCAGGAACCGCATGTTTGACCGGCATTGTGGCTCTGCAGTGGTTTAGCTTGTTCTGTAGTTAGTACCAACTTCATGCAGGCGGGCGTCGGCGCTCGAAATTTGAATGTCAGTACCAACTTCACAGACAAACTAGGGGCGGCACGCAAGCGGGCGTCGGCGTTCGAAATTCGAATGTCGTAATATGTAGAAAAAGCACACAATATGGTCATAATGTGTAATTTTCCAGATAAGAAATGAGTTTTTACCAAGTAGTTTAACATTATGTTGATCGTAACGTGCGGTTTTTGAACGCATTTAAGAGGGTTTATGATACATGTGTAGATACTCTTTTAAACAAAAGAAAATAAATGACTACAATCAATAACATAATAATCGAATCGGTGATCGATTACTTATTTCTTTCTGGCAACGCAACACATAAAATAAAATAAATGAGCTGCATCATGCTAGGCATGTCAAAATTATCAAGAAAGACAATCACAGACAGGGCTGCCAGATTGTATAATTGGATACAAAAACTGTATAATTAGGTGACTGATTGTATCCTCTTTGTATCCTGGATACTCATGTACAATTGGATACATACAACCTGTATGTTGTAATCTGATTTCATAGTCGTTGTTTTCTTAGTACAATGAGTTGAGTTGCCAGCTGCCGCTGTTGTGTAGAATGATTGCGCGTTAAGGATATGCATACCAAATAAGTTTAAAAAAACGTAGGTATATTCACGTCACTAACAATCAATATTATGTATGTGAAGGACTTTTATGCAGTGTTTGTATCCTGACATGTAATTTTGTATAATTTCAAACATGGCTGAATAATTTAAAAATTTCCACTGGCAGCCCTGATCACAGAACACATGGACATAATTCATTAAATTCAGTTAGATCTGTAAAGTCTGTGGTTGGTTATGTACAATCAGATTCAGATTCATGAGCATTCTTTTTAGCTGTTGTCATCTTTTAACGACTTGGCTTGTGATAATTGATTCCGATATCGTGCTAACTTGTGAACCTGGCTTGTCGGACTCTGGACCTTATTTCTACGACGACCTTGGCATTTCTACGAATCCTGTAACTACCTAATCCTATCGATGACCCTGGCTTGAATTTGGATTTAATTGAGCCTGCTTCTGTACACGACGACCTCAGCACTAACACGGTAGAAGCGTCTTCAACTCAACAAATCGCTGCTGTGGAGCCGTTGTGGAACCGACTTGACACAAAGAAGAAGCCATAACCTCGTTATTTTGGAGGTGGTGTCTATTATACGAGAATGTATTTCCCCTCTAATTGTAAGTTTATTATGTCGTACAGTCTTACACTGTTGGTCACTACAGTATTTCAGTAGGTATACTTATAATTAAAATATGTGTTTTTTTTCTGACAGATTGAAGACAGCAGTATATCATGTCACCCTTGTTGGAGTCTGGCTTTAAATCAGTCGAGGAGTCCAACTCGGATAATGCGCTGTCCAAGTCGCAGAAGCACCATGATTGAGGAATCGAAGATCAGTTATAAACTGGGCTTCCGTTGTCATTGTCAGCAAATCCCATATAATACTTTTTTTGAACGCAGTCGCATCAGTTTTCTGGATACCCTGAGACAAATCATGTATTTTTTCGAAAAGATAAATGTAAATACAGCTGCCATAAATGTCAGGGTAACCAGATAATTGGCGATACAAGGGTTTTTCATCAATCATTTTTTAAGGGAGGTGTGGGAAGTGGCTGAGGCGCATGATAGTGAAATGATAGGTGGTGAGGACAACATTGTAGAAGTAGATGAGACGCATCTGTATACACGAAAATATCACCATGGTTGATTGACTCTTGCAATGTCAAATGTGTTTTTTTGGTTGCATGAGCTTACAAAACATTTACACATTGAGTTGATTCCCGATGAGACCCGGGTAACTTTAGACGCTATCTTCTATATTCAAAAAGGGGGTGTAGCGCCTGCACCTGGCTCACTTGAGCGGGGCCTTTGTGCATGTCCGCCTGCACATCTACTTCAGCCATCCCAACTCCTGCACCAGCTGGAGTAGGAGGCCTGGGTGTTCTAGGAGCTTGTGGGTGTTTGTTGTGTCACCTAGGATAGCCATCCTAGTTTCTGTTGTGGATGGACACCAGTAGCATGTGCTCTACTGTTTCATCCACTACCATGCATCCCCTGCACAGGGGGCTGTCCATTGCACCTGTAATTGTCAAGTGTTTGGTTTAGTGTACAATGGCTTGAAATAAGGCTTGTTAGTATTTTTATTTTACGTGGCAGTCTAATTAAGTAATTTGTAAATTTATGGTTGTACTTATCTATGAAAAGTTTTGTGTTTTTGCAATCTTCTCTGCTAGAACATAATAGGTTTTTTTGCTGTACTGTGGCTTCTCTGAGCCTTTTCTGTAGAGCTACCGCTGATGAGGCCGAGAATGGTGGAGGGCCAATTGCCGGCCTTTCTGCCCCTAATTTTGCTAGTTGCTCTGGTCACCTTGGTGACCTTTTACCCAATGGACTGTGACCTTGTTTTTCTCACCTAGCCTATTGAGTACCTTGTGGCATCCTAGTATAAGTTTTAGACACTATAATCGCGGCCAACATGCGTCAAATAGTAGTTTATGTGATTGATACATAATGCTTAATTATGTTCAGTTACATACACTAGTTTATCTACACACATATCATAAGTTCTCTTTGATGTGTTCAGGAACTGCATGTTTGACGGGCATTGTGGCTTTGATAATTGCTCTGCACTTGTTTAGCTTGTTCAGTAGTACCAACTTCACAGACAAATTAGGGGCGGCACGCAGGCGTGCGTCGGCGTTCGAAATTTGAATGTCATAATTTGTCGATAATTGATGCATAATGGTCATAATGAAAGTGAAAGTCCACACTAACACAGTGGAGCGCCGGACGTAAGTTAAAGTGATACATGGCCGAATTAATGTATCGCCATAATGTTTTAAAACAGTTACCATATGATGCCGCTCGTTTTCGTCGTCTCCTCATAGTTTATCCCGGCTTGGGAAAATGCGGCATCATGCCTAGCATGCCGCTGTTCGCCTAACTTTCCAAGGCAATGCGTGATATACCTACATAAGTTCGCCCGTCGATGATTGTGTAATTTAAAGTACTAGTCAAATCAGTTAATATTAAGTGTGATTTAACAGATTTATATTATGTAATTTCATATCATAGGGTTGCCAGATCAGAAAATTGATATTTCTGGATAAATTTCAGTGTCGGAATAAATAAAGCAACTAATTACTTATTTATTTATTTTTTATTACAGAACCTAAATTTATTTGTTTTTATGTTGCCACATATATATACTTAGAGTTTGATTTGACAGAGTCTACTAATTTCGTTCCTTGTGGTGTGCCTAAAAATGACTTAAAATTTAAGCAACTTAGATCAAAATTTAATCGAATGACTAGCTCTGCTTTTATAAGGTCGAAAGCCATGCGGTTTCGTTTTTTGGAATTTTTCTATTAAGAAGGCTAAACACTCTCTCACAGTAAGCTTTGCTTACCGGAATCGAAAGCACAACGTTTTTTTTTTTTAATTAATTTTTATCACATCTTTTAAAGAAATGTGCCCAGATTTTGTCCGTGGAAATGTCTTTAGGCAAGTGTTCATGTGCTTCTCTAAAGGCAGCAGTAATCAGAGTATAACCACAGATACTATACAGATAACTCATCTTTGTCATTGGTTTGCGGCCCAGCGTCGCGGGTATCGGCGAAGCGCAGGCGGCAAACAAATGGCGTGAAGTGTGCAGCGGGCGGGGTGCGTGCGGGTGTGGGTTTCTTTCTAATGGATATTGGATTGGGTTGTAGCGCGCGCTGTTTTAGCTAGGTACTTACGAGATAGAACTAAAAGTTATCAAAAAGTCGGGAGACTTCGTATTTTGTCGGGAGTCGGGATATCATATAAAAAATCGGGAGTATCTCGACGAATCCCGACCATCTGGTAACCCTAGGTGGCAGAGGCCTTGTCCTTATGCCCTGCTATTTGATTTCATTTTTATTATATGAATACTACGTTATATCTTTTTCAGATTTTTATTTGATTTCGCATGATCTGCTTTTGCTTTTATTTTTTATTGTGATATTACTTGCTTGTTGACTATACAAAAATTGGTATTTCTTGTTACATGTTGTTAGCGATAAATCAGACATTATTGCACATAATGATGATTCCACCTTTTTAAATACGCCAAAGTCACGACAATGTATTTTTTATTATTATATCTAAACATACCTCTTAGGCTACTACCGTAAAACGGGGTGAGTAGGGACGAATTAAGACTTTTTAATCGAATAAAACGACTTTCCTCATGCGAAGACCTCATTATATTTGAATAGATTTAGTTCCGGCAGCTTATATTTTATGTTTTTGAAATCCTTTTGGCATTTATTTTAGTATTTTATGCAATAATTACAAAAATATGTGCGATCCCTTCTCACCCCGTAATCGGGGTTATAAGGGACAGTGAAGGGGCGAGAAGGGAAATTTGCTAGGGTTGTCACTTTTAGATTTAAATTCATAGAAAAAAGTTAATACGTATGAAATAATAAAACAGACCGATAGCATAATTTTAAATGTTTATTATGAAACTGTTTCACAGATACATATATAGAAAGAGTAACATGGCATATATATAATTATTATATAATGAACATGTAGGTACGTAGGTACCTACTTAAACATTGACTCAATCTTCAAAAAATCATATTTATAAAAATGACAGTAAACTGCCAAAAACAATCAAAACCTGAAACAAACTAAAATTAACGAAAGCTTAATAACAGAAAACACTTCTTTTTAAAGTATAATTCAAAAAACAAATACCTGTCTATCGACCAATACAAATAACAAATATCTACCATAAATCATCATTTTGAACAAGTTAGGAACTTTTCTTTGTTTTCAGACTTTATTCTCATCTTTTTTCTTCTCAAGACTTTAATTCTTCTAATATATGATATCCTCAACTTTATTAAGATATTTCTTTTTTTTAGTAGACATCGCCTTTTTGTTCTTCGGCAAAGGCAATGGTAGCGGCAATTTTACATTAGATATTGTTTTGATTGTTGGCGATTTTACAACGTTTTCATTCTCTCATTCATCTCAACAATAACTTCATTGCAGTATAAGTCATCTTCAAAAATTACAGGTAATGTTGCAATATCAACAGAGTTAGGTTCTATTTCTAGCTCCTCAAATTTGCTGCAGGTAGCAACGCAAAATTTGTAATCAGTTAATGATGTCAAATTTTGCGTTGCTTTTTTCCTATTATTTTTCTGATGTGGTGGAGCATTCTTGTAAATCTGTATTACATTTATTTTTTTTCAATGCAGGACCCATCTCAGCTTTTTCTACACTAACGTTTTTCCCAGCTACTGTCTCCAGCTCTTTTCTTTCTTCTATTATTATTTCTTCATTTTTCGTTTCAGCTTCTTCCGAATATTCATTTTTTCTTCCTAATTTTGCTTCTGTAATGTTTAATTTTGATGTCAAATTTTGCTTTGTCTTTTTTCCTGTTCCTTTACCTTTTCCCGATGTTGAGGAGCATTTTTGTAAATCTGTATTTAATTTCTTTGTCTTTTTGCAGGACCCGTCTCAGCTTCCTCTCCACTTACGCTTCTTCCAGCTACGACCTCCAGCTTATTTTTGTTTTTTGGTTCCTTGATGTTCATAGTCCCGAACCGCATTTCTTTTAAAAGAATTATCAATAGCATCCTTGCTGTCTTCGTCGTTGGCTCTGTCATCTTTGGGCAGTCTCTCCAAAAGTACATTGACGTCTAGAGGAGCAATACCAGTTTTCCTAAATCCGGCTTTTACGTTTCATTTCTGAATTGTCAGTGAGTTGGTCTACCAATAGTTTTAATAAACGTGAAAAACAGCCCTTCGGTGTTGTTGATAAGGTCCTTCCATCGGTCATCTTCCATTTATTGAGTATATGTCTCCAAGCTGTTTTCATGGGCCTAAAGAACGCTACATCCAAAGGCTGCGTCAAATGTGTAGAGTTGGCCGGTAGGAACACAAAATGGATGTCCTTTTCTTAACAAAGGCTAATGAGTTCTGCTGAAAGGTGTGATGATAAATTGTCGCCAATCAGAACTTTTTTTCCCGGTTTCTTTTCAAACATTGGTATAACCGTCGTCTTTATCCAATCGCCGAAAATTTCACCGTCGAACCAACCGGATTTAGAGCGATTAAACCTCGCATTTTTCGGTCCGTTTAAAACCCAAGTATTATAAAGATGGGTGGCTTTGTACACTACGTATGGAGGCAATACTTCTCCATCTGCCGTTGCAGCCATCATCAATGACACCGACCCTTTAGTATGGTTGATAACTCTTTCAGGATATTTACAGCCTCGTTTTACAATAATTTGCTTACGTTCAGGGTCGTCAGTTACATTTGTCTCGTCATAATTAATAATATTTGACAGAGGTATGTTCGCAATGGACTTTACTAGTTCCGAATGGTACTCTTTTATTGTTTGCGGAGAAACTTTTGCTCTCGCTCTCTTGATATTTTGACAAATCCTTTTGGAAAGATCGTTTTTGTGTCGCTTGAGAAAATTTTCGGCAGAATCTGGGAAAGTTATTTTTAAATCTTTTACAATGGATTCCAGAAAAGTCAAGATATATCTTCACCACATAGCGTAAGTCCATGGTAGTTAATGGATATCCCCATTCCGCACAAATGTTCAAATTTTGAACTATATATTGTTCAGCACTCGCTGACAGTGCAGTTTGGCCGCCACTTGGTTTCATTTCCCATAATTTGTGACGACCAAGCACTGACTTGGAAATTACATATTTTAGTGCCACAGATGCAATGGATGTGTCTGATTTTGAAAGTTCCTCTAGTGCTTCATTTATGCTATTTAAGTCATAATATTTCCGTATTTTTGCTCCCGGCTTTGCTGCATATACCCTCGGCATCCTGTAAATAAAACAAACAACCTACTAAACAAAAAAACAACAACAAACAAAAAAAAGACAATAAAAGAAAAATAATAAAACACACCAAAAACAAGATAGCTGGTTCATTTATATGTAACAAGGGAAGCTGCTTGAACAAAAATTGTGTCTCCAGGTCCGTTGGAACCTGGTTTGAAAATGCAAAGATTCCAATGCCAACAATCTTTTACCTGATGTACTGCTTCGCGCAGAAATTAGATACTATGAGAGTTATTTGGGAGGACTACACAAAAGTCGGAGAGAAATGTCTGTCCCGGGTTACCATAGTGGATTGGTTTAACTATTGCAGGGAAGTGGTGGTGAAATACCAACGTCACAGACAAGCTGGCAAAGGAAAAATTGGTGGCCCGGGTATAGTGGTGCAAATAGACGAAAGTAAATTCGGAAAAAGAAAATATGACAAAGGTATGTAGACATGTTTGCTTTAGGTCACTTTCTGTGTAAATACTAGAGATAGGTTGTGTTAGGTCACAACGTTATGAACAACCCAGAGCCGAGCGAAGCGGAGCGGAGCGAGGCGACCCCATCTAGTTTCACAAAACTGAAATTGTTGTTTTAGGTCACTTTCTATATTCTATTCTATTCTAGATAGGTTGTGTTAGGTCACAACGTTATGAACGACCCATAGCCGAGCGAAGCGGAGCGGAGCGAGGCGACCCCATCTCGTTTTACAAAACTGAAATTGTTGTTTTAGGTCACTTTCTGTGTAAATACTAGAGATAGGTTGTGTTAGGTCACAACGTTATGAACGACCCAGAGCCGAGCGAAGCGGAGCGGAGCGAGGTGACCCCATCTCGTTTCACAAAACTGAAATTGTTGTTTTAGGTCACTTTCTGTGTAAATACTAGAGATAGGTTGTGTTAGGTCACAACGTTATGAACGACCCAGAGCCGAGCGAAGCGAAGCGGAGCGGAGCGAGGCGACCCCATCTCGTTTCACAAAACTGAAATGGTTGTTAAACATTGTTTTGTTTGTTTCAGTCGACGCATTGAAGGTCATTGGGTGTTGGGGATGATCGCAGATAACAGTGAGGATTTACGTTTAGAAGTGTGTCCTAATGATTTAAGGACATCAGAGGTTTTAGTACCACTGATTAAACAGCATGTGGCTGAAGGGTCCATAATCCACACAGATTATTGGAGGGCTTATGATTGTCTGGGTGACCATGGGTTTACTCATAAAAAAGTAAACCATAGTCACCCAGACAATCCTTTTACCCCGATGTAGTCCATACACAACGGATTGAATCTCAGTGGAGGGTGGTTAAAAGGTTTTTTAAGGGTAACTACAGTAACACAATAAATTTTGAAGACAGTGTTATGGAGTATTTGTGGCGGAGGAATGTGTCGAGGCAAAAAAATGACCCGTTTGAAGAGTTGTCAAAAGCTATAAGATATGTCTATAAAATAGAATAAATATATAGTGATTTAAAATATGATGTATTTCTTCATTTCCCTCTCCCCCCCCCCTTTAAATTTATTGTTTGTTTTTTATTTTCTGATCATTTTGGGTGAACTTAACCTCAAAATTTAATTAATTGTCGGCCGACCTCCGCACCGACTTTCTTTTACGACTACCGTCAGATTTTTGGAATCGCAGTGATTCGACAAATTTCCATAACAAGGTTATAACATTTCACAGGTAAATACTGAAAGTACAATATTTCTTCAATAAAACAACACGATTACATAACGAAATATTCCGAGGAAGTAATGCTATTGAGTCGCACCCAGATTCCGTCTCCCTCATACTCATTAGCGTTAACTAGCGAGAGAGACAGGAAATAAATTTAATGTCCATGACGCGAGCGGTGCCACATGGGTGCCACGTGCCACGCTGTGGTAGATTAGTGATGTACGCTTTATCGACTTAGCCTGTATCGAAAAAATGTACGCGTATATGAAAGTTCGAGTTACAGGATGAAACCTTTCCTGTAAGTACAGTATGCATTTTAAAATGCCCCGTGGCTCAGCTAGTAAACGAGAGTACACACAATCACTCTGGTTAAGCAACTGCTGCTTATACAAGACTATTTTCATTTTTTCAATGCAATTTTTTGATTTTAGGTCCCATGCAATTCGGAAATAAAAGAAAAATGGATTACAGCAACAGCTAGAGGACCTATTTGGTGGCCAGTGAAGAGGAGTACAATATGCTCTGCTTATTTTAAAGAAAATATTGTGTAATACTTAGTATCTTAAAATGTACGTATTTTGAGTAATAAAATGTATGTATTGTCGGCAACACCCATGTAGTTTCTGACTGCTATGCGACAATATGTTACAATAATAAATACTTTTCTTGACTGTTAAATAAGAAAGAGTTTTATTTTATTTGTCTTTTCACGTACAGTCTAAATAGTTTATAACACAATAGAGAACATTAATGTCTAATCCGATCTAAATTGTCTCCCAGGCCAAATTTTACTGTTCTAGAATATAATTCGCGAAAGACAACTATCGATAATATTTTATCGACATCACCCTGTCCCCACATATTCGGGTAATTGCTGCTGTGTGCGTGCTTTATGAAACAATGTGCGCCTCATGCGCACGTATACAGCCGCATAACTGCTTTGCCTGTGTTTACCAATACGAGAGTAGGGATAAATTTGTAAGTGGTTATTATGTGTGCATGTTCGTTGTGTTTATTTAATGATAAGTTGTGTGCGTAAATTCAGCTTGCGACAATCGGTTTGCATGCAAAATAGGCTGACTGCTGAATTTACTGCCTCATCCGGGTTATTGACGCTATAAATATTGTTCCAATCAATGGATGAAATATAAAAATACAACGCATGAAAATCAGCTTTGCCAAAATTCCACATGTTGTGACGCGGCGCCGCAGGCAGCTCCCTAGCGGTACACGGTGCTCCAAGGGCCGGCACGCACGCGCCGTTATAATAATGTCTGTGCCCACACCCAAACTGATGGCGAGCGGCGGTTGATAGCCGTCCACGGGCTGCAGCCAAGTCGAGCTGCCTGTCGAGCGAGCGAAGCGAACGAAGCGTCTCCGTTGTTGGATTGGGCAAAAATGCTTTCATATGTCTGTCTGTCCGGTTGTTTTCCTCTACAGGTCGCATTTCTCTATCGATTCTCGTGAAATTTTGTGAACAGGTTGGATAATTAAATAGAATTTTTTAGTCGATTCAGTTTTTTTTTTTTTTTTTTCAAAATGGCGGAGATATGGGATTTGAAAATGTAAAAAAACCGCTACAGCCCAAACGTCTTGACGGATTTTTACAAATGACATGTCGTTGGATTCTTGGTGACCGTGAGAGTGACATAGACTATATCATTTTAGTAAAAAATTGCAAAATGTAGCTTACGAAGTTATTGGTCTTCAATACTCTATGTACGTAACATATGTTGTATAAAGTCGGCATTGGGGACAAGCCCCATTGGCTTCCTCCTCAGCAGTCAAGTTACTAGCAGCAAAGCATCCAGCATGAAAGCGGTTTTCACAGCCCAAAACCATAGTTGTGTGAACTTGGCACCCGACATTAAAAAAACATATTTTAAAGATATAGCTATTTATTTATTTAATATACAAGTACGATATACAACATTACAGGTATACACCCAATGCGCTGTACAAAGTCAAATAGTTATACAATGTCAGCATCAATTTAGGTAAGTCGATTTCACAGGTAAACAAAGGGTACAAATTCGTAGAAAATACTACATATCAAATCACATTAAACATTAAATTTAGGTCAAATTCAAATAGTATTAAACATTATTAGGTATGTCAAGGGTACTGAAATAAAATGTCAATGCAAAAAATAATAATAATATTTCTAAGACAACACTTTCACTCCTTCATCTCGCGGAACCTGCCACATTCTCGCACAATATGCCTCCACCATCACCAAACAGATCAGTCAGTGGTGCTGCAGTCAGCAGAGCATTGAGGCTATCCCGTGCCCTCACCAAAGTATGTAGTAGATAGTAGTAAAATAATGTTCGTTAGTAGTAATTAAAAAAAAATGTGATGAAAAAATAAATCTTAGCCCCCGAAATTTGAAAAACCATGTTTTCTCAGATTTATCTTATGATTAATCGTTAGTAGTGGATTGTAGTGCAATTTAATTCGTTTGTATTAAAACAGAAAAAATAAATATATATTTTGGAGATTTTTCCAAAACGATTTGTAAGACTTAAATTATATTACGAAGGCCTAACGATTAATACAAATAGTAGACTTGATTGAGGAAGGTTCGTAGAGGACAGTAGTGGAAGAATTTTTGATAGTAGTACAACAAAACTGTTGATTAGAAGTGATAAAGTTAAGAAAAACGTGTTTTGGCGTCATTTTTATTAAAAAAATCTCGTTTTAAAGGATATACTATTACTACAAACAGTAGAATTGACTGAGCAAAGTCCGTAGAGGTTTGTAGTGAATGAATTTTTGATAGTAGTTGTATTTAAAAAAAATAAGAAGTGATAAAGTAAAAAAAAACTGGTTTGTTCGTCATTTTTACTGAATGATTCTCGTTCATAAGGATATACGATAACTACAAACGGAAGAATGAACAGAGGAAGTTTCATAGAGGTTTGTAGTGAATGAATTTTTGATAGTAGTTGTATTTTTTTTAATTAGATGTGATAAAGTAAAAAATAACTGCTTTGGTCGTCATTTTTACAGAATAATTCTCGTTCAAAAGGATATACGATTACTACAAACGGTAGAATTGACTGAGGAAAGTCCGTAGAGGTTTGTAGTGAATGATTTTTTGATAGTAGTTGTATTTAAATAAAAAGTGATAAAGTAAAAAAAACTGGTTATGTCGTCATTTTTACTGAATGATTGTCGTTCAAAAGGTTATACTATTACTTCAAACGGAAGAATGAACAGAGGCAGGTTCTTACAGGTTTGTAGTGAAATAGTTTGTGATAGTAGTAGCATTTTTTTGAAATAAGATGTCACAAAGTAAAAAAAAAAACTCGTTTGGTCATCATGTTTACTGAATAATTTTCGTTCAAAAGGATATACGATTACTACAAACGGAAGAATTAATAGAGGAAGGTTCGTAGTGTAGTGAAAGTAATGTTGATAGTAGTTGCATTTTTTATTAGAAGTGATAAAGTAAAAAAAACTGCTTTGGTCGTCACGTTTACTGAATGATTCTCGTTCAAAAGGTTAAACGATTACTACAAACGGAAGAATGAACAGAGGAAGTTCCGTAGAGTTTTGTAGTGAATGAATTTTTGATAGCAGTTGTATTTAAAAAAAATAAGAAGTAATAAAGGAAAAAAAACTGTTTTGTTTGTCATTTTTACTGAATGATTCTCGTTCAAAAGGATATAAGATTACTAAAAATGAAAGAATGAACAGAGGAAGGTTCGTAGAGGTTTGTAGTGAATGAATTTTTGATATTAGTTGTATTTTTTTAAATTAGAAGTGATAAAGTAAAAAAATGCTTTGGTCGTCATTTTTACTGAATAATTCTTGTTCGAAAGGATATACGACTACTACAAATGATAGAATTGACTGAGTAAGGTCCGTAGAGGTTTGTGGTGATGAATTTGTAATAGTAGGTAGTTGTATTTAAAAAACAAAAGTGATAAAGTAAAAAAAAACTGGTTTGTTCGTCATTTTTACTGAATGATTCTCGTTCAAAAGGATATACGATTACTGCAATGCAGTGGAAATACAAATTGGTATCCATCAATTACTCTGGATGCTACAATAGGTACATACTTAAACTTTTATCGTTTTTCAATAGGTCAATAGGTCAATGTCCCCATCAATTTATTACCTATTGATGTCATGATTGATGGATGAGTAATGTTTCATTCTATTCATCATTGAATTTATGATTGTTTGTATTTACTCAATGATGTAGCCCAGGCAAAAATCCTCAGAGAACATCTTACCTCAGCAAAAATAGGAAATATTATTATTACATCATACTTGTTGACAATATACTTGAAAAACGTCAAATTGTATATATAAATTATATGTCACCGTAAGATTGTGAAAACAGTTAGCGTAAAGCGTTAGTTTGTAAAGGCTAGTATTTAATCGCACATCATAAATACTGTTTTGCACAGCAAAAGGGTCAGCAAAAACACTTTCTTTTAAATTTTATGTGTATTCAAGTTTATGTTTTAAGTATTTTTTGTTGTTCTTGCATGTTCAACCTAATACGAAGGATAAAGGGGGCTTCGCTTCGCTCACCCCCTGTACCCTTCATCTTAGCTCCCGCAGCTATTTGCTGTGCAAATCAGTATTTTTGATGTGCAGTTTAATATATCCCACTATTGTAAACTATCGAAAAATTGTAAACCAGAATGGCAGGGTTTAGAATGCCGTTCTGGTTTCTTTCGTTTTTACATGTTAACCTAACACGAAGACTATTCGGGGGCTTCGCTGCGCACGCCCCCTCTAGTCTTCACCTAAGCTACCGCAGGTTAAACCAGTTCACAATTTAACGGTTTTATTATAAACTAACGCATCATATCGTAAGCAGTACGGTACAATTTACAATTCATCGATAGTTTGTAAACTAACGAGAGAAAAAAAACGCTGGATTATAAACTAACGGTTTTGACAATCTTACGGTGACATATACAGTGGTGGCCAAATAATTAGAAACGCCTAGTACTTAATCCAATACATTGAGTTTAAACTCTCTGGACTTCTAATAGTGATCTTAAAATAATGTTGGTGGTGTGTTTAAGTAGTCACACTATTAGTGCAATAAATAAGTGCAAAGAATATTTCAAAACACTTACAACAAAAAAGTTTTTCTAACATTTTCTTAGACCGAGCATAATTTGACTAGGCGTGTAGATGGACAACTAATTAGAAACAAAATAAAAAGACATTCGTAAAAATACTTTTTTTTAATGAAACAGGAAAAAAACATTGATGATTGGTGAGTAATATTTACAATAAATTTAATCAAGTTATTATTTAGTAAAGTTACCCCTGTTGTCTATTATGGTTCTACAGCGACGCGGCATTGACGCTGTGAGATTTTCGCAGGTGCTTAGAGGAATACTGTTCCATGCTTTTACAAATCCGTCACAAAGTGCCCCCTAATTGCTGTAGCGTGTATCCGACACCTTCTTCTTTACAATGTGCCATAAATTTTCAATTGGATTAAAATCCGGACTATTTGCGGGCCAGTCTAATACTGACAATGATTGTTCTCTGATAAAGGCCTTCACGCTGTTTGGGGTATGCTTCGGATCATTGTCTTGTTGGAAGATCCATGTCACCGGTAAATGTTCATCAGAATAAGGAATCATGGTCTCTGCTAATAATTTTTGTATTGGTGCTGATCCAGCAGTCTTTAATCTTTCTCACGAGACCAATCCCGAATCCAGAAAAGCAACACCATACTTTTAGGTTTCCACCACCATGTTTAACTGTTTTCTTTATAAACTTAGGGCCGTCGGGTAGGTATGGCTTGTTGACAGGGCGACGAACATATCGTTTGCCATCCGAATGTATAATATTAATCTCCGTTTCGTCCGAAAAGCGTACTTTTTTCCACTCTTGATCGGTCTAATCGCGGTACTTTCTCGCAAAAGCCAAACGGGCTTCCTTATGTCTCTTGGTAAGAAGCGGCATTTTTCGGTAAAACCCTTCCGTGTAAACCATGGTCCACTAATCTCCTGCGGACAAGTTTTGCGGATACTTTCCGTGGGTTATTTTCGCCGAAAAGTTCATTTTTTATGTCATTTGACCCTTTGAAATGTTCGAGTTCACCCAAACGCACCATCATCCTGTTCTCGCATAGTGTAGTCTTCCGTGGGCTTTGAGTAATTAATAATGTATAAATACTAGAGTAGGCGCGCAAACGGACTTTTTTGTAGCTATATGTAGAGTGAATTCACTCAACCCCAATTCAAATTCAGTCTGTGCCAAGCGCTTACCGAGCCGTGACGCTTTTGATGTGAGAGTAAGAAACTAAATAATGCTTCATGTGCTCTGCGGTACTGTAAAAACTACACCGTACAGACCAAAAAAGCCGACGAATAACTTTTCATATTAATTACCCTGTATTATCAGTAAAATACGTATATTCAATAATATTTTGTGAATTACAAAAATCAACAAAGCGACAGCCATGTCTTCTCTTTGAAAATCAAAGAGTATAACAAGATTTTTACATGCAGATGTATCATTTCCGAATACCAACGTGTTATGCAGATCATATATTTTGTAACTTTTTATTGCACATGAAAATTCACATTACAATTACATACATTTACAAAGGCAAGCTTATTTCTAACAAGAGATTTCTTCCAGCAAGCCCAAGATGATAAGGATAGATTTCATAGCAGTGACAGGTAGACCCTTCCGCAGAAATACCGCTCATGTTTTACTTCCGCAATTAATTAATGGTAATTATCATCTGACGAAATTTTAAAGAACTGAATTTATTTATTAAACTGACTGACAACATCACAAACAATGAAAAAAAAACCATTAAAATATTGGATATGTGCATATTCTCTTTTATTTTATTCCCAAATACACATTATAGGTCGCCTGCGCTTAAAAGCAACCAGTATAGGCAGGATTCATTTGATAGGTATACTTTTGGGCAAAGGCGACTGTGTGTCTTCGGCATGTCGCATCTGAGCGCAAAGATTTTTATCTATGATAACTGAAACACCCGCTCTCGTCAAGAGGCCGGACACATATTTTTCACACCTTTCATTCGGAAAAGTAAGTTTTGCTCCACGATGAGAGGGAGCAAAATGCTACTTTTCTGTTCAAGCTACTTTTTTAATTTATTCATTGGCATGTAGCATTTACGCAATGTGCCAATTGAACACAGATCTTAATAAAATAATCGATTGTAATTTCTTCAAGTTTAAAGTTTTAACTTTAACAACGTCAAATGAAAATTTGTAAATTTTTCGTCATATTTAAAAGAAAATGTTCCAATAAATTATATGTTTTACTGAAATCAAAACTATCGATGACTTTTATTGTGAAATATTGATATCCGATACCATTGTAATATTCGATTCAATTATTCCTACACTTTGGTAAAAGTAGCACAGGAAAATTTTATCTGTGACCTTTCCGTAATCATTCGCCATCCGCCATTATAAAAAAAGTTTTGTTTTCGTTGTTCGATTGTAATTCAAAGTATAGTTATTTCATTATTTTTAGAGCATTTTATTTCAATTTTCCTCATGGAAAGATTAAACTGCACTCAATAATACTGATTTGCACAGCAAATATACAGATTTTCACAGCAAATATACTGATTTTCACAGAAAATATCAGGGCAAAATACTGCGGTAGCTTAGATGAAGGCTAAAGGGGGTGAGCGAAGCGAAGCCCTCTTTATCCTTCGTATTAGGTTGAACATGTAAGAACAACAAAAATACTTAAAACATAAAAAGTGTTTTTGCTGTTCCTTTTTTGCTGTGAACATAAGTATTTTTGATTTGTGATTAAATGCTAGCCTTTTCCTCATAGTCGGTGTGAAAAGTTGTATGTGTTACTCAGGAGCAAAATAATTTTCGTCATGGGCGTTAACGCTTGAATCCCTCGTTACGCTCAGGATTCTAACTTAGAATCCCTCGCTACGCTCAGGATTCTATTGTAGTATCCTTCGCTTCACTCTGGATTCAATGTACCGCCCTCGCCGTATATACATCATTTTGCTCCCTTGTGACACAAATAACTATTGTTCGAGCTAGCGTCTCTAGTGGGTGAAGTTTTCTTTGGACATTATTTGTTGTTTCATTCTGTTTAAAATAACTAATAGCATTGTATACCATCTTTACGGAACACCCAATATGTCCTGAGATCTTCTTGTACGTCCAATTATGTCTCGTATGTAAACCAACTATAATCTTTCTGGTATTGGGGTTACAACTCTCAGATTTACCCATTATCTTTAAAAAATGAGAGCAATATAATTCAGTACGCAATGAAAAATTATTTCTAAATGGCGTCAAAAATACATAACCATAGACTACGACTTTTTAATTTGTAACCTTAATGCCCAGATCATTTCATGTTTCTAATTAGTTGTCCAATTGTCCATCTACACGCCTAGTCAAATTATGCTCGGTCTAAGATAATGTTAGAAAAACTTTTTTGTTGTAAGCGTTTTAAAATATCCTTTGCACTTATTTAGTACACTAATAGTGTGACTATTGAAATACACCACCAACATTCTTTTAAGATCACTATAAAAAGTCCAGCGCAGTTTAAACTCAATATATTGGATTTAGTACTAGGCATTTCTAATTATCTGGCCACCACTGTTCATATATGTCGTAACCATATCGTAGAATTGACTAATGAAATAGCCAACCATGGTTGAATTTGAACTTTCATTGAACGAAGAAATAACACTGCGGTAGCTTAGGTGAAGACTAAAGGGGCCGAGCGCAGCGAAGCCCCCGAATAGTCTTCGTGTTAGTTCGACATGTATAATACAAAAAAACACCACGTGGTACTGAATATAAATGCTTTTAAAAATACATGTTTTCTTCAAAATTCAACCCTTGGTCATTTCATGAAATAATCGACTATATCATGAAATGGTTGTCCATTTCAAGAAATGGACAATCAAATTCAACGATCTAGCTACGACATATACAGTGGTGGTCATTTAATTAAGAACGACTATTTGAAAACAAGCTTTTTTCAAACTTACGAGAATAACACTTATTGCATATCGTTTTGTATCTCTCTCGATATCGTAAAACTGTTTTACACAATCGTAGCATACAGTTATAATATGATAAATTCAACAATATTATTATATAAGTAAACTTTTTGTATATAATATATCTTAACATGTTATTGCAAACTTACTGGCTGGCCACATAATTAAGAACGCTGGATAGTTTATTTTTTTATTCAAATTTAAATAGAGAACACTCTGTAACTAGGCCACTATTTGAGTAATTTTGGCGCCATTTAGTTCTGTAAAAGTCAAAAAGTTGATCGTTTCATAATAAAAAAATGGGAAAAAATAAAAGTTGTGATGCATCTACAAGGGAAGTAATAATAAAACTTCGCGATATGAATTGGTCATATAAAAAGATTGCCAATAATTTGCAGTGCTCAAAAACGATGATATTCCACGCTGTGAAGCATTTCAACACACATCAAACAACTTTAAATATTCCTCGTGTACCTAAACAGAGAAAGTCATCTCAGCGAGACGATCGAAATATCGTGCGTTTGGCAAAACAATACCCTTTTAAGGGGTCTAATGAGTTAAAAAAAGAATACTTTGGTGAAAATAACCCTTCAGCGATCTCAGCGCGCACTATCCGAAGGCGATTGGTAGAAGCGAAGTTGAACGGAAGGATAGCAAGAAAGGTGCCCATGTTGAAACAGTGTCATAGGCAAGCCCGGCTTGCATTTGCTAGGAGGTATGAAAGCTGGACAGAAAGACAGTGGAAAAATGTTCTTTTCTCTGACGAAACAAAAATTAACAGAGTATGTTCTGATGGGAAACGATATGTTCGACGCCCTCCGAATACAGCATTCGACCCCAAGTACACAAAAATGACATTAAAGCATGGTGGTGGAAATGTGAAAATTTGGGGATGCTTCTCTGGTCATGGTGTTGGACCTGTTAGACTGATAGAAGGAAACATGGATCAATTCCAGTACAAAAATATACTCGAAGAAACTATGTTACCATATGCTGAAGACGTACTTCCGATTATTTGGACTTTCCAACACGACAACGATCCGAAACACACTGCACGCACCGTTTAAGAATTCCTCACATCTCAATCAGTTTCTGTCTTAGAATGGCCACCGAACAGCCCAGATTTAAATCCCATAGAGCATCTTTGGTGCGAAGTCAAGAAAAAGGTTTCAAATCGACGATGTGGTAACCTAACTGAGTTATATAGATATAACGTTTTTTTTAGAAGAATGGCGCTCTTTTTCTCTTGAAAAATGTTCAAAATTGATAGAATCAATGCCTCGTCGGTGTAAGGCAGTTATTAAAAGCCATGGTCACGCTACAAACTATTAACTTAGAATTAAATGTATTAAATTATAATTTTTAACATTGTCACTGTCTTATTTAATGTGATTTGTAAAATCTAAGTATCTACGAAAACAACTCTCGAGCAGCTTAAGAATCGTTCTTAATGATTTGTCCAGCATTTTTACTACTTGAATTTGTAATTATCGATAATCAATTAAATTTGTAAAAAAATAGTAAATGTTTTAAATATTTACTCCTAATCCCGTTTACTTTATCGATGTAGCTATTTCATAACACAACTAATTACTTTTAAGAAGGAACTTAAAAGTACACATAGCATAGTTTTGAAAAAAAATATCTGGTACTACAAATCGTTCTTAATTATATGACCACCACTGTATATAACGACGAGGTCTTCTCACGCACCCCTTCTGGGGAGTGGGAGTCAGGGTCAGAATATCGGATCTCTTCCTTTGGAATTGCCTCTGTTCACTCCTGTGATGATATAGCTATCATGTCAGCTATATTATATCACAGCAGAAACTCAACCATACCGCGATGCTGTATACACCACCGCCATCTATTGATCATACCGGTAAACATTACAACCTATGTAACTTAGTGCATTGGTAAATATAAAAGTGAGAGCTGAATTTCCGGAATGTTTTATTTTTTCCTGGCTCTGTAGACTAAACACTACTCTTGTTTAAAATTTCAAGCTTGTGGGTCTGCTAGAAGTACATTAGAATTTTGATGATAAATGATGATTCAGTCACTGATAAAATGACGGAACTTTATACGGCTGTCGTTTCCAATCTATTGTTTGAAATTGACTGATTTTTGAGAATTTGTATATTTAAATTGTGGCCTATTAGTCACAGGTCTAGCTTTATCTACAATATAATTACAAGGGGTCGAAAATACCCCGTATTGCTTCCCCCACCACCCTCCCCCCTTTTTTTCGCAACATCTTGTTTAGATTGAGGTCTTGTGCGAAGTCTCTTAAATTTTATTGTAATCCGTCGATAAATACCGATACAGCAATCCCTTTTCCCCCAATCAAAAATTGCGATCAAATATTATTTTTTATTAAAACAAGGAACTTGTGTGCCAATTTTCGTCAAAATCGGTTTAAAAATGCGACCTGTAGGCGAGAACAGAGAGACGAACAAAAGCATTTTTGGCCAATCTCTAAACAAGACGCTTCGCTCGCTCGGTCAGTAAATGAAGGCAGTTTAAGTTACGAATTAAAAATGTGGTGGGAAGTGGCCCTACAGGGAGAATAAGTATACATAAACGAGTACTTGACTAGTGAAAATCGTAGGTGGTTTCGTAGCGTCAGAATCATCGCATAACAAGGTACTCTGTGATCATCGCCAAAGAGCACGACTACAAATACTGTTGGATCTGCAACAGCACTCTCTTCGTCCGGAAACAGGAAGGACGAGACGGCAGACCTGCACACGCAATTAAATCTGCGGAAGATCTGCAGCGACTGTTCGGCCCCGACAGAAAAGCATCGTTAACGGTATACCTCACCGAACTTCAATACGTGGATCGCACTTCTAGTAATTTAATCCTACTTAAGTCTTGCGCAACTATATCATTTTCAATATCATCGATGTCATCTACACTTAAACACCCACAACACTTTAATAAGGTAAAATACTTACTGATATCATCGTGCTGCTATTTCAGCAAATCATGTATGGCTTTTCTTGGTCTGATTGATTTGATTCTCATTTTCCATAACTTAATGCCATGGTTTCGTTAGACGTACTTGATGATTCTTTATATTTAGACTGCCATACTGCCTCTGCTCCAGAGGAATGCGCGACAATCATAAGTAATTATTCTCTTAAAATATTAAGCATTAACATCAGGAGTAGGCAGAAAATTTTCGATAATTTTCTGGTGGTTTTTGAATGCCTTAGTATTAAATTTGATGTTGTGATTCTAGGTGAGTGCTGGCATGAATGGCTGGAATGAGTCATCAAATATGAGGAAATAGTAGTACTAGTGTCAGGATCATTGTAATATTTTATATGTAAAAATGTATTTTTATTTGCCGAATAAATAAAAAAAATGTTTAGCCAGTACAGACCATTTAGAACAATTTGAGTGAAATATGCCTATGGCAAAGTCTTGCCGTAAATTTTTTATTGATGATTTATTGTTTTTCTATATTAGAGAATATCTCTAGTAGTTGTAGTTTAACGCAGGCCACTTTTCCGCAACTCGACGTCTCAAATTTTGTGCCTATTTTGCGTGATGTGGGTTGGCGACATTACTCCTGCCAACCCAGCTCCTGTAGGAAGACTAGCAAACCCTTGACGTTGCCGACGACTTCCTGGAGCGACCTCGGCGACCCGAGGTGTGTTGCCCGGTAGATGGTCACGCCGGGACATTCCAGTAGGATGTGGGTGGCTGTCTCCTCGACCTACATGCAGGTTCTGCACAGTAGGCTGTCTGTAACACCTAGAGTGTGTAATTGTTTATTTAGCAAAGCGTGCCCAGTCATCGCTCCGGTTACCAAACGGAGCTGTGACCTCTTTAGCTTCAGAAGATTACGTGATAATCCGGGTCTGGTCATTTGGATGGTCTGTCTGGCTTGCTTGCAAGGTTGACAAGGTATGCAATAAAGTTGGTAGGTTACCTTTGTGTGCTGTCTTAGGGTTTTCCTCAACCAGCTGAATGACAGTTGTATAATGGGTTCTGGTCCCTCCAACCCGAACCCAACCTTGCCAGTGCGTCGGCTGCGTCGTTGCCGCGCGAGCCACTGTCCATGCAGCGTTATCCACTGCAGGGTAACAGTACTGTGGTTACAGACCTCTGACAGGTTTTGGTGACACTCGTATGTAAGCCCAGAGGTGATGGTGTTGCTTTGAAGGGCTTGCAGAACTGCCTTGCTGTCGGATGGTATGCGGATAGGGAAATTCTTTACCTCTCTTTCTGCAATAGCTTTAGTAGCCATTATGATGCCCATACACTCGGCTCGGAAGACGGTGTTGTGGGCACCTCATGATGTTGATCTCCCCATGTTTAGATCCTCCGATAATGCCCCGGCGCCTGTACCTGAGTTTGTTTTAGAACCGTCTGTGAAGATCCTTAGTTCTTTTTAATTGAGGCCCTCCCAAGGGTCTTCATGCAGATGTATTTTAGACCTTTTGTCGAAGACATATTGCTTGGGTATCCTGTCAGTAGTCGCTTCTAGAAACGGCTCCTTACTTAGGTACTCGTCGAGTATATTAGTGTGGGGGACCCTAGCATGTCTCCGCAGGTTAAGTGTTTTAAGACTGTTGCAGCGGCCTCCTGTCTGATGAAGAGGTGTAGCGGCGGCAGATCCAGTATGGCTTCCAAGGCCGCAGTAGGTGTGGTCTTCATGCATCCCGTTGCTGCCATGCAAACCAGCCTCTAGAGTCGTTGTAATTTTGCTTCGACAGCGGATAGTTTGGTTCGTGGACACCAGACTATCGCGCCGTAGCTTATTATGGGTCTGATGACAGCTGAGTAAAGCCATAGGGTGGTTTTTGGGGTTAGCCCCCAGGTTTTACCTACCATTCTTTGGCACCGCCAATATGTGACTGTTGCTTTATCTAGCTTGCTATCTAGTACTACACCAAGGTACTTTACCTCAGCAGAAAATTGTAGCTCTTTACCAAACCACCTGGGTGTCCGATAGATGCCCAGAATGCGCTTGTTGGTGAACATTACCATTTCCGTCTTGTTTGGGCTGACCTTTAGCTGACCGTTAGGTTGGTAAGTTGTGCACCAGCGTTCCACGATCCGCAGTGCTGCTTGGGAGACATCTCATACTGTGCTTGTGACGATTCCACCTGTTAGTATCACTATATCATCGGCATATCCTACCGTGTAATAGTGTTATGCGTTGAGTCTGGTGATGAGGTCATTCGTCAGGAGGTTCCAAAGCAGTGGCGAGAGGACACCTCCCTGGGGGCATCCCTTCGCTACCAGTGCGTCTTGGGATTTGACTGAAAAGAGTTTAATGACTCTCTTATTCAACATATTACCTATCCACTCCACCACAACTGCGTTTTCTCCGTGTTTTACCAGTGCCGCTGTTAAGCTGGTGAATTAAGTCTTATCGAAGGCTCCTTCAATGTCAATGAAGATTCCTAGGCACATAGAGTTACTGTTGATGGCTTCTTCAATTTCACAAATAACAGATTGTAGAACTGTAGATTTACCCTGACTGTAGGCGTGCTGATTTTGATGCAAGGGTATGTTTCTCAGGGCCTTCTCCCGCAGATCTCTTTTACATAGCCTTTCCATCGTTTTCAGCAGGAACGAGGTGAAACTGATTGGTCTATAGGGTTTTGGGATCTGAGTAATCGCTCTTACAAGGCTTAGGTATGATAATACATATCTGTGTGCCAGATATGCTACCCATGACAGTGATTAATGCTGAACTAGTTGGTCTCCTCTCCACTTTAACAAAGCCGGGTAAATGCCATCCAGTCCCGGCGATTTAAATAAGTTAAAGCTGTTGATTGCCCACCTTGTTTTTTGTGGGTTGATTGACTCCAGTGCAAGTTCCCACTGATCCTCGGTCAGTGTTATCTCCACCTCCGTCCAGTTGACCGTCCTTAAAAGTTGACACTCAGGAATGTGTGTCTGTACTAAGATACATTCTGCTTCTTCTGAAGCAGGGAGTGCCGGTAAGAATATCTTACCGGCACTCCCTGCTGTTCAGAGTGGCGCCACCGTCGCGTCTTAACATCGGCTCTGTGATAAAATATTATTTAAAAATACTAAATCATTCTTTTTTGCCATCAAAAGTATTTATTCGTGTAAAATTAGTTCCAAATATACAGTGAAAGTGTTATCTAATCATAAATTTGTGTGTAAAATCAAAAAACATTCAAATAAACAAAGTGTCCAATCGTAATTTTGGTGCATCATATTAATGCACCAAGATTACGAAATATAATAAACAAAAGTGCAATTAACTGCTATTGTGTAAATATATATTAAATAAACGAGGGAACAGTGTTAAAAACAATAAAAATCAAATAAAAACGTTCAATAATTTCCAATCACCCTCATTTAAAATAAAAATCAAGTGGAGTGAATTTTGTCAACATTGTGACTCATCGATTAACGGCTTAGTTCGGACGACACAAACCTGGCCGCATCATACGACGCGCTAATTCGAGTTTACTGAACAAGGACGAGTGGCGCAGTGGTGCGCCTGCTCGCTTCGGACGCCGAGAGTCGCAAGTTCAAACCCCACTTAGATATCTTTTTGCTATATAATATTTTTTCTTTTTTGAAATCGTTTCATTATTTTTGAAGAAAATATGGAAGGTACAGCTAAGCTAGTTAAGTACCCAGCTTGTTGCATATGTCAAAAAATACTCAAGACAAATGTCAAACTACGTTGTACCTGTTGCAAAATATATTACGATATCGATTGTGCCGGCGTCACAATAACTAGATTTGGGATGATGGAAAAATGCAAGAAGGAAGGGTGGAAGTGCCGATCTTGCTATGATAAAAATAGTGTGCCAGTGTCGAGCTGCTATGCCAACACTCCCTCCTCCTCTAACGTGACTCACAGGAAACCAGTACCTAAGGCAATTCTACTCACGCCTCTCCATAAGTCGGAAGAGGAGGAGTCAACCAGCACCGATGACGACCTTCATAGCATGCCTGACATTTCTACATCTACTTTTAAAAATGAGAAGGAAATAGAATTAATGAATGCAATTACACAATTAAAACTAGAATTACAAATAGCTCATACTGAAATTGAAAATTTAATGATGGAAAATAGTGAAATTAAAAAACAAATTCAAGAGAAAGATTCATTGGCGGTAAAATGGAAAAAAATATTTACTGAAGCCATAAGTACCCCCAAAAAACGAAATTCTATAGCAAAAACAGATAAATCAACGAAGAAATCAGATAAGAAAAAGAAAACAAGTCGCGCAATAGATTTAAACGAGTCGAGCTCTAGTAGCACTTCGGAAGTACGCAGCACAAAGGAAATTTCACCATCAACTAATAAACATAGAAAAAATGAAAACAATGAAATGCTTGATAACAGGAAAAAACTAACTAAAAATAAAAGAGTAATTAAAATTAAAGAAAACTTAAAAAATAATAATAATGTGATCATATTTTCTGACGGTATTGGTCAAGGAATAGCGATAAAAATTACACAAAAAACGGATAGCCAAGCATATAATATCTGTAAGCCCGATGCAGGGTTCCAACCAATATTAGAAAACTTTAAAAATGAAACTAATTGTCTTGAAAAGTGTGACACAGCGGCAATATTAATAACAAAATATGACAATTCTATATATTATCACAAACGAAAATACATTAGACATTTGAATTCCATAATAAACGATGCAGAAAGGAAGTACAATGTATTAATCACAGGTCTACGTTATAACGGAATGCATAATGAAGATATCTACAATATCAATATGCAGATAGCTAATATGGCAAGAGTTAATGAAAATGTCAAGTACATAGATCCAAATACTAGATTTGAAAATACAAAAAACTACCTAGCGCTCAAAAAGTTTGTAACAGAACATGTCATATCATGCTTAAAGAACACATTTATTGGTAATTCATCCCTACGCTTCATAAATAGAGAAGAACCGCACTCAACTACTACTACTAGAACAAATTTTCCGATAATGCAAAGAATAAGTCAAAAACCATAATTCAACATGCGAATGTTTGAAGCATACATAATAAATACTTACAAATAGAAAATGTAGCACAAGAACAAAACTGCGACGTGCTGTGCTTGACGGAGACGTGGGGGAAGGACCACCAGATACAGGCGATGACTTTAGATAATTATACGTTAGCTACTTGTTTTAATAGATTATTTTTTGAACACGGCGGGACAGCAATATACATAAAAAACAATTTAGACTATAAGGTTAGGCAGGATCTAAATAAACTTTCTTTTGAAACCAATTGTGAATTAGCGTCAATAGAATTAAAATCATCCAAGAAAGTTATTGTTGCACTATATCGACCTGATTATGATATGAGTCTATTTTTTGAAATATTAACTAAACTTCTGAATAAAATTTGTCGAGAAAATAAGCGAATAATAATAGCAGGAGATTTGAATTTGAATGTATTAAAATTAGACAAAAATATAAAAAAGCTGAACAGAATTCTTAATAACTGTAATTGTAAATGGGTTCTTAATGAATCCACTAGAACTGAAACTAACAAAAATAACGTTACTACTTCTACTTGTATAGACAATTTCATTGTAAATTTTAACGAATATAATGGTTCTGTCCTTAGACATAAAATTTCAGATCACAATGTTATTAAACTAGAATTATTAAATCAAAATGACTTGTGATGAAAATGATAATACGACCTATGTAGCCAGAAACTTTTCTATGAGTAATCTGAAGTACTTTAATTTCATATTTAATAACAATTATTTTAAAATAAAATCAGAAATCCTATTGGCAAATGACGCGAATGCAAGAATGAAGATTCTACAAGATGCTGTTAATTATTGTTACAATATCGCTTTCCCAAAAATAAAAAAAAGAGTTAATAACAAACAAAAACACTGGTCAACTTTAGGTATAGAAACAAGTAAAAATAATTTATGTAAATTAGAATTCCTTCAACAGCATTACCCCAGCCAAAAAACAAAATTAAGAATTAAAATGTACAGAAAAATTTTGCAAAAAGCTATGCTAGCCGCAAAAAAACTACAGTATAAGGCTAGGATAGCTAAATCGAAAAATAAAATTAAAGAAGCGTGGAAAATCATAAATGAACAAGTAGGACATAAAAAGCGACAAAATACAAAATCACAGATAGAACTCTTAAAAGATGAAACGGGAAATGATGTTAGAGAACCTGAAAAAATTGCAAGTCTATTTAATGACTTTTTTCGTAACATTGCACAAAAACTAACAACTAAATTAAATATCAATGCACAAAATTGTTTAAAATACTTAAATACAGAAAATTAAATACAGAATAAGCCTCTAACAACAATTGTATTTCATCCATTATGTTTTAGTGAGTTTAGAAAGATATTAACGAATATGAAGCAAAAACCTACTTTAGATATCTATGACATGAGTACGAAAACGTTAAGAAATATTGTAATAAATAACAATAACTTATTTGAATTAGTACTTCTTGTTGTCAACTCTTGCTTATCTGAAGGCATTTTCCCTGATGTACTTAAGCCGGGTAGGGTAGTACCGCTCTTTAAAAAAGGAGATGTCACAGATCTTAGCAATTACAGGCCAGTATGTGTATTACCAACTTTATCAAAAATTTTAGAAGCAGCTATAAAATCTAGAATTGTAAAATACTTCGAGGATAATAACATGTTTACAATAGCACAGTTTGGATTTAGAAAAGGTAAATCGACTGAAATGGCAATTAGAAAAGTAATTTATTACATTCTTGATTCCCTAGATTTTTCAAATAGATGCGCCAGTATTTTTTGTGACCTTTCAAAAGCTTTCGATTGTTTGCGTCACGATATATTAATATTAAAATTGCAGTACTATGGGTTTCAAGGCGTTGAACTCAGTATGATGATAAGTTACGGTAAATAATCATACTTCTCATCCAGGAAAGATGTCGATCGGGGTACCACAAGGGTCAATCCTGGGTCCCGTATTGTTCTTAATATATATAAATGATCTTTGTAATATACTTCCAAGTGAAGCTCATTTGAGCTTATTTGCTGACGATACACATATTGGCTTGAGAGACAAAAGTAAGTCGCAGTTAGATGATAAATTAAACAACGTCATAAGTTTGCTTAAAGAATGGTTTGATGCTAACGGCATTATTCTCAACTCTAATAAAAGTATTGTAATGTATTATCAATCAAGATTAGGCATTTTTGGTAACTCGACTTCTCAAGAAAATGTATTTTTAGGATATACAATAGACAATACGATTAGTCACAAAGGGCATAGTGATAAAATTTGAATAAATATTTCTATTCTATTATATTCTATTCAGGAGTTGATCCAACCGTTTAGCATATTTTGCTCGGTCGGTTCACAGCGGATTCCGCTTTGGGGTAGCCTCGACTGTGTTTACCTGAATGTTGTATCGAACCCATCTGTGATCTGAGCACGATATTTCTCGATATTGAGTCGAGAACTATCTGTTTGAGATTGTTCTTGACGCTTCTTCGGTTGCAAGTGTTATATCAATGATTATTTTGCTTCGTCTCTAGACGAATCTAGAGACGAATGTTGGTTCTGAACCTATATTAACAATGTTAAGTTTAGTTGTCACTAGATATTCAACGAGAAGCTTACTCGGTCGTTGTTATTTTTCAACCCCCAGAGAATGTGGTGTGTGTTCGAGTCCGTGGCTATGATTCTTCGCAGTGTGTCACCAGCCTCGTTATGTCATGCCGGGGCGGAGCATCCTCCTCTGGCATGTAGACGGAGGAGACAACCATCTCTGGAAGGCTGGAGTTTTGTGTCTTGTGCAGCCTTACGGCACACACGTCTCTGGAACAGAATCTTGTTAGAGGTTGCACATGGGGTTAATCGAGCTCGTATCCGCAAACAACTTACCTCCAAGAATTCGGAGACCGCACATTTTGCTTCTACTAATCCATGGCTCCTGGATCAGGGCAAGACTGTGTGGTTAACCTCCAACCACTTCCTCAGCTGAGTCGTTCCGGTTTCGCTGTGGTGGAGGTTTGCTTGCAGGATATTACACGGTGGGGAAGGGGACGCCATCGTTATCTGACAGCAGCACCTACTCATCCGTCCCGAGCGCCAGGTTACCGATTCCCTCAGCACATTCCATCTCGTCCTGCGCCAAATCCAGTATAGAATTGGTATCGTCCTCTCCGGGTTTGTCGGTGATCGGGTCGGCCTGCTGCATTGAGCTTGGGGGCTCGGGGTTATCCTCAACTGCAGTAACCCTAGCAGTATCCGGCTGCTTAGGTGTCGACCGGAGTCGTGGTGGGTGGTTCTTCAAGGAATCTTCCTCTGGTCCCCTGAAACTTTACGTACACCGACCAAGCAAAAAGCCGAATCGGCGCCCGCGTTGCATCAGGGGTTGAACCACTTCCTCCGGGATACTGACGAAGACGAATATCTCCGTCTGCTGTCGGTCCGCCTTAAGCAGAAGCCACCTGCTCACCTCCGACCACGGATTCTGATACTGGAGCGTGTGATATTCGTGTTGTCACCGAAAGGTAACTTAGTCAATAGTCAAAGTAGTCAATAGTCAAAGTACTTTATTACTGTAGATATTTACATATACTTAGCAAACGTCATTTTTTGCCTCTTCTCTACATTGGACCACTGTGGGAGAAGAGGGGCGTAGAAACTCCCACAGATTTATTTTTAGATCTCTTTTAAAAATAGGTTGTGCTTAACTAATACAACTATGAAAAATTTAATTGTTAAGATTAATAAGCAGGAATAAATAATTACAAAATTATTAACAGCATGGTCTGTGTTGAGCCAGATTAACCCCATACAGTCCTGTCATTTAAGTAATCTTGAAGATTGTAATATCCCTTTTTCGACAAAGTCGCTTTAACATGCTTTTTAAATTGCTCAAATGGCAATTTCAAAATCTCCAGAGGTATCTTATTGTAGTAGAGAATGCACTGACCCTTGAAAGAATTGCTAACCTTCGCGAGTCTAAAACGGAGCGCACATAGTCTGTGATTATTTCTTAGGTTAACATTACAGCTGTCGCTAAGTTTGGAAAATGTTTTAAGGTTCTTGCGTACATACATTATATTTTCAAAAATAAATTGACTAGCTACTGTTAGTATGTCAATTTCTTTAAAAAGCTCTCTTAAGGAGTCTGTTCGTTTTAAATTATAAATTGCTCGAATAGCTCTTTTCTGTAAAATAAAAATAGTTTGAATATCCGCTGCTTTCCCCCACAACAAGATACCATAGGACATCACACTATGAAAGTAACTAAAATATACTAGCCTAGATGTAGCCACATCCGTGCTTTGTCTAATGTTTAATGTCAATAATTTGCTATTAAATGAGAAAAAGACTAAATGTGTTAAGTTTCTTACTACTAACGTTAAAAATAATCAGACATGTATAACAATTAAAAATGAGGAATTGGAATTGGTAACCAGCACAGTGTTTCTAGGTATAACGTTGGATTCCAAACTCCAATGGGGTCCACATATTGATAAGCTATCGAACAGACTGAGCTCTGCAGCTTTTGCATGCAGGAAAATCCGTCACTTGACAGATTTAAAAACAGCCAGATTAGTTTATTTTAGTTATTTTCATAGTATTATGTCCTACGGTATTCTGCTCTGGGGCAGTGCTGCTGACATAAATACTATTTTTGTGCTGCAGAAGCGGGCTGTTCGTGCGATTTATAAAATGAATAATAGAGATTCTCTTAGAAATAAGTTTAAAGAAGTAAATATATTGACAGTCCATAGTCAATATATTTACGAGAATATTATGTATGTCCATAAGAACATTGTTAACTTTCGAAGAAACTGTGATATACATAACTTTAATACTAGAAACAAGGACAAACTTGCAGTGCCCACTACTCGGCTCCATAAAATAAAAAACTCGTTCAAGGGTAATTGTGTAAGATTTTACAATAAACTCCCAAGCACTTTGACAGATCTATCAATTAATAAGTTCAAGAAATACATCAAGCAAAGGCTTATTTCTAAAGCTTACTACAGTATTAAAGAGTACATAGACGATAAAAATGCTTGGGATTGAATTGTTCTAATTAATTGTGAGCATCCTCACTGCCAGAGTTTCTTTTACTGGACACTTGGAGGCCTTTTACACCTCCAAAGATTAATTTAATTATACAACTCTTGACTGTGGGGACCATTTACATCTCCTATTATCATTGTATTATTGACTAAAGAGACTATACATCTCTGTTATTTATATTTTAATTATTTTATTATGACATTTGAGACTCTTTTTACATCTCTCAGAAACAATAATTAAGTACTTTTTTTTTTCTGATAATATGATACAAATAATAATACCAAATGTTCTGTAAAAAATGAAATGAAATGACATGTGAAAGTGCCCTTGTGGCCTATTTACAGAATAAACGTTTTGAGTTTGAGTTTGAGTTTGAGTCTGATGTTCCTAACAGCGTAACTTACCGGACCTCGTTTGACTCAACCCCCCAGGCCTCCTTCATCCTCGCTCACGGCGCTCACTGCGAAGGACTAACGCAGTTCTTAGGCCCTGCCCCACACAAAAAGTCCATTGGGGTCAGGTCTGGAAAATGAACGGACCACTGAATGGCTCCATTTCTGCCGATTCCACAATTGGGAAAACAGTCGTAAAGATACCTTCTCAAATCAATTGTCAAATATGCTGGACAGCCGACGAAATTCTATTAATTTGATTGGATTTAATTAAACCTCTTCATTTTGTTTATTGTTTTCGAGATCTTCAAATTGAAGGTTTATACCTTGCAAACAATGCACCATAACAACAAGCATCCTTTTCATGGGACGGGTGTACAAGTTCTGGAAGAGCAAGATCCCCATAGAAGGATTAAACGCTTCCTTTTTCTGCTCCATGAAAATGCAGTTTTTTAAATCAATATTGTGGACTGATGAAAGCAAATTTTCCAGAGAAGGTATCACTAACTTCCATAATAATCATTAATGGGCACATGCATCACAATCCATATTGGAAAAAGGCGGTGTGGTTCCAGAGGAAATTCTCTGTCAATTTGTGGGCTGGCGTGATAGAACGTTTAAGATTTGATCACACTTCTTACTTTAAACGGCAAAACTGATTTTCTTCAGAATGACCTTCCAGTTTTGGTGAAAAAGTCTGGACGTCCAATGGAGCAGGAACTAATATTCCAGCAAGGCGGTTGTGCAGCGCATTCGACAATTGATGTGAGAAGCTATCTTGACGACTGTTTTCCCAATTGCTGGATTGTCAGAGACGGACCCGCTCTTTCACCGGTAAATAGGAAACTCTTAATTGACTTAAAAAACGCTGGATTATTAATTATGAGTGATCTGTGACTTCAGGGAAAGACTGTTAGATAAGAGAGGCGGCGGGTATTCAGTGCAGTCGTCGTGAAGGGACGAACTAAGTCAAAACTTTTAAATCCATCTAGCTAGGCGGAAGGCAATGACGGTTCTCGGTTAACAAAATTAAAAAATCTGTTCTTTTAGAGTTCCCACTAATAAACTTGTATTAGATTCTTCATGGCACAGTAAATTTTATATTCTGGTTATCTTGTTTATTAAAAGGGAAAAGGTTTCTACAGCTTCTACTTGGTCCTTTGGAAAGGGAGTGGAATGACATTTGGTCTGGCTTTTTCTCGATTACTCATTTAATAATAATAATAATAATAAAAATATTTATTCATCAAAAAACTTGGACAGTAAAAAGTTACAATTAAAGGTACTTAGCTAAATAGATTGATACAAAGATAATGTGAACATCTGAGCCTGAGCTAGGTCTAAACCTGTATTTCAGGCTACAGCGCTCTTCCCTTAAAATATGTAAAGCTAGTTTATGGTACACAGAAAGAAACCAACAACAAAAATAGTAACATTTAAAATTAAGAACATGTTGTACCTAAATTAGTAGTTATACTTATACAATTAACATGAAAAAATAAGAGAGTGGGTTAGTGAGTTTGTTTGTGAGTTTGTTTGTGATCCTCTCTGTGTGTGGAGTGATTGTGAATGAGTGTGTGTGAGAGGGTGTGTGAGATTAACACATATGTCAGACTTATTTATAATTATTAAAATAGTAAATATTTTTGTAAGTACTTAGAAATATTATTTGGTTAGCTAGTAATTTTGAGTAATTCCTCAGTTTTGTCATAGTCGAGTGAGTGTAATATTTTATATACCGTTTTTTTTTAAATCAAATGTTGAGAGAGTATTAATTTCAGCTGTTCTATTTATTCTATTGTATTGGAAGGGACCAAGGAAGCAGGGAAATTTATGAGCAAAAGAGGTTCGAAACAATATATTGTCTAAACAAACCCTATCTTTACGCCGTCTGGTCAGTAAAGAAGGGCTATATATTAAAGATGAGTGTTGTTTTAATATAATGTGATACACAAATAGTTGCCTCACCGTTAGGACGTTGCAGGAATTATAAAGGAAACAGGTAGGGAAGAGGAGGGGACGGAAAGTAGAGACCTTGAGTACAGCTTTTTGAGCAAGTTCGAGAGGCAAGATAGATGTTTTCGGTGCACCTCCCCACGAGGTGATGCAGTAGGTGAGCACGGATTGACAGAGTGCCATATAAACTCGTTTTATCAATCCGGCATCAGCAACATGGCGAAGCATTTTAAGAACATAGATTAGTTTGCGGATTCTGCCAGTGACCAGGTGAATATGAGGTCGAAAGGTGAGATTATTATCGATGAGGACACCAAGGTATTTAATGGTTGTACTTTTGTGCAGGGCTGAACAGGAGCATGTTCCACTATTTGGATCTATGCAGTTGTGCGCAAATATCGCATCTTCATCGGTAATTTTTTTTTTCTGATTGAAAAGGTAACGTAAACTGTTTTATCAGGGTTTAAAGTCAGCAGGTTATTTTGAAGCCATTTGGTGGCATTGTTGAAACCTCTCTGGGCAACTTCGAATGTCTCTTGCCAGGTGTTTGTCGAGAATATCAGGGCGGTATCATCTGCATAGGTTATTACTTTGCCATTATCAGGATTCAGGTCACACAGATCATTTATGTAAATGAGAAAGAGTGTAGGCCCCAATATGCTGCCCTGAGGAACGCCGTACGTGATTGGTAAGTCATCGCTGCAGTGCTCACCGATTTTTACAAATTGAGAGCGACCAGTGAGATACTCCTCAAAAAACCTCAACTGCACCCCCCGTATACCCAACCTATCGAGTTTGTTCAATAGGAGGGGGACAGAGACCGTGTCAAACGCCTTGGCAAGATCAAGAAAAATACATAAAACCTTTCGCCCGGCATCAAGATTTTTCACCACGTAGTCAGTGAGTTCATGGACTGCGTCACTAGTCGAGATATTATTTCGGAATCCGAATTGGCAATCAGATAAAAGGTTGTATGATTCTAGGTATCTTATTAGTTGACGGTTAACAATTCGTTCCAGTAACTTAGAGATTGAAGGCAAGATAGAGATGGGCCTATAGTTATTGACACGGTCTCTGTCGCCAGCCTTGTGAATAGGGATCACCATAGATCGCTTGAGGGGATTAGGGAAAACTCCATCAGCAAGACACATGTTGAAAATATAAGTAAGGGGTGGAGCAAAGAAATCTTTGAAGAGCCTAAGAATACGGTTCGAGATGTTGTCCCAACCAACAGCGCACACGCTCCTCAGACTAACTATAAGTCTCTCAACTTCATCCTTATCGGTCTCCAGTAAGGCAAATGAAGTAATAGATCTGCTTGGTGGTAGTGGAGGTTTGCTGTCAGTTTGTCTGGGACCCAACAGTGTGTTTATTCTTTCAGCAAGATTCTTACCCACATTTGCAAAGAAATGGTTCACATTATTAGTATTATTAGAATTTCCCGCTGAACCTAATAACTCAGTCGCAGAGCTTTTTGTCTTGGTGGTGTTTGTGATAGCTTTTATTGTTTTCCATAACTCCTTAGAGTTGTTGCCAGCCTTTGAGAGTTCATTCTTTTCATGGTTTCTTTTGAGTTTTTTGAGGATATTGTTGCAAAAATTTCGATATCTTTTGTAAGTCGTATGAAGGGTGAGGTTGTCCGGGGCTGCATTTGTCTTTTTATGCAGTCTGTCTCTATTTCGCCTGCATTTAATTAGACCGGGAGTGATCCATCGTTTAATAACCTTGAAACGACGCGGGAGACTTTTAGTGGAGGAGTTAGCATTGATAGCATGATGGACTGAAGATATAAGATATTCTAAAGCAGTGTTTGGGTCAGATGAATTATAGACTGGCTGCAAATCAATATTCGTCATGGCAATACTTAAACCTTCATGATTGATCCTGGTAGTTGTTGTTTGACTAAGAACTCTCTGGTGTTTGTGACCGATAGAGACTAGTACAAGGTTGTGAACGGTAAGACTAGAGTAGGCAACAAGAGAAATAGCAGGCTTTTTAGTTTTTAAGATTACGTGATCAAGACATGATCTGTCTAATCTGGTCGGTAATATATGAGCCGGAAGAAGACCATGATAAGCTCATAGATTCAGATATTCATAGGCTCTAGAATTTGTAACATCAGGTTTAATGTTGATGTTTATTCTCCTATAATTGAAATGTTACTATAAGGTTTTAATGTCCCCAAGATGGTATTTAATGATTGATGGCACTTATGGTCGAAGCGTGTATATTGCTTTTCTCAAAAATAAAACCATTTATGATTATTGTAATTTTTTTTTTATTCTTCTTTTTCTTTAATGTTGATGTTTATTCTCCTATAATTGAAATGTTACTATAAGGTTTTAATGTCCCCAAGATGGTATTTAATGATTCAAGAAATGGTTCTACGTTGTTTTCGGATGGGGAGCGATATATGGCAACAATAGCTGTTTCCATTCCAATTTTTATTAGCAAACAGTTTGCACCCATGCATGGTGGTTCCTCTACTGACACTTTTAGACTATTATTTATGTAAACGACAACGCCATCATTTTGGAGGTGGTTGTTCACCGTTGCATAATGTAAAAAATTCGGGAGTTGGGGGATAACAGTTGTACGGGATAGACGACATTCAGTTAGAATTATAACATCTAGTTCCACATTTAGTCTCTTTTGTAGTATCAAAAATTCATTCATGTTACACGTGATGCTGCGTATGTTCTGAGTGAGCAAAGTGAGGCAGGTAGTTGGGTTTGGCAAATATTGTTTACAGTGCTCTACCTCAATGTTCCTTGACTCAGATACAGCAATGTCATCTAGCTCTTCTGTAACAATATTATCAGGCTCCGTGCGAGTAGGTAAAACAAAGGGCACAGTGATAGTTCTCGTAGAGTGGACAAGTAGAGCAAAACAGGATGGCAATTGGGAGGGGCGAATATGGTAACTTAGGAGGGCAGGTAATAATTTGTATATAAATGTGTAAATAGTTATTCGATCTGATGAGGTTCATGTAAGGTCTGACATAAGTTCGTTGTATAGTGTGGTATGAAAGAGTGTTAGTGTAATTGTGTATGAGAGAGTGTGAAAGTGGTGACAAAAAGTTTGTTACAATTAGATGCTTATCACATATTAAAACCAGTCACTTAGACAGAGTAGAGTTCTCCTTCAGATTTTTCAGGACCTTTTCATCGTCAACACGAATGAAGGGAAGGCCCACTGCTTTCCTCAGGTATATTTTGCCGTACGATATCCAGCAAAAAGTATAGCCATGGACCTTTGCAAAATCGCGAGCGAGGAAGTGCAGCCGTTTAGCCTTATGAGTAAGACACTCCGAGATGTAAACTGGAGAAGCCGATCCATCATAACCGAGGTGACTAGTATTAAATTTGTCATTATTTGATTTCTTGTCATTGAAATTTCTCAGTCCCCTCATAAGAGTATCTTTTGTAATTATTGACGTAAACTCGACAACAATTGGTTTGATTTTGTCTGCTTTTGCAAAGCCACGGTAAATATCTCTGACATCGGATTTACCGAAACTTAAGCCCAATGTTGTGCCAATTTTCTCGGCGATGTTGGAGAGCGCCGCTTTATCCTCATTAGACACTATCTTTGGGATATTTCTAATCTCCACTTTGGCAGAGCAGGAGTTTCTTTCCAGGGTTTCCAGCCTGGATTCTAATTCCTGGATATATGTAAGTTGCTGACCTGAGGGTTTCAAGCTCTTTTTGAATCGCGTCATTTATTGGGCTTTTATTTCTGTAAGGGAGGTCTGCAGGTTATAAAACTTGGCTTTCTGTTCGGTCTCAAAACTCGCAAATAAATCTCTAATTTCATCTTTGAGTTCAGAGATGTCAGAATTATCGCGCTTTCTTTTCATTCGATTAATATTTGCACTATGCATGGCACTTTCCGAAACGTTTGGGAGGCTACCCCCTGTAAACTCGAGTTCAGCATCCGATACAGCTTCAAAGTTAGCAGTACTCTGTTGTTTAGGCGGCGGAGTGCGTTTGGTGCTCATTATTTTGTCGAGTGTGAACCGTGCAAATCAAATCAAGTACGCGATGTATCAGGGCATCAGCGGCGCACGAGTAGTCGAGTGTGATCCGTGAAAATAAAGTACGCGATGTACCAGGGCGACAGCAGCGCTCGAGTAGTCGAGTGTGATCCGTGCAAGTCAAGTACGCGTGTACTAGGGCGACAGCAGCGCACGAGTAGTCGCAGAGTTTCGTGCGTAAGACACAGGGGAGGAGTCAGCACTTATTCATCAATGGGAGTGGGCGTCACCGTGGAGCAGTACCGCCGGAACAGGTTGTAGGGGGCGGAGCTGAGTGGGTTTGAACGGCAGCGTGAGAGTTGCTGCGGTCACCTCCTTGATAGCTCTGCACTCCTATTTTATTGGTGATATTTAACTTTTGAATAAAACTTTAAATGATTAAAAAATAATTTCAATGGAGTCAGAGACGTGTACTCAGATCTGAGGTCCGGGGGGAAGGCGAGGTAGCTAAGGGATGTAGCTTTTATTGGCTAAGTACACCACTGCATCATTTTAGTACCCATTGATGACAGTTTACAGAATGTGGCTAAGTATTCCAGATACAGATGAATTATATGAAACCTGCCAATTACTTACAATCAGAAAACTATGTATCTTAGCAATAGTTCTAAGAAAATAAAAACTTTGGTATATGACCCAAAAATCATGTATAAAAGAAGAAATGTTGTAGTTATTAGGGCAACCGTGTGTTCACATGTTTCGCTAGTCGTCAGTTTGAAAGTACACAGTCAGGTCATAAGTTCTGTCACACAATAAAAACTTTTGAATTTAGAACGCTGGCGACAAAAAAGTTTATTGAATTCGAATTTCGAATTTTTCATGAAAATAAAAATGTGTACTATTTAGAATTTTCCTCATTTTTAAATATGGAGTGGACACTTAAAGAAGACCGTGTCGCAGTTATTGCGTTGCATCGTTGCGGTTCAAAATCAAAATCAAAATCAAAAATCATTTATTTCCATAGGATGTTGTTACATCACTTAGATCCGTCATTACATTTTTTTGGGTGAGTTCACTAACCCAATGGCGGAATCTGTGGAGAAGAGCTCACCGAAGAAACTCCACAGTCGTCGCATCTTTTGCGTTTCCTTTTTTAAATAAAATATTGTCAAATTACAAAATGAATGCTAATTATATATCGAAACAGCCTGTTACTCAAACAATCTATTCCCATGGACATCTGTCCTCTAAGTAATCAGATATCCTGTAGTAACCTTTTTTATACAATTTCTGTTTTATTATTATTTTAAACTTGTCTAAAGGTAAGTTTTTAATATCAGTAGGGACCTTATTGTAATAGCGTATACAATTGCCTTTAAAAGAATTACTAATTTTATGTAGTCGGCTTACATAAGCAACCAACTTGTCTTTATTTCTAGTATTAAAATTGTGTATATCACTGTACTTCTGAAAATTAGTTATATTTCTTTTTACATACACAAGATTGTCATAGATATATTGAGACACAAATGTCAGAATATTGATTTCTTTAAACTTTTCCCTCAGTGACACTCTAGGCCCTAATCTATAAATTGCACGAACAGCCCGTTTCTGCAGAATAAATATACTATTAGCATTCGCAGCGTGACCCCACAATAAAAAACCATAGGTCATTAGACTATGAAAGTAACTAAAGTAGACTAGTCTAGCGGTGTCTACGTCGGTAAGAGCTCTAATTTTTTTAACTGCGAACGCTGCCGAACTCAGTCTGTTCGACAATTTATTTATATGAGGATCCCATTGTAGTTTGGCGTCTAAAGTAATGCCCAAAAAGACAGTCGACTGCACAAGGTCCAATCTCTGTCCTTTTATAAATATGTCTGTAGTTACCGGGTTCACATTGGGTAACACGAATTTAATACATTTAGTTTTCTTTTCATTAAGTAATAAATTGTTAACAGTAAACCAGTTCACTATACTAGAGATAGCATTGTTTACCTCGTCATAATTTGATTGCTGTCTTTTAACTTTAAATATCAAAGAAGTATCATCGGCAAACAATACTAACCCATGTTTTGCTTTAACAAGGTAAGGTAAATCATTAATATATACTAAAAACAAGAAAGGACCAAGAATTGAACCTTGCGGTACGCCCATACTTATTGAAGACCCAGGTGATCTTTTCCCATTAACATCGACCATCTGAACCCTATCTGTTAGATATGACTCCAGAAGGCCAAGTGCCTGATCTTTTACACCATAATGGCGTAACTTCCTGACAAGAGTGTCATGATGGACGCAATCAAAAGCCTTGGATAGATCGCAGAAGACACCTATTGCATCCATTGCGTCTTCCCAGGCATCAAAAATATTGTCGATTAGTTCAACACCAGCATCGGCTGTTGAACGACCCTTTGTGAAACCAAACTGAGCAATATGAATTAAATTATTGAGATAAAAATGACTTTGCAATTGATTAAGTATGAGTTTTTCAAATATTTTGCTAAGCGTAAAATTGGTGGGGTCTGATGTACTACCAGCTTTGAATAAAGGTATAACTTTACTTAGTTTCATCAAGTCAGGAAACACACCATTATCTATACATTGATTAAATATACAACAAAGGTGAGGTGCAATACAATCTACAATGGAACTAATAATTTTTACTGATAGACCATGGGCGTCAGCTGTCTTTTTCATTTCCAGGGATTTAAACGCTTTTACAATGTCTTCATTATTTACGTGCCTAAATTTAAAATCTGTTTTACATTCCTCAAAGTTTTGTTTAAGTATAGATTCAGCAGCAGCGGGAGATGAATTTAAAGACTTGGTTGTTGAAACTGGAATGTCCGTAAAGAAATTTTCGAAAGCTTTTGCTACTTCTAGGTCTGTACTTAGCAATTGATTATCTATCTTAAGCTTGAAGTTATTATGTGTAGCTTTGGCCTTTCCAGTCTCTCTGTCTATAATTTGCCAAGTCGTTTTCATTACATTGCTACTAGATTCAATTTTGTTTTTAATGAAATTAGATTTAGCTACGGCACAAACGCGTTTAAACATTTTTGAATAACTACGAACATAATCTAGAAAGGCCGTATTTTTGTTATATGATTTCTCTTCATAGAGTTCATATAATCTTCGTCTGCTCCTATGAATTCCAACTGTCGCCCAATCACTAAACAAAGCTTTGTTATTAACTTTTATAGTTTTTGATTTAAATACCGTATCATATTCATTTTTGACAAGGTTAAATACTGAGTTGTACAACAAATTTGGATCGTCACTGTATGGTATTTCCCATAGTTTATCTAAAATATTATTCCTGTAGTGTTCAAGCCGAGTGTCACTAACGGGCACACATGTAATATCCTCTTTTTGGTCCTTTTTTATTTTAATATTGAATATACCTATCTGACCAGAGTGATCAGAGGTTAATTTATTGATGACCGATTTGAAAATGGGCGTAATGTTAGTAAATATATTGTCAATGCAGGTAGCAGATGTTGCAGTAATTCTAGTAGGCTCCAAAAACAGATAGTTCATGTTGTGACATAAAAATAAAGATTTTAATCTAGTACAAATATTATTATCCTCTAACAGATTAACATTAAAATCACCACAAATTATAAAAAATTTGTTTTTATCGCTGATTTTAATCAACACTTTCGGTTACGCGCCAATTCAGATTTTCGACTTACTGAAAATTTTGAATATAACCAAAAGATTCGTTTATCGTACCATAAAACGATACAATGAAGACTCTAGTGTAGATGACAGGTCAAGAAGTGGTCGCCCTCGCTCTGTTAGGACTCCAGCAGTGATAAAAGCTGTGAAGGCGCGAATTCAAAGAAATCCCATACGTAAGCAGAAACTGTTGGCCCTTCAGATGGGGTTAAGCAGGACCACGGTGAAAAGGGTGTTAAATGAAGACTTAGGGCTTAAGGCATATCGAAGAAAAACAGGACATCGTTTGGACGCTCGTTTAATGGACCTGAGACTGAAGAGATGCCGCGCTTTGTTGAAGCGGTACGCGGGAAAAAAGCATCGAGAAATTCTTTTTTCGGATGAAAAATTTTTCACCGTGGAAGAGAGCTACAACAAACAAAATGATAAGGTGTACGCACACAGCAGTGAAGAAGCGAGCAACCGTATTCCGCGTGTCCAACGAGGTCATTTTCCATCCTCGCTCATGGTTTGGTTGGGAGTCTCTTATTGGGGCTTAACTGAGGTACATTTTTGTGAGAAAGGCGTAAAAACGAATGCAGTTGTGTATCAAAATAAAGTCCTCAAGAACCTTGTGGAACCTGTTTCTCATACCATGTTTAATAACAGGCACTGGGTATTCCACAAGATTCTGCGCCAGCTCATAGAGCGAAAAGCACACAAGACTGGCTGGCGGCGCGTGAAATCGACTTCATCCGGCACGAAGACTGGCCCTCCTCCAGTCCAGATTTGAGTCCGTTAGATTACAAGATATGGCAACACTTGGAGGAAAAGGCCTGCTCAAAGCCTCATCCTGATTTGGAGTCACTCAAGGCATCCTTGATTGAGGCAGCCGCCGATATTGACATGGACCTCGTTCGTGCTGCGATAGACGACTGGCCGCGCAGAATAAAGGCCTGTATTCAAAATTGCGAGGGTCATTTTGAATAAACTTTATTACCATAAGAATCTATGTTTTATTAAGTTCATTTTGCTATATAAATGTTAACATAAATAATAAACATGTCTAAATTATTTCATATTGCACATGTGACAGAACTTATGACCTGACTATGTATATCTAATTATCTGTGTAATAAAATAAATCGATATTTAGAGATTTATCCTCTATCAAAGTATGAGTGAAGAAGACACTTTATAAATGGTTCCTAAAACAGGATTACGATAAAACGGAACTAATAATGCAACATGATACCTAGATAAAAACTGAACCATTCAAACACACCCTCACAGGGTATGTGTGTGCTCTCTCACAAATACACACACACACACACGCCCTCGCACACTCACACACACGCCAGCATTTTAGATTTAAACTAAGTTATAAATAAATTTTTAGCAATTTGTTCAACTGATGTTATGCTGTGGAAGAGCGGAATTCCCTGGCACAGGTATTTCATACTTAAAAAGGGATCCCAGCAAAAGTGTATTTTTAGATGTAAGCATTGTTTGGATGAATAAATATTTTGTATTTTGTATTTGTATTCTGGAAATACCAAATTCGGGCCTGGAATTGAAATCTGAACGAACCGTAAGAACTGCCCAAGCATGAGAGCAAATCCAGACTGATTACTTTTGTGTGTGTATGGTGTGACTAAAAAGCGATACGATAGTGCGAACGCCATTTTCGAGATTTCCCGGGATAAGGGCATTAAAGCCCTAGGTACCTCAAATTCTATTCTCATCTCAACAGGCGAAGCTACAGAAGCAGTATATTAGGTGGTATCCATGACCATGTAAACATTATTTCCTCCGTTTTGGTTTCATTGGCTTTAATTTCCACTTGGTAAAATAAAGTTGGAAAAGTTGGAAAGTTGGAGCCTGCTTATGACAAGGCCAATATCACCGGATAAGTCAGGGAAGCAGTATCATCCGAAGCAAGCGAGTTTGGTACAAGTTTGAACTGGAATATCATTAATACATAAGAAAAAGGAATGGCCCTTAGAATTGAACCCTGTGGGACTCAGTCTAGCTTGGCAGTCAGAGTGAACATCTCTTATAAATACGAAGAATTGTCTATTTTATAAGTAGCTATGTTTATGACGAATCAAACTATCCAACAGCTGAAGGACCAAAAGGCTGAGGAAAACAATTAAAAGACCATCTCTCTGTACCATGAACTGCACGGGCAAAATCATGTGACTCCAACACAATAGCCAAAACCAATAATAATCGACCTAGCAAAGACTAATAAGGAAACTACACCACTGTTGAAAATTTCCAAATAAATAAGTTTAGAAGTGCACTATAACTAATCGCAGTATTGACGACGACGTAAACGTGAAACGGTCGTGTTCCCTTTCGAACACAGATGGATTTCAGTTTCAGAAACCCAAAATGTCAGAAAAGACTTATAACAATTGGTGTTGTATTTTGTATGGGAAATGGACTTGACTGGACTTTTCAAATAACAAATAAATAATAAATATTAAAGGACAAGCTTACACAAATCGAACTAGGCCCATACTAAGCTCAATAAGGCTTGTGTTATGGGTACTAGACGAGGATATATTTGATAGAGATAAATACTTATGTAAATACATAGAAAACATCTAAGACAAAGAAACAAATATTCATGCTCACACAAATATTTGCCTTTACTGGGATTTGACCCCGGGACCGTCAGCTTCGTAGGCAGCGTCATCACCAGCTAGGCTAAACCAGTCGTCGTACGTCGTCGTCGTTTCAGAAAGTCAAGAATAAACTTAGTAAACACGTAGTAAAAACTTACTGTTCCCAGATGGAGTGGCAAAGGCACATTTTGATAATTTTTATGATTCTGACAGGGATCAACATCATGATACCTGTCATCTAGTGGTCTAGGATCAGTAGCTTTTAGTAAACGACAGTTTTTTTAGTTGACAGCTGTCATCTGAAATGAAGATCTCCTAATGAAGACACCTGTAAAAAATCATGACACCTGTCAAAATAGTAGACGGTGTCACCTGTCAAAAAACATGACACATGTCAAAATAGTGACACTTGTAGAAATAGTGACACTTGTCAACATTTTCATAAAGGAGTGCCTTTGCAGCCCCATCTGAGAAAACGGGTAAAATTAAGTAAATTAAAGTAGACAGAAGGGGAAAGTAGACGGATTGGGAAGTAGACTGATTGGGAAATCGGACGGATCGTGAAAAACCCGTAGACCGACTGTGACACCATTCTATTTTATTTTTCTTTATTATTCGAGTTCAATGTCAGCTAGCAGTAAGGTCTAGTAAGGAATAAACTAAAAGTTGATCCAGCGCGAATGAAATGTATCGGGCATATTAAAGCGGGTTGACGCAGTGCCGGTTGACGAAGTGCGAATAAGTTAGCAATTATTTTAAGGGCAGTGCATTCGCTACTACAACAAGATACCTCTGGAGATTTTGAAATTGCCATTTGAGCAATTTAAAAACCATGTAAAGCGACTTTGGCAAAAAGGGGGTACTTATAACAATGTGCAAGATTTCTTAAATGACGCGACTGTATTTAATCTAACACACAACACAGAACTTGCTGTTACAAAAATTGTGATTATTTATTCCTGCTTATTAATTATACTCATTGATATTGTAATATTAGGTCCTTACATATGAAATTGGCGTTTTGTATGGAGAAATTGATGTTAACTCAATTTTCAGTACAAACATTTTTGTATTTTTTTTAGGAATGACAGATCCTAATTTTATAAACTGTGTGTTTGAATGAGACAACATTTTAGGAGGCACAGATTTTGAAGATAACGTTTTAGTTATCAAACTGAAAATTAAAAGAAAATTTAATAAGTAGATGTAAAATATTGAAATTAATTTTAAAACAATAATAAAAAACTGGAAATAGCTATTGAATTACTCGAATTATGAACTCCCGAATCTGTAAGAAAAATTCGCCAATTTCATAGATAATAAGCACCCAATATTTGTATTAGTTTACAACCAATTTTTAAAAGAGATCTAAAAATTAATCTGTGGGAGTTTTTTTAGCCCTGCTTCTCCCACGGTGGTCCAATGTAGAGAAGGGGGCAAACACGAACGATTGCTAAGTATCTGTAAATATCTAAAGTAATAGAGTCATTTGAACGTTGAACTTGGCGTGTTTTGATTTCCGGATGGGGTCATTGTGAGCCTTTTATGTTCGTGTTGATATTTTCTAGCATGAAATAGATTTTGGATCGAATATGGCGCCGCGCAATCGGGTTAGGTTCGCAGCCTGTTTTTGAATTTAATTTGATTACGGATTGGGGGAGTTACCTAGACCCCAAACCTATTTAGGTTTGGGGTTGGTAGTCCCTTTTGGAATATTTTTTTCTACTGCTGTGGTCAGGGTAGGAGTCACGCAGGGCGTTTTTGAACTTGGGAGCTAAGGCTTAAGTTGCCTTCTAGGAAGGTTCGAAACTCCTCCCAAATAACCTGTCCGAAGTAGTAGAAGGTATTTTCTTACTGGAGAGAGCTCCATACAGACATAAGTGAACAGGCAAGTAGTTAGACGAGAGCGAATGGATGTTACGCAAATCTGATATAAAATCGATATTGATGCTGTTGGATAGTTCAGGATTTGTCGGAGAATATTTGTTACTGTAGTGGACTAGAGAAGGAGTGGGCGGGGAGTGAATGTCATTTGAAAGCATGGTTAATTAAGGCTTTTCCATGGGAGTTGGTTTTCGGACAAATCCAGTGACTATGTTGGGCATATAAATCACCCATATATATTGTGCGGGTGGGGTCCTAGTTGCAATAAAGTGTCAAGATCTTCAGAGAAGGGGGATCTGCAATAGCAAAAGATAAGTGTGATTTTCTTCCCTGACAGAAGGTATTCGGATCCCACAGCTTCAAGGTGATTAGTTGAAGGAATAAGAGAATGAGTTATGTCTGACTTTACAAGGATTGCAACGCCCTGACTACAGGTAGCACATGTAACCTGGCTTAATTAGAAGAGAATTGACCGGTAACTGGTCTTGCTGACGGCTGTGATGTAGACAGAAAGTTCGGAAGATGCTAAAGTGTAATTAATGTATTTGATAATTAAACCACATATTTGTAAAAATATAACCCAGAGTTTATTCAGCACATAGGATGAAGACTACGACATAAACCAGAGAGACAATGACAGTTAAGTCATAACACTACGAAGTTGGCCAGGATTAAAGCAAGGAGGCTACAATGAAACCTCCAACACGCCCTCTTAATCTTGGACGACTTGAACAAACGGCTGGTGCTTACAAGTAGGCAGTGCCTTCGTGAGCACATCAGCAGTCATCTGCTCTGTAGGCATATATGACAACTTAATGACTTCATTGTCAACAGCCTCACGAATATAGTGATACCTAATGTCTACGTGCTTAGACCGTTTATGAAAAACCGGATTAGTGGCAAGCTTCGCCGCAGACTGATTATCACTATACAGGGTTACAGTGTTGCTCTGACCTGTTAATTCAGTAAGAACCGCACGGACGTATACCGCCTCTTTGGCCGCTTCAGACAAAGCTATGTACTCCGCCTCGGTAGACGAAAGTGCGATACAAGATTGTTTTAACAACCCCAGGAAACCTAGTTTATAGATATATCCCGTGTATGATTTACGATCGGCTCCGTTAGCCCAATCAGCATCGGTAAAACCATAAACACGAAACTTATCATGTATCACTTTTCAAATAACGCAACACACGTTTGGCCGCAGCAAAATGTTCCGCTGTGTAGCGGGTATTACACTGACTAAGAAAACTTACAGCAAATGAAATGTCAGGTCTAGATGTCACAAACAAGTACATTAAAGATCCTATCAATTCCTGATATGGTAATCTACTATCGTGGTTAGTGCTATCAGAAAACTTCAGACCTACGTCCAAGGGCGTCTTTGCGCCTTTACAGTCGCTCATACCGAAACGTTCAAGCAACTTTTCAATATAGTTTTTCTGACTCAGCTTCAACTCACTACTAGTACGATCTACTTTAATGCCTAGCATATGTTTAACCTCACATAACTCCTTAATAGTAAAGTGAGACTTTAATGACGTTTTCAGCTTTTTAGCAAGCTCGTCACAATCGTAGAAAACGAAAAAATCATCTACATATAGTGCGATAATAATGGTTCGCTTACTCACTCGACGACTGAAGATGCAGCTCTCATGCTTACTCTGCGTGAACTTCTCTTTGAGTAAAACTTGCTTTACCTTATCGTACCAGGCACGAGACGCCTGCTTTAAACCATACACGGCTTTCTTGAGTCTGTAGACTTTATGCTCATCGCCTTGTCTTATGAATCCTTCCGGCTGTGACATATAAATCTCCTCGCTCAAGTTACCATTCAAGAAGGCAGTTTTGACGTCAAGGTGATCAATCTTCAGATCTACTCCACCGCAAGAGACAGCAACATTCTCAACGAACTATGCCGAACAACTGGAGAGTACGTATCCAAGTAGTCAATTCCGAACTTTTGGGTAAACCCCTTCGCAACTAATCGCGCTCTGTAACACGCTATTTTTCCATTCACGTCGCGTTTAATTTTAAACAGCCACCGATTCTTGACAATGTTCTTATCCGCCGGTCTGTCAAAGAGCTCCCAAGCTTCATGCTTATTGAATGAGTCAATCTCGTCTTGAATAGCTTGCCGCCATAGCTTGCTATCGCTCGATTGCAAAGCCTCCTTGACAGTTGTCGGCTCATTCAACTCTATCTCGAGTGCAGACATTGTCCTCGGTATTCTAGGCCGTAAATTAAAGGCAGGTCCATCTGCATGTGGCTCCCGTGGTCTACCGCCTATATATGTAGATGAGCTCGGTACCTGCTCGTTCACCTCGAACCAAACTTCAGGCGCTGCCGGCCTCTCCGCCTCAACCTGAATCTTTACATTCTGTGGGAACGGTAACTCCGCATTCTCCGCCTCAAGCTCAACCTAAGGCTCATCTTTCACGTGACTCTCGTCATCAATGACACCGTCGTCACTTGTCGGAAAGAATATCTCCATGGAACGTTTGCTCTTGACACCTGGAAATATTGTTTCATTGAAAACAACGTCACGACTACGAAAAACTTCATTTTTCGCCAAATCGTAGAGCCTATACCCATTGTTCTCATATCCAAGAAATATACAACACTTGCTCTTTGGTTCAAGCTTATTCCGCTTCACTTTATCAATGTGAGCATAAGCTTCGCAGCCAAACACTCGTAAGTGTTTCAAGCTCACCTTTTTACCGGTCCAGGTCTCCTCAGGAGTTTTCCCCGAGAGCCTTTTCGAAGGTGACACATTCACTAAATGAGCTGCAGTGTTGGCAGCTTCTGCCCAAAATTTGTGGTCTACGTTTGAAGTGTATAACAGGCACCTTACTTTTTCCAGGAGCGTCCTGATCAGCCGCTCCGCGCAGGCATTCTGTTGCGGTCTGTACGGCACAGTTACCTGGTGGACAATTCCCTTACCCTTCAAAAAGTCTTCAAGGTCCCTATTTACATATTCCGTCCCGTTATCCGACCTCAAAACCTTGACTTTATCACCAGTTCGTGTTTCCACTAGCTTAATAAAGTTTTTAGTGTATTCACTCACCTCGCTCTTACGCTTCAGGAAGTACACGAATACCTTCCTCGAATGATCATCCAAGAACGTCAGGATGTACTTCTTGCATCCAAGCGAATTCACCGGCAACGGACCACACAAATCGGTATGGATTAAATCCAACCGTTTTGCAGCCACATACTTCTCAGGATTGCTAGGAAAAGGAAAACGGGCTTGCTTTCCTTTCAAACAAACCTCACAAGCAACATCTTTACAAGGGTCCTTCTGAAAACTAATGTCATTAGCAAGTCCCTGCCTCAATAGCTTCATATTATGGCCGCTCAAGTGACCAAGTCTTTGATGCCAAGTTGCAGTGCTAATCGTTAGATTCGCCCTTAGACTGCAGGTCTGAAGTTTATATGCACCTCCTACGTCATTTGCCTTAATCAAGACATCGCTCATATTTGAAATTGTACAACCCTTAGTATCAAAATTTACAGTACAGCCGTTCTTAATCAATTGGGGAAACAGATATAAGATTCACAGACAGCTTAGGTATAAACAACACGTCAGTCAACGTCGTGTCATCCGACAACATAACGTTACCTATACCTGTACACTGAAGTTTCTCTCCACTAGCAATGGTGACGAAACCACCACGCGATTTAAAGTCTGTCAGCAAATCGCGCCTGCCAGTCATGCAATTTGTCGCACCTGAGTCTATGTACCACGAAGATTCCAAGCCCGTACTAGTACTGAATGCTGTCAACACAAAGTTTCCTGAAGTACTCTTCTCGTTCCGACAGTCTTTCTTCAGATGTCCTTTCTGCTGAATTTCCAGCACCACGGTTCTCTCTTTCGATCAGAACTATCCTTCGCTTTTGCTTCTCCCTTGTGCTGCTGCGCTTTTCTCGTCCAGGAGTCACTCGTAGTAGTGCCTTTTCTGGTAGAATATAAGCACTCACTCGAATCTCCACGAGTAGTCCAACGTTGATCCTGTAGCAGTTTGGATTTGACTAGATCAGATGTGATGGCAGCTCCCGAATGCTCTAGTGCCATGATCATGGGCTCATACTCTGTCGGTAAACCTTTGAGCATCAGCGCACCAAGAAACTCGTCGTCAACAGGCTTGTTCATGTTCGCCAATTGCTGTGCTAATGACAAAACTTCATTGACGTAAGCTTCCATGTTCGCGAAGTGACAGCGCATAAGTTCTGGAGAGTTCTTACTCTTGAACCGAGTCCCTAATCATCATAAGCATTCCAGGCTTCTTTTGCCGTCTCCGCCGACATTAAATGAGAAAAACATGACTTCGACGGCCAAGCAAATTTTAGATTTAGCTATTTCATCACGTCAATTTCTCACCTCGGACGTTGTTTTATCATCCGCACCGTAACCACTGATACAGATCCATAAATTGTCGTGAATCAATGCATTTTTCATAACAAATTTCCATTCGACGTAATTTTCCCGTCCACGTAATTTTTCATGTGAAAAATTTTGATTCTTACTTTCCGACATATTTATTACAACGTTATACTATTTCTGCGGAACCATAACCTAATGTATTTGATAATTCAACCACATATTTGTAAAAATATAACCCAGAGTTTATTCAGCACATAGGATGAAGAATACGACATAAACCAGAGAGACAATGACAGTTATGTCATAACACTACGAAGTTGGCTAGGATTAAAGCAAGGAGGCTACAATGAAACCGCCAACAGTAATTAAGGTGTGTTTGTGTATCTTAGGCCGGATGCCATCGGCGTTCCAGTAGCTCTTTGGGATATGTAGCTCGTTTTTATAAAAAATAAATAGGTAGTGCCTCCGCTGCCGGCGCCGGCCGCCGAATAGGTAGACGTAAACACTGCGGTAGCTTAGATACTTAAAACTAGGTATGTTTTGTTGTTCTTACATGTTCAACCTAACACGAAGGATAAAGGGGGGCTTCGCTTCGCTCACCCCCTTTACCCTTCACCTAAGCTACCGCAGTGCTTTACCCTGAAACCCACCAGCCTCATGACGTTCAACATTTTGACAATTACGGACACTTGATGAAGTGCTGCCAAAATACCCACCCATGTGCCGGCTCCCAATCACATTTTTGAAAGCCGGCGCCGGCTGCGGAGGCACTTCCTAAAAAATACTATCAAGATGAGACATTTGAAAGTTGAACCAATGCCCCATACGGACGGACGGAATAATAATGTACTCTGTGGACGGAAAGATTATGTAAAAAAAAACAAATGTCAAATTGCGTGGTTGTGGGACGCTTTTTTGCTAATCATTGTCGATTTTTTACAAAATTTGCAACATTTACGCCAATTAAGCGTAAGCCTTTTATAGTTTCTGCTTGCTGGAAGTATTTGGCAGTCTCTACCAGAAATTTGGTAAGTTGAAATGCGATATTACATGATTATTCATAATTTACAACTTCGAACAATTTTCGGTTTACCTAAACGTATTGTAATGTTGGTAGGACAAATAAAGTCTCCGGCAATAACTTATCTTTCTATATTAACAAAGATAATACAAATACCTAAATCAAATTTAATCATTGTTTCCAGTACCGTTTTCTCCATAACCTAAATATTTCTCGCCTTGGGGGTATACATTATGTATACCCCAAGGCAATATGTATAATACATATACGTATAAAAACGTGCATATATGCAGATATGGGAATACATAGGGACCTGAACCTGATGGCATATAATTTATGAAACACTTGAAAGATATAAACATAACCTAAAATTGCAGTCTTTGTTAGCAAATGTATCAATATTGACAGATAAGCTCATTGCTGACACTAATTGGTTCATTCCAATATTATGCCAAATGAATTGGAATGCAATATTTGTTGGGTTACTGTGCAAAAATGATTTTTATATCATTTAGCTAGAAATTGAGGGCTCCCCTGTCCCCTAGTATAGTTCTTTGTTTTTGTGAGGAAATGTATAGTTTTTAGGGATGGGCCGACTTCCGCCCCCTTATCGACACTCTGACCGAAATTCGTTATACATTTGGTTTGACCGAATTTCAGCAGCTTGAACAGAGTGCCCCCTGTGCAGGGGATGCATGGAAGTGGATGAAACAGTAGAGCACATGCTACTGGCATGTCCATCCACAACAGAAACCTGGATGGCTATCCTAGGTGACACAATAAACACTCACTAGCTCCTAGAACACCCAGGCCTCCTACTCCAGCTGGTGCTGGAGTTGGGATGGCTGAAGTAGATGTGGAGGCGAAGGGGACATGCACAAAGGCCCCGCTCAAGTGGGCCAGCGCTACACCCCCTTTTTGAAGATAGAAGATAGATAGCTTGAACAGAACTTCGGCATTCGGCCGAAATTTGGTTAAATGCCGAACATTCGGTGCAAAAAAAAAGATACTGACTTGCATTTTGACTGAAAGCAATAAAATAGAAATCATACTTATCATAATAATCGTAAAATAAAATTAGGCCTTTATTCATTGTCATTTATTTTGAAATTAAATTATACATTTTTGCCTTAACTAAACAAAATAAACTTGGTATTTTTAAATGCCTAACTACTGGGTAATTTAAATGCGTAATTATAAATAAACAAAAAAAAACATTTCTAGTTCAGTGGGGTGCATCTATTCATTTCGACAATTCATGTAAGTAAACAAGTCATGACGTGTCGCTCTCGAGAAATCGCGGTGAAATTAACCGAAGTTCGGCCAATTTTTATATTTTAACTGAATGTTCGGCCGATGTTCGTATTCGGTTAAAACCACATTCAGCCCATCTTCAATAGTTTTTGAGAAATGAATTATTTAATTTTGTAAAATTTGAGGTTGAGATTACTTAATTTTCCCTACAATATCGAGTTGGACTTTTACACTGCTGGGGGGGAGGTTCCATTGTCACAGTAGAATAATTTTTTTGGGAGGTAATGTATAATATTGAATAAGTAATTTAAATATCTTGCTATGAATTTGCACCTACAATGTCCCCGTAAAATTGCACTTAAAGGAGCAAACAGTTCTGGTGGTTCTATACACCACCTTCATGGGCTCTCTATGAATAGGGCAAGTGTTTGTCAGTTTAACTTCTCAAAGACCCATGGCATCTATAGATGCCATTTTCCTGTTATAGGTATTGTATTTTAATACCATGGCATGAAATTCTGGGGTGCTTGAGATGTTAACAAGGCCTTGTTCCTCAGCAAAAGCGACACATTGCTCCCGCGGACCCAATTGCTGAATGACCTTGCCCAAATTTCATATGCATCCACTTCATTTGAGTACAAATTTCTTAGAAAATGTTTGTCGTCTTTGGAATTGTCAGAAGTTGATGGCTCATGCCATTCTATCAGGGGGCCGACATAGTGCAGCATTTGTCAATGGTTGCTCATCATCCTGCACTTCCATCTAGCACACCCAAATCTAAAGCAAAATCAAATCAATCTTTAATTACAATCGCAAGCAGGGGTCCAAAAGAATTGCCAGGTTTGTTGTAAATATTGATATTAACCCTCTCGCTCACCCTCACATTTGTCATTCCATCAACAGAAAATGCTGGAAACACCTGGAAATTGTTACTTTTGAAGGTTTAAATAGGCTGTACAAGTATATATCCCATAATAGCTAGTAACCCAGTTTATTGGCAAACAGTAAAATATACTTAGCTGTAGATACTATTTTATTTTATTTTGTTGAAAAATTGGTTGTATGGAGGAGGTAGTCCACGAATAGCACCTGTCTGTATAACACCTACGCGAATAGCACCTAGCACCCAGGTGCTATTCGTGGACTACAATTTATTTTTACATTTTTGTCCACGAATAGCACCTACGACTTAGCAGCCTACTGGGATGCTGGGATATATACAGGATGTTATTAAATTAAAGATATCGGTAAAAATCACAAGATTTTTTATTAATATGAGGCTATGTACATAAGTATGTGTAATGCTTACGTACATAGCCTCATATTTTAAGATACTCAATGTACTATTTAATTTTTATTATTATTAATTTAACAATTTAATTCATTTTTTATACTAAGATGACGAGTTATGAATAAATGAACTATTGAACATACTAAATCTGTCTAGGCGACATTTCACAACGACAATAATTATTAATCTACCGAATAATATTCTGATTAATAATAACTACTAATATTCCCAATGTAGCAGTAAAGGGATGCTACTTTCATTTTGAGAAGGCGTTAAAAAAAAGATTGAAAGAGCAAGGCCTCAACGATAACAGCATATATAACAGAATACATGTTGCGTTATGTACTATACTCCCTTATTTCCCACCGGATGATTTGGATGATGCAGAAGGGAAAAAAAATATAACGACTATATGGTCACTCAGTGGATTGACCTCAAATTGTGGTCGGACAAATGGTGCTGTTATGGCCAGGTTCATAAAACTAACAATTTTACTGAGACTCATTATTCTGTCATTAATAAAGCAATTAATAAAAGTAATAAGAACATAGCTATTGTTTTAAGAGTCCTACCGGAAAATCGCAAGATTTATGCTGAAATTCGCGAAAAAATGGGAACTTCTAAATCCCAAATATTGGCCGAAAAAAAGAACCAATGAATATAAACATGGCTATATTTCCCTTGGTCACTGCATTGAAAAAGCTGCGATTTTAAGGGTTATTTGAGCTCATTTTAATTTTAATTTTAATTAGAATATATAAAAACCACAGACAGTGGCGGAAATTAGGTTGCACTTTGTCCGCGCAATACCTCATGTCTCGCCTGGCGATATACGCAGGCAAAGCGCAACCTAATGAGAGTAATATTAAGAGCACCCACAATGAGAGTAATAATAAGAGCAGTAATAATAAGAGTATTTGTATTGTGAGTAAATATTATTTGGTAAGATTAATAATTGTTGTCATAGTGATCTTTATTATTTTTCATTTTTAAATGTCGCCTAGACAGATTTCATGTGTACCTACGTAAGTTAAGTATGTGTAATTAATAAACATTCTAATGATTTTTATCGATATCTTTCATTTAATAACGTCCTGTATACATCCCAGGCTGATAAGTCGTAGGTGCTATTCGTGGACTAGGCTAGGTGCTATTCACGTAGGTGCTATTCAAACAGGTGCTATTCGTGGACTACCTCGTATGGAGACTGCATATGATGCACAGAGGGTTAAGAAATGGGCTTCCGCCCCCTTATCGACATTCTGAGCAAAAGGAGCACATTCGCGTAGCTATAAGAGAAACTGAGTGAGCGTGCAAGTTTGTTCATAATTCGCGCACAATTTTGGTTATTTTTTGCCCACTAACGTAAAATAGTGACAATTTGTGATGATATTGCTTGTGTCTGGTGTTTTTGATGTTTCAAAAACTTATTTCCACAAAAACTATGCATTTCCTCGCAAAAAAAGCACTGGTAAGAAAAGTGACTACTAGCTACTGGTTTCAGACCTTATTAATTTTAATCTAATTCATGCTCAACGATTCAAAAACCAACTCACTTGTTGTGCTCCACAATTACTAAGCTAAGATAACTATTGAAATTATACTTAAATTCTATTGACACTGCATTTTTTGTGATTCATACCTAACCATGAAACACCCATTTCTAAGGCCGACTGGGCGTTTCGGCCGCTTAAGTTACCGGACGTTTCGTAACCAGTTGCGAGAGGAGAATATTTATTTATCCTTATTTATGCATTATACGTTCTAAGTACTTTTACTAAAATTGATTGCTATGCTTTGCTCACCAAGTTACTTTATAATTTTTGAAGGATGTAATTAGTGACAGCTGTAAAAAATAGTGACAACTGTCAAATATGTACCCTATTGAGCATTAGCATTATTATCATTTAAAGTGATAGCCCAAGTTTCGGACAAGGACACTACAGTCTTCCATCACAACAATAGTAGTTTATGTGACTGCTACATAATGGAGGGCAGTTTTAATGCCTAATTATGTACAGTTACATACACTAGTTTATCTACACATATATCATAAGCTCTCTTTGATGTGTTCAGGAACCGCATGTTTGACCGGCATTGTGGCTCTGCAGTTGTTTAGCTTGTTCTGTAGTACCTACCAACTTCACAGACAAACTAGGGGCGGCACGCGGGCGGGCGTCGGCGTTCGAAATTTGAATGTCAGTACCAACTTCACAGACAAACTAGGGGCGGCACGCAGGCGGGCGTCGGCGTTCGAAATTTGAATGTCATAATATGTAGAAAAATTACACATTATGGTCATTTTTCAGATAAGAAATGAGTTTTTACCAAGTAGTTTAATATTATGCTGATCGTAACGTGCGGTTTTTGTACGCAGTAAAGAGGGTTTATGATACGTGTGTGGATAAAATTCATAAAAGTCTGTTTGTAACTGGTTTCGTACAAGGAAAAAAAAGCATTCGATGGCAACTGGTTATGAACCTCTCTGCCGCGTTGGTTACGTACGCGGCTGAAACGCGACTGGCACCAGAATTTTAACAGCCGCTAAATAGTCGCTATTTTAAACACAATTTAAATAGGTACTATGAAGATGCTGCGGGTTCACACTATGGGATAATGATAATGATTTCTAGTGTTTCTTATGAATTTGTCAAAGTACTTTTGACATAATCTGAGAAGTTATCAGCTAGCCGGAAATGAAAATGACATAAAAATTGAGGCAAAATTTATGTTGTTCCTCCGCAAATGCCCACAATAGGATCTTCAGTACTCTAGGACGTCTATCAACCACAGGACTGGATATTCCTTACGAATCTTCGAGCACACGAGCCTTCAAGCCTTCCTAGGGGGGCGCGGAGTGATCCTAAGGATGGCAGGGCGAGCGGCTTTAGATATATAGATTTTTAATATTGATAATTTCACGCCGCGAGGGCGGCTTCCGCCGCCCCTTATACAGGAGCTATTTAGATACTCCTTGTTGGAATGCTAATCCTACATATGAACTTTCAGCAACAGCTCTTATTAGGTATTCGACTCAATGACCACGTGAAATTCCAATCTCAATTAACTTATATTGGTAGTAGCTGAATACTCTAATTGCTAGCTTAGCCTGTTCTTTCTCTCACAACTCCCCATGTTGGCCCTGCTTATCATATCTGCTCACACACAAGGGGGGCGCGGTATCAGCATAGCGTTCAGGGGGGCCCATAGTGAAGTAGGTTGGGAACCTATGATAAAGACGAAGTATACCTACAGAGGACTCGCACAGAGTTGATAATGTCTTTATCTCAGAAACTTAATACATACGAAACATTACGATTGCATCACAAAATGTTACATTACAACTGATTATTTCGCATGATAACATCACGAATCCGAGACCGTTTCATCAATAGATTGTAATATTTATGCAAATCATTATTCACTTCATCATATCTTAGTCTTTTCATCGTACTGTTCCACCCTAACCCTACCTATCCCTACGGGACCCTAAAGTTATGAAGACTCAACGGTGGTGCGATATGATATTAAGTTTCTCATCAATTCGACAGCAAATCAATCAGATGAGCCACTCTATTCTTTGGCTAACGAAACTCTTTGTTTAATAACTCTGCTCATACTCGACTTTCGGAACGTCACACCTCTACCAACATGAACCTATCCAAATCCAACACCGATGTGAAATACGAGGAAAGGCAGCTCGCGAGCGTCGTTGAATCGGTCTGTTGGAGCGATCTATTATAAGAAGTGTTGGGTCCTGCCCGGCCGCAGTCGGCTACCGATAGGACACAATGCACGCGTGTACGTACAGATGGGTCGTGTCAATGTGTGCTCTGTTGCAGTTTGTGGCGCCCTCCACATCCGCAGGCGTGAAGATGATGAGCTTCGTGTATCCGGAGGCGAGGAGGGATGAATCGGTCGTCGACGTGTACCACGGGGTTAAGGTTTGTAGCAATATCTGTCTTGTTAAAACTGACTGTAGGGAAGGCTGTACGGGCGAGATTCGATCTAGGAACATAAACAACATACATGTATCTTTCTGATAATCAGGTATTTTAGAAAATTCTCTCCTTGTAGAGGAGAACTTATGTACCGTCGTTTTTGAGTAACTTCTGGATATCGTGAATTCGGGGCATGCGGACACACACAATGTTTATTCTGTTCTGTTTTGTAAACATATAATTAAATATATAATAAATAAAACACAAAAATAAGGAGGTTATGAGTTTCCCGTTCTCAGAAATTAGTGTAGTAATAAGTTGAAGTAAATGATAGATCATTGGTCTGGTACGCATGCCTATCAATTATTGTGATGATGCGGTAATTGTGATGGGTACGTTTCTATTTGCTGTTGGGCTTGCGTGCACTTATCAAATAGGTTTCGTCCTATTAATGATCCAGTAGCTCCCTGAACTTAAAATGCTTTCTCACTTCATGGTGAGCAAAATACAGTTTAAACAAAGGCCATACGTAGCGTAACTTAATCGTGACTGAGTTTAAGCGAGTAACGCATTGTCGCCACAAAAACCCGACCTGTGCGTAGAAATAATCTAACTAACATAATAAATAAGCAAAACCAAACCGATTTCGGACCTGTTTACTTTCTATAGTCTACTCAAGGATAGGATAGCCTGTTTATTACGTGAGCTTGTCTTAACCAAATAATATGTCAGTAAGATATTTCTCTGATTAAATCTAATTCATTTATTTAAATTAAAATGGGAAAGTGCCCTGTAAATTGTCATTCCTACTATACTGCTAGGAATGTTTTGATGGTGAAAACTTGAAAAGTATCTAATAAATAAAAGTGACTAAAGCCACAACGACGGGCCAATCAATAGAGAGACTACTTTATATGCACAATACGCTTTGAGGCCTGCTTAATAATCAATTCGCGTGTGAAGTGTCCCAGTGGCACTTAAGGCCGATATCTCATCAAGGTTTTTGAAACATAACTGTTACTTGTTACTTCGGATAATAGATCACTATTCTTCAAGATCAGCCTTAGTTTTAAACGAGACCCGTCCTTGAACTCCATTCTAGATGAGTTGTCTGCATAAAGCGTGAAAATTTCCCATTTACATATTTTTATTAAGGTTTTCTTCAATACCATTAGCAGAGCAATTTAATTAATTTTAACTCAATATTATAGGAATACAAAATTTAAGAATTTATCATTATGGTCGGAGTGTTTTGTCCGTCTGTCTGAAAATAAGTGGATCAAGTACGTGTCGATATTTTTTGTGCTGTCGATTTATTGATAGGCAATGATTCGTAAGCAAACAAAAACTTTGAAGTCAATAGCGAGTGCTCAGTCATCGATATCAATCAAACTACAATGTTCACAATTTGGTATTCCCCTAATCACGATTCACGAGTCTTGTGGCTGGCGTCACCTGGTTTAGTTAGTTAGGCCATACATATAAAAACAATGTATAAAATCCATCGTCCTAAAACGTGACTCAAATAAATGATAAGATTAATGGTATTGACATCAAATATTAAACCTGGGTTATTTATTACAGCGGCATGCCACATCAATTTTATAGTACATTACGTTTACTTGTACGTAAACTTGTCGTTTACGAACCGACAAGTTTACGGCACGAGCAAAAGGCGAGGTTCGCAAAGAAGCCTTTTCAAACGAGTCACGAATAGAATTTTTCCGCCTGAGAAACCAAAAACAAGCGGCAAAGGTGCTTTTTTGAGGTTAGAAGGCGGAAAAAACATTATTACAATATTTAAAAAAATACCATTATTTTGATATTGTCATTCATGAAAAATTTCATAGTTATAATGATTTTTCACTTTTTGACTAAATTCAAGATTCCCAGTCTCGGTTCTGTGCGACCCGCGGCCATTGCCTCTGCTATTATTGCTTTATATATCGTCAGACCATTAAACTCCAGGTGCCTAGCAGCGTCCAGGGATGCCATATTGACGTTATAGGTTTAGAATTTTATTACCAGAGATTCAAAATCGAGATGCCTCATAACCTGGTCTCCAGTGGTTAAAAGCCTTCATCTGGCTTTACCCATTAGTTTAATATATAACTTGGTTCCCCAGATCCACGACCCATACCGCTGGCTAGAAGACCCAGACTCCGAGGAGACAAAGGCATTCATCGACGCCGAGAACAATATCACTAAGCCGTACATCGACGCGTGTCCCGACAAGGCAGACATCAACGCGCGGCTAACGGAGCTGTGGAACTATCCAAAGTACTCCTGCCCATTTCGGAGGGGGGAAAGATACTTCTTCTTCAAGAACACTGGGCTACAGAATCAGAAGTAAGTTTACAACTAGTGTGTCTCAAAGCTTTTGTACGAGTTGCACGTGTCCAGTCAAAGCAGACGTCAAAGCGCGGCTGACTGATTTCCTGTCCTTCGGGACTTAAAATGTTTAATTAACTTAATTCGTAAAAAATTTAGTTAATCAGACATTCATAGTTGAGAAACGTTGCATATTGCGTTGTGTTGTGACATCTACTTCAGACACAACTACTTACTAGGCTGAGAACTACAAGTAACGCGAATATTGTTGGCCTCTGAATGCCGCCTGGAGGTGGTCGCGGCGCAAGGGTACAAGAGAGATACATACACGGGCGAGAGAGAGGTGACAGCTTGCTCAGAGGCTATGAAACCTGGTGCAAGCCGTACTTAAAATTATGATATATTTTTTTTCTCGTTAGTTGGTCAACTATTGACAGATAGTAAACTGTAGCGTACTGCTTACTATGAAGCGTTAGTTGATAAACTAACGCTTAAAACAGTTAAATAGTAAACTGGTTTAAACTTAAATTGCAAACGAAATACCAGGGCAAACACTGCGGTTACTTAGGTGAAGACTAGAGGGGGCGAGCGCAGTGAAGCCCCCGAATAGACTTCGTTTTAGGTTGACAGGTAAGAACAAAAGAAACGTAAACCCTGTCGGTCTGGTTGACTATCTGCCGATAGTTGATCAACTAACGGTTTTTATTTTATTTTTTTATTTTATTTATTCAGAAACAAACAGTCTTACATATTTGCATACAATACATAAACTCTTTATAAAACATAGACCTACAGTTTCCTAATTTAGTAAAAACATCTTTTATAATAGTTTAAATATCAAAGAAATAATAATGATGAAGAAGCAACATAAAAAGCATGATACATAAAAAGAAAGTTAAAAATTTCATACATGTTCAGTTTGATTTTCAGAACAATTTGAAAGACACTCCAAAGTTAAACTTTTGAAGCGTTTAAGAGATTCACTAAATATATCTATATTTACTAACTTATCATTGTACAAACTGCAAGCACGTCTTATGAAACTATTTCCAGCGTAATTTGTGCGACTACGGGGTATAACAAAGAGAGGCTTGCTTCGACAACTACGCTCACGACGACGAGGCACTCTAAACGACAATAAATGTAACAATGGGGGGGAATCGATTATATTATTAATTATTTTAAAAATTATTGATATATCAATACAGTCACGACGACAACTTAATGAGTACATTTTTGCCTTTTTCAAGGACGTCACATAATCCGAATATGTGTTTCCAGTACGATATTCAAGGGCTCGAATAAATTTTTTCTGCACCCTTTCTATCCCGTCTATATGAATGTTATAAAATGGGTTCCAAACAGCACTGGCGAACTCGAGATGACTGCGAACATAACTATTAAACAGTACCTTGTAAGTTAAGGCTTTTTTGAAGGGCTTTCCTACGCGGAGTATAAAACCAAGTTGTTTAAGAGCTTTATTTATAATGTGGTTCACATGAGGTACGAAAGTGAGCTTGGAATCCATTATTGCGCCTAGATCACGAATTTGATCTACGTGGGCTAATTCTCTTTGACAAAGTTCATATTTATAATTAATGGTTTGTATTTTTCTACTGAAACTTATTACAAAGCACTTATCTGGATTTAAAAATAAGTTGTTTGAATTACAGAAAGATTCGAAATTATTAATGTCATTTTGCAGGACATCTTAATCTCCCACACTTCGGATAACCCTAAATATTTTTGTATCGTCGGCATATAAGAGTAAACTAGAGCTGTTTGTAATTTCTGTGACGTCGTTTAGGTAAAGAACGAACAACAAAGGTCCTAAATGTGACCCTTGAGGGACACCCGAAGTGATGGGTTTGAGATTTACCTACTGCTACAGCCTGCGATCGATTTTCGATGTAGGATTTTATCCATCGAAATAGATCCCCGTGTATGTATACCCATCTGCCAAAGTTTCAACAGCAAGCGTTCATGACAAATTTTATCGAATGCTTTAGCAAAATCAGTATACACGGCATCCACTTGATAATTGTTGTCCAAGGCTTCAAGTATAATTTCTGTATAGGATAAGAGATTTGTTTCAACACTTCGACCTTTAAGAAAACCGTGTTGATGAACAGTAACATGACGGCGTACAGCGGCAGACAATTGGTCAGTAACAATCTTCTCCAAAATTTTGCCAAATTGACATAGTTTAGAAATTGGCCGATATTTCTCAATGTCACAACTGATGTCTCCCTTAGGTATCGGTGTAATTAGAGCACGTTTCCAAATAGAGGGAACACAACCTTCGCGAAGTGATTTTTCAAAAAGCAAAGTGATTGGAATTGATAACTCAGACGCACATTTGTTAATAATAACAGGATGAATGCAATCTGGTCCGGCACCTTTATTTACGTTAATAGACTTAAGGTATTTATGAACAAGATCTTTAGTTAAAAATATTGTATCCATCTCAAAAACTGTATTATGTACCGGCGGAAGATTGTTCAAATCAATCATGTTATTACTAGGAGTGGAAATGTTCATTAAACATGTCACAAATCTGAGAACCAGTTGAAGCTGAAATACCTTTATAGTACATTATTTGTGGTAGACCACTCTTCGCGTAGATTGACTTCATGTAAGACCAGAAAAATTTCGGGTTTGATGTGATTTTATTTTCAGTTGAGTTTATAAAATTTCTATAGCATATAGGTTCCAATTTATCAACTCTTTTCCTTAGACACCTAAAACTGTCACGATCTAAAGGATTTCCGTATGTCTTCCATAGTTTGTGGTACTTTCTTTTTTCATTTAATAACCTTCTAAGTGGCTTTGTGTGCCAAGGAGGCCTATTAATGGAAGTGCGTAGAGGACGCTTTGGGACATGCGCGTCTATTAAACGATTTAGTATTGTATATAAAATTAATGTACACTCCTCCAAAGACCGACCTGAAAATTGTGCAAACCAGTCAATTTCAGATACTTCGCGATTAATTTCATCAAAATTATAGTTAAAAAAGCAATATCTAACAGTAGGAGCGGGCTTAAGAGTAGGTGAGTAATCTAAACTTAACTCAATTTCAACGGCTTTATGATGCCGGTCCTCTTTTATTAAAGGGTTTGGGCTACTAATAACGGCGCAATTTCTATTACTTAAAATAAGGTCTAATAACCGATAATTTATATTAAAACTACTGTTAAATTGTTGTAACCCTGTAAAGCATAAAAACTCTTGCAATGGCTCCACTGTTGGTTCGGTACCATTATCAAGACACATTTGTCTACAACTCGAGTTCGACCACTCAGCATCTGATACGTTAAAATCTCCAGTAATAAGGAAAACATCGTCAGAATGTTCTGTTACAATCCGACTACAAATCTCAAAAAAGTTAATTAATGCGCTTGTATATAAACGCCCTTGCGGAATGTAAACACAACAAATATGCAATGATTTATGCCTACTGTTATTAGATAACGGTATTGATACCCAGACGCCAATCCCGGCGCACGGGCTGGTAATCACGGTGAACCGCCACCATAGCACCGCCACCTCGCTCCAAATCAGTCGCCTCAGCCGATCGATCGCAACGATAGACTAAATATCTACTGTCAAAGATTTCCCCGTCGTAGAAGTTTTTGTTTAGCCAGGATTCCGTTATACAAATGAAATCATAATGAGACTGTGCTACCTGTGAATAAAATCTATGTGTTTTTGTACGAAGTCCGCATACGTTTTGATAATAACCGCTTAGGGTAATGTTAGCCATTAGTGATAAAGGGAAAATATATTAATATTAAAGTGTGTGTAATTAGGATAGGTTGTGAATATGTATTGCGGAACACATAGATATTTTTAAATTTTGGATAGTAATAGTTAACTGATACAAAAATATGTAAGACGTAAATAGTTTCAATAATAGTGATTGCAGGCTGAACTTTCCATTTAACCAATTGTTGGCATTGTTTACATAATAATAACGTGAAGTATGCATACAATATAAGGTAGGTGTGGGTATGAAAACAAAGTAACAAATGTAGGAGTGAAAACAAATTAACAAAACAAGTACATAGTCACTTTATCTTGTCCAAATTGAGATTCTTGTTTATCAACGTAACTGTTCAGGCTTCTCAGCACCTAATGACCTCGTAGGGGCCCATGAGCTACGAGGTAGCGTGACGATCAGGTGCCAAGAAGTGATGAACGTCGGCGATTCACCGAGCTAAAGTTATGTGGGGTAGATCTAACCTGGTCTGTGCTTCGGTCCCGTCAACCTCCTGTCTCTCTGCAAGGCCCGGGCGCGCCCTAGGCTCTTCTTGGTAGACAGGTTCTTCAGCCAACCAGGTATGACTGGCGGGCCAGCTTCAATGAGCACAGTGGTCCCACACAGGTTATGTTCTACGTGGTAAATACGAATCGGGCACGAAAATCCGAACTTTATCTGGTTCGAGAGACAACGGCACACTCAGCTATATTAACTATCCTGAGGGAATCCCGAATACATTCCAGAAGCCCTGCGATTTAATTTCAACAACCTAATCAAAACGCGTTTTCATTGCGAGGCCTTTTTCGTCTGTCAGTTGTCAAAACTGCCAGATTGACAGCTAACGTCAAATTAACATGACCGTTCAGAAACCATCGATCGAATATCGATTTGGAATCGAACAATCACCCGCCCGGACAGGCACCCACCTGTCCCCTAATCTACGGGCAGCCGAGACAACGTTGCTACCGCTCGTTTTAGAACCGAGCCTCCTACTAGAACCTCTGCAGACCGGGGGGTCCCGTCCTTGCCAGGGAACAAGTTAACAATGCGCCCCCTGCGCCAACGTAGTGGCGGTAGGTTAGCATCCTTAACCAGAACGAGGTCACCAACACTAGGGGGGCTAGTTTTGTCAGTCCACTTAAGGCGCTGTTGTAAGATATGCAGATACTCGAGCGACCAACGCTTCCAGAAATTCTGAGTAAACTGCTGCAACATCTGATACCTTGACAACCGATACAATTTCACTCCCTCGAAGGGGTGCTCGGGCAACGCGTTAAGTGGCTGTCCTATCAAGAAATGGCCTGGGGTCAGAGCCTCCAGGTCATTTGGATCCGAGCTGAGCGGACACAACGGTCGCGAATTGAGAACGGCCTCGATCTTACAAAACAATGTCGCGAGCTCCTCAAAAGTCAGCGCGGTCTGACCTACTATACGCCCTAAGTGCGTCTTAGCTGACTTAACTATGGCCTCAAAAATCCCACCCCAGTGGGGGCAAATCGGTGGGCTGAAGGTCCACTGTATACCCCGACGGGAGAGGGCCGTTCCAATATCCACTTTATTTACATTAAAAAAGTTGACTATCTCTCGTAAGTATCGTTCCGCACCTATGTAGTTAGTGCCGTTATCAGAGCGGATCAAAGTTGGAAGTCCCCTTCGAGAAACAAACCTATCCAAACAAGCAATGAAAGCCTCTGTAGATCAGCAACGAGCTCGAGATGTACCGCCTTGGTGGATAAACAAACAAACACACATAGGTACGCCTTGTATTGCTTAGCGGTACGCAATCGTGAACTCTTCACCATAAACGGTCCTGCAAAATCCGTACCAACACCTGAAAACGGTCTGACCTCATTCACACGATCAGGGGGCAAGTCCCCCATGAGAGGTTGCATCGTGGCAGCCTTAAGTCGATAACAAGGCATGCACCGAAACACGATGTTCCGTATGGCACGGCGGGCAGATAAGATCCAAAACTCCCGCTGGAGCGTGGCCAACAACGCGTTACAGCCGGCATGCGCGTTTTTAATATGACGATCAGTCACCAGCAATTCAACTAACTGTCCCCCCTTGGGGAGCAGAAGTGGGTGACGAGCCGAATACGACAGATTCGCATTGCGCAATCTTCCTCCTACCCGAAGTAACCCGGTCGAATCAACAAAGGGGTTGAGACGCGCGACGGCTCCCTTCAATTTCGAACGTCCACTTCGTATAATCTCCAATTCTGCCCCAAACTTCGAGGACTGTACCAACCGGACCAAATTCAACAGCGACTCGTTTCGCTCTGCCGGAGTCAGAATAGGGTTCAACGTTCGCTGATCGCGAGGAGTACGACAATTTCGAGCGAATCTCCTAATCCAAGTGGACACGTTTATCAACTTGTCAAGTGAGCTATACCGGTCCAGCAGAAACCCGGCGTCAGGGTCCTCAGCCTTCTGGGTAACATGCACGGCCGCTCTGGGGCCATGATCCGAAGATACTACTACATGGCATGCTACATGGCATACTACTACTTGAAACAGGAGATGGCAGGAGCTCTACGTGTAACCATCAAGGAATTCATATCGGCTGAGCTAAAAAGCACCAACGACCTCATAACCGGACTTACCGATTCCATGAACTTCTTCAACGAACAATTTGAGAACATGAAGGTCATACTCGGAGAACATTCTAACACAATTTCAGCCTTGAAGATAGAAAACGAGAACCTGAAATCGGAAGTTAAAGACCTCTCCGGGAGACTTACAATTACAGAACAGTTAATGCGTGAATCCAATATAGAGATTAACGGGATCCCAGAGCACAAGTCTGAAAACCTACCAAATACCATACAGCAACTTACCAAGATTATTGGGAACCCACTAGAAGACAGCGAGATATTGTACGCCACCCGGGTCGCCAAGATGAACAAAGACAATATCAAGCCTAGAGCAGTGGTCGTGAAATTGAGCAGTCCCCGTCAGCGTGACTCGGTCCTGGCCGCCGTAGCAAAGTTTAACAAGGCTAACCCTGAGGATAAACTGAGCTCCACACACCTTGGCTTTGGAGGGCTTCGAGAACCAGTCTTCGTTTCCGAGCACCTAACACCTGCAAACAAATCTCTACATGCAGCGGCTCGTAAGAAGTCCAAAGAGGTTGGGTATTCATTCGTCTGGGTTCGCAACGGCAAAATCTTCGCAAGAAAGGACACCACCTGTCAGGCTCTGCTCATACGAAGTGAAGAGACCCTACGTCTAATGTGTTAGATAAGATTGGTGCGTTGTTGTTCAATTGTTATAATATTATTTTCTTTAAATTCGCTAGAATATACTATCAAAATGTCCGCGGTCTTAGGACTAAAACCAACGACCTATTCAAAAATATTTCCAGCAGTGATCATGAAATAATTGTACTCACAGAAACTTGGTTAAATGCAAATGTCGCAAACTCCGAACTTATGGACTCTAGATACAATATCCACAGAAGAGATCGCTTATGTAGTCTTAAACCCACCAAAGAAAATAAGGCCGACGGGGGAGGAGTCCTCATAGCAGTATCGAAAAAATATAAATCCACTCGCGTAACAAGCTGGGAGAGTAAAAATAGGAAATTTGAGGACTTATGGGTCACTATTGAGACCAAGACTGAAGGCTGCACAAAAAAGCTAGCCATATGTGCAGTATATTTACCATCCCCAATCAAATTAGACTCCTTTTCTGATTTTTTGGACAACGCTAATAGGATAATAAATTATGCCGATGAGGTTGCTATACTAGGAGACTTTAATCTAGGTTTCATAGATTGGAAAAAAGACGCTAAAAACTTCCACATGATCCCCTCGAACTACGAAAGTACCATAGGATTCCGACTCGTCGACTTTATTTCAATGAACAACCTGTTTCAATTTAACTGCATCGGTAATAGGGACGACAACATTCTCGACCTAGTACTGGTAAGTGTTCCCCATGTGACCGTTGCCCGATCTCCTGATACCCTGAGCAAGCTTGACTCTTACCACCCTCCATTAGACATTCAGATTAGTAAATCACGGCTCACCTACCTTAAACCAAACGTTGGATATCGATACAACTTCTTCAAAGCCGACTACGAAGGGCTAAAGTTGCATCTAAGGTCAGTCAAGTGGGAGGAAACATTCGAGAATTGTGGAAATGTAAACGAAATAACCTCACTCTTTTACTCTACATTGGAAGACACCATTGCCAAACATGTCCCTAAACAGAGAATAAAAACAAACAAACACCCTCCCTGGTTCAACAAACAACTAACAAGACTGATAGCCGAAAAGGAACGAATTAGACAGAGATATCGCAAATATCAGAATCCCCGAGACAAGATAGAATTCGAGATTTCCCGAGAGCGCTGTCATAAACTATACGACACATGTATGAAATCGTATCTGAATAATATTGAATCCAGTATTCCAGTCAACCCCAAGGTTTTTTGGAGGTTTATTAAATCAAAGCGAAAAGGCTATTCCACGCTACCATCGAGCAGTAACAACCACAGACGCACACATAACTAACCAAACAGGTCTGTCAAACATCACAATCAGTGAGCGCGATATACTTAAAAAATGCAAAACCCTTGATGTATTCAAATGCGCGGGACCTGACGACATTCCTGCAGTATTTGTGAAACTCTGCGCACAAGAGCTCTGCTTCCCACTATTCATATTGCTGAATCGTTCCTTGAGGGAGGGTCGTTTTCCTGACGAATGGAAAAAAGTAGAATTGTTCCTGTTTACAAAAAGGGGGATGAGAATGACGTTAAAAACTACCGACCTATATCCATGCTATCGTGCTTCTCAAAACTCTTTGAATCCCTTATCTGCCCACTTATCACACACCACATCGATAGGGTTATCTCACCCGAACAACACGGCTTCAAGCGCGGACGATCGGTGGAAACTAATCTGGTCTCCTACGTTAATGATTTGTCTCGCGAGATGGACAGTGGTCACCAGGTGGATGCCGTATATACTGACTTCAGCAGCGCCTTCGACAAGGTAAACCATAAACTGCTTCTGAGTAAGTTAGCAGCACTCGGTGTCCACGGGTCATTATTGGACTGGTTTTGGTCGTACCTGTCACAGAGACCTCAGGTTGTGAATGTGAGTGGACACCAATCTCAGCTTTACTACGCGAAATCGGGAGTCCCCCAAGGCTCTCACCTCGGACCAGTCCTGTTCTTAATATTTATCAATGACTTGTTGAACCGTATTGCGCGTTGCAAGTACTCCATGTTCGCAGACGACCTAAAAATATATAAAACCATTCTGTCGGAAGCTGACGTGGAACTGCTGCAAAATGATCTGGACGAAATAGCGAATTGGTGCCGCAATAATGGAATGGTCCTCAATGCAGCAAAATGCTACCACATAACATTTACCAATAAGAGAACCCCAATAGCTTCCACGTACACTATCAACAACATCGAACTCGAAACTGTCAGCGAAATGCGAGATCTCGGTGTAATGATGGAGCCCAACTTAAAGTTCATATCTCACATCAACACTACTGTATGCAAAGCTGCGAAAATGCTGGGCTTCCTAAAGCGCAATACAAAAGGTTTTCGTCTCTCCAGCACCAAGATCCTCCTGTACAATGCCCTGGTTCGCAGCCATCTCGAGTACGCCTCCGTTGTCTGGAATCCCGTCTACGCGGTTCACTCCGAAAGAATCGAACGCATTCAGCACGCATTCACTAAACATTTAGCGTACAGCCAACCAGGCATTTCTCACAGGGAACATTATGAGCGGCGATTAGACTACTTCAGAATGGAAACATTAAACTTCCGAAGAAATTTACAGGACCTCCTATTCCTGCATAAGGTCTGTAACAATAAATTGGATGCCAGTAACATCTTGAGTCAGATTGGACTGACAGTGCCTCACAGCTATCCGCGCAAACCCATCCCTAACACTCTTCACACACCGCTATGCAGAACAAACATCTACAAGCACTCACCCATACCCAGAATGTGCGACAATTATAATATCACTAGTAGCCAAACCAACATAGACATATTTCATGATCGCTTGCTTGACTTTAGGAATAAAATTAAAATGAAATATACTTGCATCTAAAATTGTCAAATTTTTATAAATTTTAAAGAATATTGTAATTTTTATTCATTTAATACCTAATCTTAAGTTAAATTATTTCCACTACCTTAGCTTAATTACATAAAATCAGAATTACTAGTTAGTACAAAAATGGTCAATGTTGTGCTCATCTATAATAGGCACTCATATAAGAACAAAACTGCAGAATTTTTTATTGTAATAATGTGTATATGTGTGCTGTTGGTGTGCCTAAATAAATAAATAAATAAATAAATGGCTGTGGGGCCAGTCCGATTCTCTCTTGGCAAGCCAGGGTTGTCCCCACCACAAATGGTGTCTAACGAGTTCAGGAGCCTGACATCCCCTGGATGCACAATCAGACGGGTTCAATTCTCCTGGTACATGTCTCCAGGTCAGTGGGACATCAGACGACACAATCTGGGAGACACGGTTCGCAACAAAAACCTCTAAGTTATGGACCGAAGCCTTCAGCCAGCACAAAACAATCTGGCTGTCCGTCCAAGTGTACACCGTATCCTCCAAAACCACTGACCCACGCAACACTGTTAGAGTGTGATTCAAAAGTTTGGTCAAAAGAGCAGCCCCGGACAGTTCCAGTTTTGGAATCGTCATCCTTGTCCGAATAGGCGCTACCTTGCTTTTTGCCAAAACCAAACGCACGTCGACCTCCCCGGTGGAGGTGACGGTTCGCAAATAAACCGCTGCCGCAAACCCTCGTTCAGAGGCATCACAAAACCCGTGAAGGGTTGTCCTGTAATCCCCAGCAGGGACCAATTTCCTCGGCAGCGATACATTATTTATGTCCGATAGCGAGGTGAACATTCGCGTCCAATCAGTCAACAAATCACCTGAGAGGTGGGTGTCCCAGGTCAACTGAGCCGCCCATAGCCTTTGCATAAAACATTTGAGAGCAAAGGTGACTGGAGAAATCCATCCATTCGGGTCGAACGTTCTCGCAATCGTTGACAGTACTGACCGCTTCGTCCAGGCCTTCGGTGTTTCTAAAACCACCCGATAGGTAAACTTATCATGGACGGGCCGGTACTGAATTCCAAGCACTGACAACATGTTAGGGTTGTCAGGATTCTCAAAAACGTGCAGTTCTTGTTGAAACTCATCTGGGAGACCAGCCATCAACTCAGGGGAGTTGGACATCCACTTGCGTAGTTCATAGCCGCCTCGTTCCAGCAATTGAATGAGCTCGTCACGTCGGTCCAGAGCTTCCTCTACACTGGCTGCCCCTGTGCAGACGTCATCGACGTACAAATCTTGCTCCAGGATAGCGGCGGCTCTAGGATAGCTCACACGGTCACGCGACGCCAACTCCCGCAGGGTACGCATCGCCAAATACGGGCTAGACCGTAACCCATACGTGTTCGTGTTTAACTCATAGACCTTGACTGGCTCGGCCGTGGACTCACGCCAAAGTATCAACAGTTACCTTCTGTCAGCCGGATGAATTACCGTTTGCCTAAACATCATCCGAATGTCTGCGACAAATACAATCTGGTGTCTCCGAAAGCTCGTGAGAATATCCGAAATATCACGACTCAACTTGGGTCCCGAATGTAGACACTGATTCAGGGACATCCCGTTCGAGGTAGGTGCTGACCCATCAAAAACAACTCGAATGTTGCCGGTAGGGGTTCTCAGGACGGCATGGTGTGGAAGGAAACAATGATCCTCAGATCTCCAGTCCACACCCGATACCGACATGTGTCCTAACGACTCATACTCCCTCATGAAATCGACGTATTTTTGTTTAAATACGGCGTCCCTTGACATCCTACGCTCCATCGACATCAATCTCGTCTCAGCCATCTTCCTAGATTCTCCTAGTGGCGGTCGATCGGCCCTGAAAGGCAGTCTAGTTACAAAACGACCAGAACGAAGGCGACCAGTACTATTCTGATAAAACAACTCGCACTCTTCTTCGTCTGCGTCGACTCGACGAACGGTGGGAGGTTCCTCTATCTCCCAGAAACGTTGGATAGCGTCTGACAACGCTGAGCCAATAAGTATGCCATCTGACTCGGCAGGCCTAACCATTGGCAATGCCGGACCCATGATCACGTGACCAAACTTAGTATCCACAGCAATCAACCCGTCCGGCTGAAGAACTCGCCGATCCGACAACAGAAACCTATCCAGAACGTCTGCTCCCAGTAGCAGGTCGACCGGGGACCTACTAGACCACTAATAGATTGACTACCTAGTAATTCAATGCAAATTTCAATTGAGTCACATCTCAGTACAACTGGTCATTTAGGGAAAACTGTAATATCTGTCTGTCTACTACCAGCAATAGACTTATAGCTTACAAATACTACCAATCTATGTGGATATAGGAACAAACAGTTACATAACCGCCTAGATACCTACAGATTGATAGTCCCAAGTCGTGCTTTCCTGAAGCCCTTGACGGCTGCAAATCTCAGGAAACCACGCTCTAGCTACCAAAATGTTCAGGCTTCTCAGCACCTAATGACCTCGTAGGGGCCCATGAGCTACGAGGTAGCGTGACGATCAGGTGCCAAGAAGTGATGAACGTCGGCGATTCACCGAGCTAAAGTTATGTGGGGTAGATCTAACCTGGTCTGTGCTTCGGTCCCGTCAACCTCCTGTCTCTCTGCAAGGCCCGGGCGCGCCCTAGGCTCTTCTTGGTAGACAGGTTCTTCAGCCAACCAGGTATGACTGGCGGGCCAGCTTCAATGAGCACAGTGGTCCCACACAGGTTATGTTCTACGTGGTAAATACGAATCGGGCACGAAAATCCGAACTTTATCTGGTTCGAGAGACAACGGCACACTCAGCTATATTAACAATCCTGAGGGAATCCCGAATACATTCCAGATGCCCTGCGATTTAATTTCAACAACCTAATCAAAACGCGTTTTCATTGCGAGGCCTTTTTCGTCTGTCAGTTGTCAAAACTGCCAGATTGACAGCTAACGTCAAATTAACATGACCGTTCAGAAACCATCGATCGAATATCGATTTGGAATCGAACAGTAACCTTAGAAGTTTCCGTCTTTCTCGCGAGAATTTTGCAGTCTCGGACCCATAAATATGCGAGTTTTCCCATCTTTTTTCAATTGGCGAGCACGTTTAAGCAGTAGCTTGGTGGTCGGTGTCAGATGATCACCCAGAAACAGGTTAACAGCTGGGCCGTCGAACCCTAAGGAAGCTGTTGTGATGCCCCTACGCGCCCGCACTGCTGATAGTAGTTCATCCTTGTATATGCGCCGAGTGAATTTTACTACGACGGCCGGAGTGTTAATTGTTGTGTTTTCGTCATTGTTGTTACCAACTCCAGTTCCATAACGACGTACCCGCTGTATGCAGTCAATGGAATTTACGTCCATTGTAAGTCCAACGACAGTAAATATACTTTGAAGGATGCTTAATAAGTTTTCATTCTTTTTAAATGGCAAACCTGAAATCTCAACATTATTCATCCTAGAATATTGCTCTCGTGTATCATTTTGTTGTTGAAGGGTAGATATTGTGTTCTTCGCAGTAGATAATTCGGACTGCAAAGTAGGTATTTCGTCACATACTTTCTCGAGCTTGATTAATCTATTCTCTAAGTCAGAGAAGCGGTTTTCCACTTCGGTAAATTTTGTATTTATATTATGAATACCTGTAGAACATGATTGAATATCGGATTTCAGGGTATTTATGTCCGACTTCATTGAGGAAAAATCAGCTCGAAATTATTTTATTTCTTTGAGGACGGCCGCAATACCTTCAGTCTCATTTAGGGATCCAGGAACAGTCAGATTAGGCAAGTTACGACAATTCGGACACCTCCATGCTGCTTTTCTGTCGGCGCCCATACGTCGGTATCCAGACTCCGTTACACCAGCACAGGCATAGTGCAGAGACCTTATTTTATTTATTTTATATTCTTTTGTTGATGAATTTTGATGTTCTTCAACCGAGATCGTTATGTGCACTTTATGAAGATTCACACTGTATACACAAATGAATTGCTAAATTTGTTGGAAAGCGCGATTCTCGAAAACGACTGGACCGATTTGGATCAACTTTTTGTTAAACCAATCTTAGACATCATGATGTAGGTAAATGGCACACGGTAACTCGACACGTCTACTTAGAATCCTTGAATATGTGGAAATACAAATTGGAAATCCATCAAGTACTCTGGATGCTACAATACATACTTAAAGTTTTATCACCTTTTGTTTGAATTAAATAATTTTCAATAGGTCAATGTCCACTTCCCCATCAATTCATTAAGAACCTATTGATGGATGATCTGTGTTTCATTCCATTTATCATTGAAGTTATGATTGTTTGTATTTACTCAATGATGTAGGGAGAGTTTTATCACCTTTTGTTTGAATTAAATAATTTTCAATAGGTCAATGTCCACTTCCCCATCAATTCATTAAGAACCTATTGATGGATGATCTGTGTTTCATTCCATTTATCATTGAAGTTATGATTGTTTGTGTTTACTCAATGATGTAGGGAGCCCAGGCACCAAAGCAGCACGCAAAGGCAACACCCAAAATTTTAAAAATCTTTGGTTTCCTTCATGCTTCCGTCAATAGTCGTGGGTTAGCTTTTGATAGATCGACGTCGGTCGGGTAGGCTAATTGTTGAAGTTTAACTTTGAGGAGAAGAGCGAAGAACCACACGTCATCATCATCATCATCAGCTCACCCCAACCTTCCACATTTCGCAGCGTCCTCTACGTGCAAGACAGTTTAGACGGAGAACCGCGCGTGTTCCTTGACCCCAACGTCCTGTCAGAAGACGGCACCGTCGCCTTGTCTTGCAGTCGGTTCACAGAAGACGGCAGCACCTTCGCGTACGGACTCAGCTCCAGCGGCTCAGATTGGATCACTATACACTTCAAGGATGTCGCCACTGGTAAGTTGTTTACTTTTGAAACTCGTCCGACAGTCGAATAGGCTGTCACAAGACTCCTGAAGCTGCCGCCGCTAGTGACAAAGATGCTAGTGACAACACGCTAAATATCAATGGGAAATATTAAACTGCACATCAAAAATACTGATTTGCACAGCAAATATCAGGGCAAAATGCTGCGGTAGCTTAGGTGAAGGGTAAAAGGGGTGAGCGAAGCGAAGCCCCCTTTATCCTTTGTGTTAGGTTGAACATGCAGGACCAACAAAAAATACTTAAAACATAAACTTGAGTACAAATAAAATATTTAAAACATAAAAAGTGTTTTTGCTGATCCTTTTTTGCTGTGCAAATCAGTATTTTTGATGGCAGCATCGAAAGTTTATTGCCATTGAGACGACATTGCAGCTGAACTGTCAGCAATTTTATTATGTTTTACGTTTAGGGCTATCCAAGTTTGTCTTTAAATGCTTTTTGTTTTTGGCCAACTATCGCAACTACTGAAACCTAACTCATTTTTGATATTCCAGGTAAAGATTACCCAGAGGTTTTGGAGAAAGTCAAATTTGCGTCGATGTCATGGTCGAAGGACCACAAGGGCCTGTTTTATTCCGTGAGTATAAGCAATGTCGCAGTAGTACATTACAGTGGAGTTGTTCAGCATAAAACATAAAACTCCCAAGTTGCGAGACAATAGGACAGTATATCAATTAAAGTAACATCCGTCCAATGCTGTAAGTTAAAACCTTGCTTATATTATTTTCTGTAGACACACATCTTTCGCGCAACCGGATTACGGGACCGATCAATGAGTTTGTTTTTTTTAACAATGACCTACACAAACACAGTTAAGAATACAAACGAAACTGACACTGTGCTAAACGACTCCACGAAAGCAGTGCCAAAGGATGCGAGCAATTTCTGAAAGTCTGATTGATTCAAAATCAGTGAGAACCTATTAGTGGTTTTTATGTGTAATACTTTGTAACCCCATTAAAATTTTGTAAACCTTGGTTTTCCTAAGATAATAAAAAAATAAGAGCGCTATTTCTTGTACAATTTCCCTATGAAAGGGACAAAAAATTAACGAACCTTTTGGGCCAACCTAAAACACGATAAACGATCGTAGTAGGTAGTGTTTGGTGCAAACCAGCGCGTCACTGAAGTCTCGCTCTTTACTGACGTCACGGAAACATCCCTCCCGCATCCCTCTACCGTAGTAACCTATTTAGTTAAGCGCTATGGGTGTAATTAGAATTTTGACTGGCCTACTAGACTCGGTCTACTGGACTTTCTGGGTCTAATGGACTCTGGTTATATAGTAGTCTCTCGATCTTCTGGACTCTAATACGGGACTCTGGGTCAACTGGACTCTTTGGGTCTGGTGGAGTATCTGGCTCTACTGGACTCTCTGGGTCAACTGGACTCCCTGAGTCTATTGAACTCCCTGGTCTACTGGACTCTCTCGGTCTACTGGATGCTCTGGGTCTACTGGACTCTCTGTGCCTCCTGGACTCTGAGTAGACCCAGAGTCCAGGAGACACAGAGAGTACAGAGAGACTCTGGGTCTACTGGATTCTCTAGTTATACTGGACTCTGGACTCTGGGTCTTTTGGAGTCTCTGGGTCTACTGGAGTATCTGGGTGTAGTAGGCTTGCTCTACTCTACACTCTGGGTCTACTGGACTATCTCGGTCTACTGGACTATCTCGGTCTACTGGACTACCTTGGTCTGCTGGGCTCTGGGTCTACTAGACTAGGTCTACTAAACTCTTAGCTCTTCTGGACTCTTGGGTCTAATGGACTCTCTGGGTCTACTGGAGTCTCGGAGTGTAGTGGACTAATCCGCGAAGTCTTACGCACTGGCCACCCGTCCTATTCGCAGCGCTACCCCGACCAGACCGGCAAGACGGACGGCTCGGAGACCGAAGTGAACCGCGACCAGAAACTCTGTTACCACCGGCTGAACACGCCGCAGAAGGACGACGTGTTAGTCGTGGAGTTCCCCGAGGAGCCGCTGTGGAGGATGTGAGTTGATGCAATAAAGGGCGATGGGCAAATTCCAAAGCGGGTTGGCGTTTTTTGAAAAGGTCGCACAAACGAAACTGGGTGAAATTTATAGAGAACCCAAGTGTTAAAAAAGTTGTTATGACAACTAAGTTCAGAACCACTCCCATTTTGAGATATTCGTTTATATCAACAGTAGCTTAAAAGGGTCAAAAATATCTATATCCGAAACATGCCCATATCTCAAAATTTGTGTGGTTCTGAAATGAGTTGCTATAACAACTTTTGTTACCAGTTGGGTTATCTAATAATTTAACCCAGTTCTGCGCAGCAACTTCTAGCAATATCCCCATAACTTTCAATTAAGAAATATTCATAGCTGCGGCGACGGTCTGTCACGAAAAATTGAGTATTGAAGAAGGGTCTGAACATGGGCGCAGCAGCTCCTTCTCTGCTACGCCGTATGGGAAAAAATGTTCAAAGATAAACTACACATATTTAATCACATATATTACGCTTGGTTTGCGAGCTACTAGTGTTCGGTGTTTCATCCGCTGGTAAACCACAGTATCATTAAAATATCAGCCAAATGGTGGGTTTGAAGCCGCTTTTAAAGCACACCATCCGATCCGATCCCAGCTATTCTGATTCAGATTCTACGTATACGTATGTCGTGCTGTAAGCGTATAGTACATACAGCTTGTATAGGTATATGTGTAGTAACGGTTTGATAAGATAGATAGCTGGGATTTACAAGCGCATATACAAATATCGCTCCTCCCCCGCCTTTACATGCAATGTTTGTTCAAAGCCGTTACGTTTATTCTCTAAAATACACATTTGTTTCTTTTTGTCCAACTACAGCAGTGAGCTAGCGTACCATTACACGGAAATGGAGCCAGTCGCGTATGTTTATAAAAATTCAAAACATTATTGCTGTAGATATTTACAAATATGCTTAAGTCTCTTCACAATGGAATAACTTTGTATTGAATGTAAGTCATAGTAGTGTATAAACATTTTTAGAATCAAAGAATCAGACGTAGGCATCATATTCTTTGAACAAACATCATTGTATAGTATTTGACGCTAGTGATTAAATGCATGGTTTCACCTTTTATAGCTTTTGCCATCTTACCATATATTACTGCACATACATCAGAACGTATTTAGTATCAATACTTTCCAATGCTTTTATTAAAGGCGACGCAGCTAAAATGGGGTATGGGGAAGACGATTACTCAAAACTTTTTGGTAGAAGGCAGCTTGTAAGACAAAGAGTTTTATTCATCTGCGGTTAGTAACTTGTTCAACATTATGAACAGCATCAAAGAGTTTCATTCTTATGAAGTTTCGTGGATATCTGGATATCGACAACCCATTTACCTAAATAACGAATCTCTTTGCTTTATCTTGCTTTTACTTACTCTGTGATTATTTTTTAACGTGAGAAGAAGGAAACTCTATGTGTTACAAACTCTCTCCGTGGAGCTACTTTGACAGTTTCTTCTCCATTGTATGTCTAGCTAAGCGTGTGCGGAAATGTGCCACTGCCACCTCGTATGGGAGAAGTTAGGTTTGTTTCGATATATCAAAGTGGCATCGGTTTCCAGCTGCGCCGAGGTGACGGACTGCGGGCGGTACCTCATCGTGTCGCCGGTAAAGGACTGCCGCGACAATCTGCTGTACTTCGCCGACCTGGCCGCCACGCCCAACATCACCGGCAAACTGGCGCTGACGCAGATTGTGCACAAGTTCGAGGCTGACTTCGAGGTGGGTTTAAATATGTTTCTTTGATCTACGGTAATCAGTAGCGGGGCTTATTGTTCTACCAGGCGATGCGTGTTGATTGTCCTCCCTGTCTGCAGATATTTTGCCGAATGTGGCTTCATGTCACGTGTTCCTGCAGACCTGGCTCGTGAGAGAATGAGATCTGTCTGAATTTATTATTGTTTTAGGCGACAAATATAATTTGCCAATGTAATGACTCCCAAATAAGCTATATCAGGGGTATAAAATCAAAGATGGTTAAGTCCACAGTGCCAACATTTTCAGAAAACGACGACGAATCGGACTTTACTAGGTTTGTTTGTGAAGTCAATTTTAAATACGATATAACAGTGGAGTTTACCAGATATGGCATGAAATGAATTTACGGGTTAAACAGAGAACAGATAGATGGTGTTGCTATTAAAATTTCACTTTGGAAATTTTGTGGACTTTACTTTCTTTGATTTTAGACCCCTGAATGTTTACTAAATTTAGTGTCTCCATGTAGTTTCACAGAACCATGTTGATTGCTAAAGGTCACTTTCTGTCCGAATACTAAAGTTAGATGGTATAAGGTCACAACGTTATGTACAACTTGGAGCCGAGCGGAGCGGAGCGGGGCGACCCCATGTAGTTAAGTATAATATAGAATGTAAAATAAGTATTTAGTTAATTGGGATCTATGTATTTTTTGGATGTAACTTTTTATTCAATTTGTATGTTATGTTTAACATAAATATAAGCCATTTTGTTTTATTGGATTTAATACAGTTAATACAAAGAAATTAATGAAAAAAACTTTTCTACGATTTTGCTTTTGTCAGATCTCTGTGGATCCCAATACAATATCCACGTATGTTGCAGTACGTCACGAACGAGGGCTCCGTGTGCATATTCCGTACCAACAAGAACGCGCCCAACTACCGACTGATCAAGATTGACCTCCGCCAGCCAGCCGAGGACCAGTGGGAGACGCTGGTTGAGGTAAAACACCAACCACTGTACACACCAAAAACCCCTAGGACTTTAATGGTTATGTCACCGTAAGGTTGAAAAAAAAAACGTTTGCTTAGAAACTATTGCGTGAGATTATAAAAGATCGATAAACTGTAAACTAGTCCGACAGGGTATAAAATTTAAGATGTTTTTATTCTAGCATGTCAACCTAAAACGAAGGATAATGGAGGGATTCGCTTTTCTCATCCTTTATCCTTCGCCTAGCCTGACCCACCACTCGGCTCTGGTATTTCGCTTGCAAATCAAATTTTAACCAGTTCACGATTGATTTGACTCTAAACTAACGAAAATGAATACGTTATATTGTAAGCAGTGCGATACTGTTTACAATTTATCTACAGTTTACAATGTTCACAATCTTACGGTGACATTTATTTGTGACGGCGCTGTTTCCATTCGCCACGACAAAGGTATTCTAATGTGGGACAAGAAACAAATGAAGTTGCCTCTATATAGCTGTAGAAGGTGGGAAGTGAGCAATAGATGGCCGAGTGAGTTTGAGGGCCGATCTGCAGGCGAGCCTCTAAGAGACGAATCCCCTTCCATTAAACTATTGTACAATACGATTAAAATCTGTTAAAGATTCGGCTTTTCTCAGATATCATCGCCTAAATCCGGAGACGGAAATGACACGAAATACATTACCGCGATTTCTTTTAGGTAGCATTCAATTTGAAGTATCATAAACGCAATGTATAGCGCCTGCCAAGATGACATTACTAACAGGTAGACCTAAGAAATTTATTATGCAGAAGCGACATAAATTTGAACATTAATAACATCTATAATATCTATACATCTATAACATCTATACATGGGACCATCTCGGATCAAATACAAAAAGAATTTTGTAAAACGGTTCGCGTGTCTTCTGGAAATTAGCTTCTTTTCTAAAATAGTTTTATACATTATTTATAATTTCAGGAGATCGAGCAACAATTTTTTTACCACGCTTTAAATTTGTTGAAGCCATGATACATAACTATTGTAAATTAATTTTGATAAAAATTTATATAATCCAATATTTTCAAGAATGAAATAAGCGTTCATTAACATAAATGTATCATATACGTCACACTGTTTTTATTGACACTAAGAAGGCAGACTGTCAAAATAGTCAATTATGTTTCTTATTTCAATATAAAGGTTGTGTTAGTTTTGAGCTACAAATGAGGTTTTGTTGCTCATATCGTTCTTGTATTGTATTCAATAAGACAGCGAGTAATATAATCAAAGGTCATATCTGTAAATTGATAACTCTATGTGAGAGATGAGGGATTCACGACAATTTCCGAGGTTGGCCGAATCGTTAACTGATTTTAATCGTATTGTACATAGTGCTTTTTATGACTACTGGACTGGTGGACAAATAAAAATGAAGAATATCAAAAGTAATAACATTAACAATAGAAAACCCGCTACAACGTCACAATCGTTGGTAATGTTGAGCAATTGAATGAATTATTACTATTTCGTGTTATTTAGACCGACATTTCGCCTCAAAAAATTATGACGCCAGTTTTGTATATTTTTATAAAACTTCCAAACAAGCTCGCTTGACTTCATCCGTATTGTGTTGTTCCATGCATCCAGGAGCACCCCAAGGACGTCCTCGACTGGGCGACGGCTGTGAACGGCGACAAACTAGTCCTACACTATGTTAGAGATGTAAAGGTATGTTATGAATGCTGATTGTATTTGCGCTTCAACGTGTTTTTTTGGACCATTTTCAAATGGCTTATGTTTAAACGATTACCAAAAACGAACCTATTTTACTACCAATAAATTCGAAATGTCTGCCAGAATGGATAAATGTCCACCGAATTGTGTTTGGATAAATGATCACCAAACTCCTTTTTATGTTTTGTGTACTTAAGTTTATGTTTTAAGTATTTTTTGTTGTTCTTATATGTTTAACCTAACGCGAAGGATAAAGGGGGCTTCGCTTCGCTCACCCCCTTTACCCTTCACCTAAGCTACCGCAGTATTTTGCCCTGATATTTTTTGCAACTTTTGGTGTTCATTTATCCATTTTTGGTAAAAAAAATATATTTTGGTGATCATTATATTTGTTGCCTTTTCAAATGAATTTTCAACAGGTCAAAAGCGGTATCTTTGTTACGGGCCATACTTATTACCTAGCCAGCGAAGGAGTCAGTATCCTGAGTGTATCGAGGCGTTTAAGCTGGCCAAATATATCAAACTCACTTATGGGATGCCGCAAGATGCAAACAACAAAAAGACATAACCACCACCATTTCACTACCCTCAAACAATAATAATAAAAAAAAAAACAAAAAAAAACGGTCAAGTGCCAGTCTAACTCGCGCACGTAGGGCGCCGTACAATGGTAGGGATAGTGTGGAGTGAATAGTTTGGATTTTACTAGCAAAATGTTGTTTACAAAGTTATTGGTGCAGCTTCTTTCACACTCCATGTACGTAACCAGATGCATTCATATGTTTGTATATGGTATTGTTATATGGGAGCCCCCCTTAAATATTTATTTTAATCTGTTTATTAGTATTTGTTGTTATAGCGGCAACAGAAATACATCAGCTATTAAAATTTCATCTGTCTATCTATCTGTCTAACTATCACGGTTCATGAGATACAGCCTGGTGACAGACGGACGGACGGACGGACAGACAGCGGAAACTTAGTAATAGGGTCCCGTTTGGCACCCTTCGGATATGGAACCCTGAAAACTTTTGTAGACGGCTATAAGGCCCATAGTGATAACTATTTTTATCATAGTAGATTGACATATGTCGATGTAACACTATCTCGAAATAAAGCAATATACCTGCGACGACCCGAATGGCCGAGTCGGCAGTGACCCTGCCTACGAAGCCAAGGGTCCCGGGTTCGAGTCCCGGTGGGGGCAAATATTTGTTTGATGAGAACGGATGTTTGTACCCTAGTCATGGTTGTTTATCTATCTAAGTATAATATTTATCTATATAAGTATGTGTATCGTTGTGTAGTACTCAAAATACAGGGAATCCTAGTTTGGGGCTAGATCAATGTGTGTAAATAGTGTCCAAGGTATTATTATATTTTTATTATTACCTTATGGTATATTGCTTATTTTCGAGATAGTGTTAAAACATGGTTCTTCAATTAGTTGTGTGTGATGATGGCTCAGGGCTCGGTCTGATTCTTCATCCCCAGAGCGTCCTGCAACTGCACAGCAACGAGACCGGGCAGGTTCTAGAGACCTTCGAGCTGGACGTCGGTTCCGTGGTCGGCTTCTCCGGCAAGAAGACTCAGTCGGAGATCTTCTACCACTTCATGTCCTTCCTCACCCCCGGTATCATCTACCACGTTGACCTGACTAAGCAGCCTTATAAGCCTACAGTGAGTTAAACCACAGAATAATTAATAGTACGAGTACGAGTAATCTTTCTGTACTCTATGTACAGAAAGATTACTCCTCAAATACACTTAAATAAATAGCTACTCTCGCTGCGCGACAATAAAGCGCAATCTAGCTCGCACCTGCGCTACCTACAACAATCGCTAAGCAGCTACAGCATCGGTTGCCCTGCCCCTGCAAGCTAGATTGCGCCGCAATACTACGTATACGTAAATATACGAATTTTAGTCGACTCTATCTAAGAGAGGTGTTATTAGTACTTATTCAGGCTATTGGTAAATTCTAAGGCTAGGTAGGTACCTACCTCCTTACTTATGTAATTGTCATTTGTTTTGTACTAGGTCTAAAGTGTTTACTTTTAGTTAAACAAAAAGGTATTCGAGCGGCGGCAACAAACTGAATTCCCGCCCGTCGGGTTGGCCGGTCCAACGTACCTAAACAATACAGTGAGACCACCCTGGTCACCCTGGTACATACAGTACTCCTGGTCCCACAGTAGGATATGTGTTGTGGGAACCAGAAACAGCGACGTTACACACATAAGTATCAACTCTTGTTTTTTTTCTTCAGCCGGGATTTAAACCTGGGGCCTCTAGCTTGGGAGGCAGAGCCACGAATCGCAACGCCATAGAGGTCGTAAAAAGACCAATAGCTATTTAAAATATTGTAAACAAAGGTGACAGATTGCCGATTTCGCAGCCCACAAATAACATAAGTCATATAATAAAATAAATCCATGGCTACTTTTGAAGCCTTAACCTTTTGACCGCCATACATCAGATACAAAATGTATCACTCCCACGCCAAATATGTTTGCTACGCTATTCAAAATGCAATTTAATTTATACGAGATAAGGTCTCTTTTAGTATAATAATTGTGTCGGCAATAGCCGACGTGGCGCCAGGGGCACGACTTTCAGTTGTCGGCCATTGCCGGGCTACCGACACCGCGTGCGGCTACGCGGTGTCGGTAGGCCGGCCTTAACATGTGGTGCGGGTCGTACTGCAAAAAATAATACAAACACAGTATTCACACTTTTGTAACTAAATCATGATTATTCAGATTTTTTTTAACAAGCTTCTAAATTTTTGTAACCACAAAAAGTAGTGTGTAGTAGTGAATGTCTTTCTAAATAAAGGATAAATCCTCCACTTAATTTCAACTCTGACCGGACTGCAAAACGTTTGTTCGTCAGTTCCATTTTACGCAAATAACTTACGAATAAATAGATAATTTGATGGAAAAGTTTATGCTTAATTTAGTTCCAACGACTTAGCTCTGGTTTCTGAGTAGCTGTGAGGCAGATGAAGCTCCTCCGAAGATTGCTGCGGCTTGCGACTAGTCTACGTTCTATGGTGGGTGGGCACACCGGTAGCACATGCACAAATTGCACCCCATAGTACACTGTCTCCCACGATACATAGCATGACGCTTTTTCCGATACGGGGTAACAGAGGCACAGTTGTGCCCACTTTGAGATAATCACAAGTAAATACTGCATGATAGGGAGCTGGCCCATCGCAGCAACTAAGGAGGTTTCCTCACGATGTCCCATGGAGATATGAAGGTTCTCCGCACGTTGAAACTTGGACTACATTGGAGAATACCCCTTTTTCTTAAATAAAACCAACTCAGCAGAACAGCTGATTAATAATTCCGCCATATTAAAAGACAAAACATTCAATAAACAAGCTTTCTCGGTTGTCTAAATTGATAACATATTTTATGCCATGTCTATCCCTAATACGACGTAAAACGCTGTTTTGTGGTAACTTTTTTGTATTCAAGTTTTTTTTGGTAAACTTTTGACTCGAATTTGCAGGTGTTCAGGGAAGTAACGGTGAAGGGATTCGACCCCTCGCTATACGAAGCTAAGCAGATATTCTACTCGAGTAAGGACGGGACCAAAGTGCCGATGTTTATAGTTTCTAAAAAGGTATGTTTCCATTCATAGTTATCTATCACAAAAAGATGTTTTGCTTTCGCAGCTCTGTTACATAATCCTATAGTACGGGCCAAAGGAACGTTCCGATGGGGTAATAAACTGAGCTGTCAACAAGGATGAGGCTAAAGTCGATATTGCTTATCGATGAATTATGCTTGCTCGATGAATAAATAAAGCAATCGGTTATTATCCGTATTATTTTATAACTAAGGTAATTGAATAATGAGCTAATTGTGTAATCTGAGCTATTAAATGAGTACTTAATATATAACTGATAATCAAAGCACAGCATATCATAGGTAAATATTAATTTCTAAACAGCCATTAGTGTGACTGCTGAATCTCAATAAACCTCAATATATTACGGCATTAATTTCTGGAGTAACTGTGAGGAGCATCGGAAAAATCAAGAAGGAAGTTTTACAAGAAGGGCTTCCATCTACACCAAGGAAGACGTTACCGGTTCCGACACCTGTGACTAATTTGGACAACTTCGACGTCGATGTGATGAAACGCATCGTTTCAGCACATTGTGACAATGGAGAGTAACCCACAGTTGAAAAAATACTGACGAAATTTTAAGGAATCCGTACCTGGGATAAAATTCGAAAACTCATCCATGAAGATAATTTTAAAGAAAATAGGCTACAAATACCAAAAGAACGATGACGGACGCAAATATATGATGGAAAGAAGTGATATTGTGTGTGCCAGGATGGATTTTTTGAGAAAAATGAACCATTTTATAAGAGGTAATGATTCTCGACCGCGATTTTAACTCGACGAGACTCGGGTTAACCGCACTCAAGGAAACGTATGTGGCACGACGAAAATACACTTATTCTTTGCCGTGCTGGATCTGCAAGGACTGGTTTTGTGCCTGAGGCGATATTGTTATTCAGAGCCGTGAAATCGAAGAACGAGGACTACCATACGAATGGTGAAAATTCTATGGAGTGGTTCAAAAACTTTTTGAATGTTCTTAAAGTAATCCGTAATTATCGTCGACAATGCAAGTTACCACTCAGTGCAACTCGAAAAAATATCGAACTCACATTCCAAGAATGGCTTCGAAAAAAACATTCCGTTTGGTAAGACAGACATTACAGAGGAATTGATTCGGAAAGTCAAAGCCAGTAAGCCGGCGAAAGTATATGCATTGGACCAGTTAGCAAACGAATTACGACATGAAGTGATTCGTTTGCATCCTTATCACTGTCAATACAACCCTATTGACCTCATCTGGGCCCAAATTAAAGGAGAAGTCGTAGCAAAAAAACAACACTTTTAATTTAGCAGAAATAGAGATTTTGTTCCATCAAACAGTCGACTATGTTACCCGAGAAAATTGGGCCAAATGTGTAAATTGCACAGAAAATCTACAACTAGCCGATTTACAAAAATAGATCAACAGAGATCAAAACCGTCTGGTAATAAATTTCCGACAACGAAAACTATGTAAATTATGTTTATTAATTGATATTTATTATGTTATTTCTTTTTATTTTATTCATTATATGAAGTTATAAATTATTTGCATAAAGTGTGTACCTAATTATAAAAATAACATTTTGTTACAACCTTGTCATTATATTTATTTCACTTTAATATAATATTTTTCCTGTAATCTGTATTTGTATTTTTTCCCTAAGAATGAGTTCAAAACTAACATAACCAATTAGTATTATAAATAACAACATCGATAATCTGCGAAGTTTGCTACACGCATCCCTACAACAGGTAGTAAAGGGGGCGGCGCCGGCCTCATGATTTATGGCCTCAGCGGAACGTTGCTTTGGCCCGTACTATAACTAGTAGCTGTAGCTCTGAGCTGTAGACCTCGGGAGCGACACCCGAAATTGCGTTTTTTTTTTCATTATTTTCCACCCACTCACAGCCCCGATCCCTTGAAGTTTATTGTATGAACAAGTGGAATTACTATAAAAACACTGCATTTTCTGGTTACTGACATGCAGTACCTGTGAAAGTAGTCGCACATATACTTTGTGTCGCCGCTTTGAAAAATTTCCAAAAAAATTATCGACGAAAAAAAAATACAAATTATCGAACCTGTTCACAATATTTCGCGAGAATCGTTTGAGAAATGCGACCTGTGGAGGAGGAGACCAGCCGAAAATCCAGACATACGAAAGCAATTTTGCCCAAGCTGAAACGGAGACGGTTGCTTCGCTCGCTCGCAATAAGTGCATATTGTCTATTGTACGCCTCAGGGCTTACCCCGCAACGGCTCGTCCCCGGCCCTCGTGTACGGCTACGGCGGCTTCAACATCAACGTGCAGCCCAGCTTCAGCGTCAACCGGCTTGTCTTCATGCAGCACCTGCACGGCGTGGTCGCCATTCCGAACATACGCGGCGGCGGGTGAGTAGCGGACTCCATCTATCCAGCCTCCTGCACCCACTGTTGAGTAAAGGCCTCCTCTTCATTACGCCATTTATTCCGGTCCTGGGCCAACCTGATCCACTGCGGCCCGGCAGGTTCGGCGATGTCATCCGACCATCTCGGGCGGGTGGTCTGCCTCGGTCTACGCGCGTCCCTTGGCCACCATTCAGTCACCGCTTTGGTCCATCTGCCGTCGTCCCTCCTAGCCAAATATCCCGCCCGTCGCCACTTTAACCTTGCGATCCGCATACCCACAGTTGAATATTAGCTTTTATTCACACAAAAACAGCAAGTGCATCATTCACTCTGAACTTCTTTGTTTTGCAGACGACATGAAGATCTATAGAAAGTTAAAGTCTAGTCAGGATTCTGTACTAATTCAGTCAGACCTTGCGCGGCTTGATGGTTATTGTCAGACAAATAAGCTGGACTTGAATCCATCCAAATGCTTCTCAGTCACGTTCTCACGCAAACGCAACTTAATATCCGCCAGTTAGTTTTATGAAGGACGGTGACGGTGGGTGAGGTACATGACTCCAAGCTGTTATTTGATTTACACATTGATGGTATTGTGGGTAGCGCCCTTAGAGCATAAGGATTTATAATGCGTAACTCCGCTCACTTTACGCAAGCAAAAACACTCAAAGTACTTTACAGCTCACTTGTTAGGAGTAAAGTTGAATATGCATCCCTGGAATCCGTGCTACATCACTTATATAGATAGGATCAAATGTATTCAGAAAAAAAATTTCAAACACCTGTGCTTTAAAGTAAAATATTCATATGTATCCTCCAATTAGTTAACACATGTAAAAAACAACACATATTATAAGTCGCGCAACGAATTGAGAGCGCTGGTCGACGATGGTGGGAATTACTGGCATATGAACAGTACGTCTATTATGAGTTGGCGTAGTAAACGCAACGGACGTTACTATTGTAGTTATCGTGCTGCACGCTGCTCGAACAGTAAACTGTCCTGCCTCTGTTATCAGTTTTAGTAAACGCAACGGACGTTACTATTGTAGTTATCGTGCTGCACGCTGCTCGAACAGTAAACTGTCGTGCCTCTGTTATCAGTTTTAGTAAACGCAACGGACGTTACTATTGTAGTTATCGTGCTGCACGCTGCTCGAACAGTAAACTGTCCTGCCTCTGTTATCAGTTTTAGTAAACGCAACGGACGTTACTATTGTAGTTATCGTGCTGCACGCTGCTCGAACAGTAAACTGTCCTGCCTCTGTTATCAGTTTTAGTAAACGCAACGGACGTTACTATTGTAGTTATCGTGCTGCACGCTGCTCGAACAGTAAACTGTCCTGCCTCTGTTATCAGTTTTAGTAAACGCAACGGACGTTACTATTGTAGTTATCGTGCTGCACGCTGCTCGAACAGTAAACTGTCCTGCCTCTGTTATCAGTTTTAGTAAACGCAACGGACGTTACTATTGTAGTTATCGTGCTGCACGCTGCTCGAACAGTAAACTGTCCTGCCTCTGTTATCAGTTTTAGTAAACGCAACGGACGTTACTATTGTAGTTATCGTGCTGCACGCTGCTCGAACAGTAAACTGTCCTGCCTCTGTTATCAGTTTTAGTAAACGCAACGGACGTTACTATTGTAGTTATCGTGCTGCACGCTGCTCGAACAGTAAACTGTCCTGCCTCTGTTATCAGTTTAAGTAAACGCAACGGACGTTACTATTGTAGTTATCGTGCTGCACGCTGCTCGAACAGTAAACTGTCCTGCCTCTGTTATCAGTTTTAGTAAACGCAACGGACGTTACTATTGTAGTTATCGTGCTGCACGCTGCTCGAACAGTAAACTGTCCTGCCTCTGTTATCAGTTTTAGTAAACGCAACGGACGTTACTATTGTAGTTATCGTGCTGCACGCTGCTCGAACAGTAAACTGTCCTGCCTCTGTTATCAGTTTTAGTAAACGCAACGGACGTTACTATTGTAGTTATCGTGCTGCACGCTGCTCGAACAGTAAACTGTCCTGCCTCTGTTATCAGTTTTAGTAAACGCAACGGACGTTACTATTGTAGTTATCGTGCTGCACGCTGCTCGAACAGTAAACTGTCCTGCCTCTGTTATCAGTTTTAGTAAACGCAACGGACGTTACTATTGTAGTTATCGTGCTGCACGCTGCTCGAACAGTACACTGTCCTGCCTCTGTTATCAGTTTTTGTAAACGCAACGGACGTTACTATTGTAGTTATCGTGCTGCACGCTGCTCGAACAGTAAACTGTCCTGCCTCTGTTATCAGTTTTAGTAAACGCAACGGACGTTACTATTGTGGTTATCGTGCTGCACGCTGCTCGAACAGTAAACTGTCCTGCCTCTGTTATCAGTTTTAGTAAACGCAACGGACGTTACTATTGTAGTTATCGTGCTGCACGCTGCTCGAACAGTAAACTGTCCTGCCTCTGTTATCAGTTTTAGTAAACGCAACGGACATTACTATTGTAGTTATCGTGCTGCACGCTGCTCGAACAGTAAACTGTCCTGCCTCTGTTATCAGTTTTAGTAAACGCAACGGACGTTACTATTGTAGTTATCGTGCTGCACGCTGCTCGAACAGTAAACTGTCCTGCCTCTGTTATCAGTTTTAGTAAACGCAACGGACATTACTATTGTAGTTATCGTGCTGCACGCTGCTCGAACAGTAAACTGTCCTGCCTCTGTTATCAGTTTTAGTAAACGCAACGGACGTTACTATTGTAGTTATCGTGCTGCACGCTGCTCGAACAGTAAACTGTCCTGCCTCTGTTATCAGTTTTAGTAAACGCAACGGACGTTACTATTGTAGTTATCGTGCTGCACGCTGCTCGAACAGTAAACTGTCCTGCCTCTGTTATCAGTTTTAGTAAACGCAACGGACGTTACTATTGTGGTTATCGTGAAAACGCTGCTCGAACAGTAAACTGTCCTGCCTCTATTATCAGTTTTAGTAAACGTAAATATAGCGGGTATCGTAAATCGTGAGAAGGTATAATCTGCTTTACGTCAAGTTGGCATCCCTGAATTATGACACTATCGTGCACTATCTCTTTCTTTTATATGATAAAGACAAGGATAGAAAGAGATCTTTACCACAAAGCCTAAAACCATAACCGTCGGCGGCTCTGCCCAAAACGTGGAGGTATTTAGTAAAGAGTTTCGTATGTAATCTATACTTTTTAGTTACAACAATTATATTGATTAGCTGTTTCCCGCGGGGTTTGTGTATCGAGGTCCACGGCCCTTTGATGTTGGAGAACAAGCCGCCCATACTGCAATTGTATCTAGGTCCATCGATTTTTAATGACATAGAGATGTTTTAATACCCAGATGGTTTAGTTACTTTTGTCTCAAGATTAACTCTTTGCGACGATCTTAAAGTTGTATTTCGTCGTAACAGCTGGCACAAGTAACGAAATGCTCTTTTGGAGAGACGATACAATTTTTGAAATTTTGTTTCGGTAAACCTCTCAAGTGCTTTATTTAGCTCTCGCAACTGCATATGCAATGCAGTTAGGTCATTATTTTCATCGGCTTGTTCCGCTGTTTGAATCGTTTCCCAGGCAAGCCATGATTTTGTTTCAAAACAGTAATTTTTCTTGATTTTATAGGTTAGACATTAAGTTCACTGAAAAAAATTGCGTGAGTGTCGTAACTACTACGGTTAACGTAATTTACTATAGTATCTGTCAAATTTAGGACTCGTAATACCAAATGGTATGTAAAACATGACAGCAAGTAGTGTAGTTTACTTAACTATAGCAGTAGAGTAATCGACGACAACTCATAATACCATTTTTAGTTCGGCGAAGTTACCGCTAGAGGCGCTGTACGCGTTGCCATACAAATGCTTAACTACAGTCGCTATCGTGTATAGTTTTAAAAACTCATAATTAACGTACAGGTATTGAAAAGTGACTACTGCGCATTCAGGGCCACCGCTCATAACGTGTCGCGCGACGTTAACCCCTATATAAACGGCGAGAAATAGCTGATACGACTTACAGTCTAAATATCACTAGTGGGAATATTGATTGTCCGGATTTACTCCATAAACTTTCATTTAACACGCCTACTCGATCTAAAAGACACTTTCCCCCTATATCACTATACTTTACTTTACTTTAGAGGAGAAATAAAGTACAGTCTGTTTTTTTATGGAAATTTCAGCAATCCTGTAATATTGTTTGATGGGAATAATAACGCCATTTATCTAAGAACACAATTATCTCGCAATTGATTTTTCAGTTTGATACCCTGGAAAATCTTTTACATACAGAATTACTTTAGATTTAGTTTTTTGTCAATAAATAAATTTTTCATTTCTCATGCTCTAAAATTTCGTAGTTATGTTGAGCGTAGGCGACATGAAGTCTCTTTTTATGCTCTAATGCATAACAGTTAGGGTCTCTGATTTCTCGAGCTTTTTCAGTTCCCGGGAATCGAGAGCTCGTGACCGGCTGTTCCCAGGAATTCTCGAAATTTCGAGAATTTTGTAAAAGTTTAAGAAACCTATAGAAAAATAAAAAAGCCGTGTTATCATTATATATAGGTATTTATTAACTGGCATGTACTATTAGTTAGCAGGAAATTAGGTACTAACATCACAACAACACTTTCTGAAGAGAAATTTTAATTACATTGAGGTCAATCAGTTAAAACATATAAAAATCAACAAAATGTCAACTAGTGGTTAGTGTCTATTAAAATACTTTTTCTTGAATTGGGATTACGATAGCACAGAGATCAACCTATTAAAATATATATCAAATGTCAACAATTTTGTTAAGTTTAATTACTAAGTGTCACTTCTTCCTGAAGAAGAATCACAACAATACAGAGATCAATCGGTTAAAAGTAATTAAAACATATAAATCATCAACAAAATGTCAACTAGTATTATGTCAATTAGTTTAGTTTACTTACTAAGTAAGTCACTTCTTCCTAAAGTGGAATAACAGCTACATAGAGATCAATCTGTTAAAATTAAAAGTAATTAAAACATATAAATAATATCGGTCTTTCTTTTCTTTACTTGCTATTCTTCATACTTACTTCTTGCTCTTTTGGTTGATGAAATAAGATTTTAAGAATACTAGAGCGTTTATTGAGATACCAGAAAGCCGATTTCTAATCTTTGACACTAAAACTCCGCTTAAGGAAAAAACTCGTTCATTTTCCGTAGATGAGGGCTTTACTGTCAATAAAGCCTTGTACAAGGTTTCAAGATGAGGGGTCCGTTTTCCAGTAGTTTCAAAAACTTGGAACTCTTTTTTTATTAAGTTTCCGAGACCTCCCTTGCATGATTTACATTTCTTCCAGAACTAGATGCTGCTGTGTCTATAGCCATCTTGAGTTGTAGTTCAAATGAATCTGCTGATTGTCATGTTGCGTATCGGTAATTTGGATGTCAGTGTCGCTGTCGTTATTTTAATAAATATAATATATTTATACAAGAATGTTCCATCGTATTTCGTGATTTTATACAAAAAAAAATAAAAAAATCACTAATATTTGAAATTTATCGAGAGTTCGATCTCTAATTCTCGTCTCGTGCAAGTCCAAAATTCCCGGGAATTCCCGGGACGAGAATTCCCGGGAAGAAACCCTAATAACAGTAGATTATGCACCAAGAGGATAAAGCACTGTGTTATGCCTCGGGCGTGAATATTGAATCTTGAACTTCACGAAGGAACCCAGATTTAACTCCCGAGCGAAGCGAGGGTGTTTTCGCGAGGAATTTAAGACAGGCCTGAGTGTCGTGCTTTATCCCCGAGGAGTATTATCTACTTTTCGCATCTTCTGCGAGAAAACATAAAAAAGCAAGGCTACTAATATCACCATTTTATTAAAGAAAATTAATGTGAAAATGTATGTTTGATACAATTCACGTCCACTTGCAGCGCCTTGCAACAATTGCGGATTTTGTTTTATTTAAAATATGTTCCATTCAGCTCGCAGTGGCCAGCTTGATTCTCGAATAAGTTCGGCGCCGCGCTCCTCCTCCGCCCCCGGGGAATAGGGCTGTGAGCGTTGTGCGTATTACACGAGATTAGATTTAAAGGCCATAGCAATAAGAACGAAACGTGAAAATCACTTTTCCGCCTTCTAACCTCAAAATAGCACCTTCGCCTCTTGGTTTTGGGTTCTCAGGCGGAAAAATTATATTCGTAACTCGTTCGAAAAGGCTTCTTTACTAACCTCGCTACGACCGTAAATATAAGCCTTTGCGAACTTGTACTAAAAGTACTATTTCACTTCTCATGCTCGTGCATAAAATCGAATTTAATGCACTAGTGGATAAAGTGTTGTCGTCATCTAGGCCAAGACAATTGAGCCATTCTGCCAGACAGACGAGGTGATGGCATTAAATAAACTTGTTTTTCATCGAAGTGAAAAGCAGAGTGTATAACTCGGTCTTAAAACCCATTTTATCCTCGACTTAGTTATCCAACCATACCTTGTGTGTTGGATATTTTTTTTTATATAAATTAGGTTTGTAACTCCGCCTCTTTGCCTCGCCTGGCGGAGTCCGCCCTCAGATGAACGAAACTCTTTCGTCCGCCATCTAACGAAATTGACAGCACAAGTCAGGCACGCTTTTACCGACGCGACGGCATGATGCTCGCCCTCTGTTGACATGTGACAGAACCTTAACAAACAAGCCAGCAATGTTCAACAGGCCAGAAATGTTTTTGTTGTCCTGGTTAACTATTCATTGTTTTGCGGCCCCATTATTGAATCATCTTTTGCCACATTTCCGAGCAGTGGAGTGAAAAATAATAAATCTCCCCCAGCGAATACGGTGAGCGCTGGCACAACGCTGGGCGACTCCTCAACAAACAAAACGTGTTCGATGACTTCCAAGCGGCCGCCGAGTACCTGGTAAAAGAGGGCTACACCCGGCCGGGGCTGCTAACGATTCAGGGCGGCTCCAACGGCGGCCTGCTGGTCGCGGCTTGCATCAACCAGCGACCAGACTTGTATGGTGCTGCTATTGTGCAAGTTGGGTGAGTAAAACGTTGTAAATAACGCAGAAGGATTCTTCAAATGGCGGGAGGTTAGACTTCCAAGCGACGGCTAAGTATTTAGTGAAGGGAGGGCTGCTCACTATACAGGGCGGCTCTAACGGCGGCCTGCTGGTCACGGCTGGCATCAACCAGCAACCAGACTTGTAGGCAGCATCCAGACTTGTATGGCGAATAGTAATAATAAATTCGGTTATTAACAAAAACAAACCTAGATCTAGAGATCTCTGTCTCCCAAATGAGAATAACCTGTGTCTTGGGAGACAGTTTCTTCCCTTAATAAACAGTAACAATTTGTTTTTGTTGCACAGTGCACAACTAAGATAAAAACGAAAAAGTTTTAAGTGACGTAAAAAGAAGTACTTCCTTAGTTAAAGATAATAATAACCGAAATATTATTATATATATGGAGTATTATTGAGTGTGTTCTGACTGACAGCGTGTTACTGGGTGTTTGTGTGTGTATGTGGGTCGCAGTGTGTTGCTTAAATCAGACACTTAACTAACTCTAGACCGTTAATTAAATACCGACCTTAACCAAGTCACTAAAATTCCGTCAGACAAGTGAGTGAAAGAAACGTTTAACGAGTTGTCTAAACGTACCTAGGCAACAAGACATATACAATATAAATATTTTTTTATGTGTACTTAAATTTATGTTAGTATTTTTTGTTGTTCTTACATGTTCAACTTAACACGAAGGATAAAGGGGGCTTCGCTTCGCTCACCCATTTTACCCTTCACCTTAACTACGACAATGTTTTGCCCTGATATAAGCTCTGCAAATCAGCTGTTTTCGTGACGCTATCTTGTTATCCAAGTCGCCGGCTTTCGGTAAGACAGATATTAAACGTTTTCGACGATGCTTTATTCAAATCAAAATGCTAGTGACTTGGTTAAACGTCGGTATTTAATTAACGGTCTAGAGAGTTGGTTCAGTCTCTGATTTAACCAACCAACTCTGACATGTGCATGAGGTGTTATGTTTGTTATTCCTGTATGCTTGTATGCTTTTTATAACATAGGGTTACGCTATGTTAAGTAACAGTTTTTCAGTATCATCATAATCTAGTCCAATAAGCCAATTTTAGATTTTGCTTTTGATCTGATAGTTGCTTAGGTCTTTTATATTAAGGGCATATATATGTATTTAAGAGTAGATTAAGATCCGCATATTTTCACATATTTTAAAAGACGTCTAAACTTTTCCGAATCCTTTTAGTTGTAGCTAAAATATGTGAGCCCCACTGCAACCTATCGTCAATTATTACACCTAGGTACCCCATGCTGGATGTTCTAGCCAAAGTGTCACACTCGCAGCGAATGAAAAAATAAACGGTCAAGTGTGAGTCGGACTCGCGCACAAAGGGTTCCGTACCACCGCATAATGGTACTTTAAGTTTCTGGTATGGGGATTTGGTATCTTTATTTTTAAGATTATGGGTTGGTCTTTTTTCTTAAATATTTTTTTACTAAGTATTTCAAAGTTATGAAAAAAATAAATTAAATCCTTGCAACAAGCCCTTTCATTTGACACGTCATACGCTTAAGCTTCTGTTATTTTTCTCTTTTGTCCTCCGAAATTGCCGCCTTAATTATAATTTTGAGGCTTACGTAGCGTCGTGTTTGGGGCAAATACATACACAAGTGTACCAAATTGTAACAACTCGCCTAATCTCATAAGCTCATTGCAGATTGTGTATTTGGACGCTGTCTTATTTGTCAAAATGGTCAAATTATATTTACTTCATATAATATTGGTTAATTTTGCCATTATGTGTCTTTGAAAGATTACGTGACTTGTTTTGGAACCTTACCTCAGATGAATGAAACTCTTTGCCTCCAACTTCGCCAGCGACACCAAACAAAAGCGGGCTTAGGTGCAGTTAGAGATTTATTCACCCCGCATGGCATTTGTTATAAACTAGTTGATGCCCGCAACTCCATCTGCGTTCCTAGGAAGTATTGTAACGGCATAAAAGGCTAAGGTCGAGCCACCGCTATCAGTAGCTATGATCGTCTATTCTATCTACCCCAAAAAGAGATGTCCCGATTCAGCTGTAAAATTTGTAAGTTAAGAATGATAAGTCTGAATTTCTCGTTCGTTGAGAAGTTCGTTAGGCGTGCAATAGTCGAACGGAAGATTGATTCAGGAATTTACAGTTTCAAGTTAGACAGAGAAAGCATATATGTCCGCAAGCCGGTATTTCGCATCAGTTAGCGGTGTATTGCGCCAGATCGATCGTTGTTGTATTTTGTGTGATGGTACCATTTATTTTTTTGTATATATGGGCGCTTGGAACTTCTTTTAGTGGTCGACCACAATTTATAATATTTGTTTGTGATATCGTATAGATATCCGTCGTAGTTTTACGACGTGAGTACTCAAAGATATTTCATGTGCTCGCTAGTAGCGGCTAGTGGTGGTTCCAATTATATATTTAGTTCACGGCAATAACGATCCGAAAAGACCGGTTTACACAATTGAGATTTGATTTTCCGAAATGGGTTTGAACTAGCGGTTACCTCAAAAGGTCCGTAACGTTTTGAAACCTTCAACTCTGCGCAATTTGAGCTGGATGTTATCGAAACGTTGTCATTAGCGCTTTAGGAGATCTAACCCTCACCATAGCGAAGTGCATAGTTCGGTAAATTCCGAACTATGAATTCCACTGACCTCAGCACGACCTCGGCCAAGCAAAATCATAAATATTTGACTCAGCCTACACATTAGACCTCCAGCGAAATTTACATTTAATTTAAAAATGCAACTTGAATCCAACTGACCCAAGGCAAGGCAAAACAATCTACCCGGTCCTAAACAATGAACTTTAGACTGTAATTTGATCTCTTCGCGCGTCCCCGACAACACTCAAATGTCAAAATATCAACAGGATAGGTTATCTGTGTTGACACCGGTTTAACTTTGTTCTGAATTTGTTATTTCCATCCGCGGAACCTCATCGATCAAACAGTCTCCCTATGCCCTGCCAACCTAGGTTTAGCCGCAACTAAACTCCTGTCTAGCCTAGTCTAAAATCCTAGTGTTATACCATGTCTATTATCGACACCACTCGAAAATGGTTGAGTTTGATTTGAATGTGCTTGTATGTTTAATGACTGTGTGTGTGGGAATTTCAAAACTCGCTACTCGAAAGGAATGAGGAGAGGATTAGCCCGCGAATATCCTAAGAGCCAATCCAGGAACCCTATGGTGAAGGAAAAAGGAATTTAGGGTCGCTCCAAGCCCAGACTCAGACTCAGATCAGTTACCTACAAGTTCTTATCTAACGACCCAAGGATAGTTTGGAATTTGGGGTAGGTTGATATAAAGGATAGGAACCGAGGTATATCTCGGCGCTTCAGACACTCACGAAAAACACAATTCGTATAGTTCAGACGCGTAAGACGGCAGACCAAAACTGTTTAGAATCGTGAAAGACGACTGTCACAGTAGCTAGACGCTGAGACTGAATGCTATCCCTTCCCCCGCAATCGTATTTATAGTCCCCACATGTCTGAAAAAAAATGGCGTCCTTTGCGAACACGCTCTGCCCAAGCGAAGCTTCTTATCACTAACTACACAGGGTCTAATTTCAACCATGCCATGCAGATCCGCCGTTCTACAAATTGTGTGTACGCATATTCACTATGATCAACCGTAGGTTATCACTCAAGTCATTCGATATTGCCGATACACAAAATCTGTTGATCGCTGACCATAAAAGCTTGTTGCGATTAATTTAAGCCTTCCCGACCGCTAGCGCGCTAGACAAAGACCACTAGAATGATATTCATACCCGTGGTGTCAAACTCGCCATATCATACCAAACAAACGCAATTGTATATTTGCAGTCAACATAATAGCTTTCTCCGTATCGTTCCATAATAACCTTCCATTATTTAGTTATTCATAATTTATTCAGCGCGCAGCCAAATCGGCTCGGATCCCTACACATTCCGCAGGAATGCGACAAAAAAACCTGACCTGAACTCTGTTCCTGGAACCAACCCACGCGCTCGGCTCATTGTTTTTTGCTAACTTACCCTGAGCTACTCAAAACCCCAAACGTTATATGAACCGATTCTCGTATTCAAAACAGCGCGGCGATGGGCTAGCCCTCTGTCACGCAAAATGAAGTATCAAATGTACTGACTCTCGTGTACCATTACAGTATCATTTACCGAGATAACGTTACCCTCCTTCTGGTGCAGTCGGATAAAAAGTATCCTATATGTTAATCTAGCTCATAAACTATCTCTGTGCTAAATTTCATTCAAATCCGTTCAGCCGTTTTTGCGTGATTAAAGCACAAACACACACACATCTAAACATTGCTACTTTCACGCTTATAATATTATTTGGATGGCATAAATGCCTTATAAATATTTTTAATGCCGAGTAAATTTCTATTCCCTGGTCAAAAATAATATCAGAATATCTATTTGCTTTTTAATTTAAGTGAATGAATGAACCCATTTTCCCCTGTGCAGAGTGCTGGACATGCTGCGCTTCCAGAAGTTCACGATAGGGCACGCCTGGGTGTCCGACTACGGCAGCTCCGACAACGAGACTCAATTCAAGAACCTGCTGAAGTACTCCCCGCTGCACAACATCGTGCCACCCAACAACAACGGTGAGAGCTCAATGAGTCCGCTTATCTGCTGATGTACTCCCCGCTGCACAACATCGTGCCACCCAACAACAACGGTGAGAGCTCAATGAGTCCGCTTATCTGCTGATGTACTCCCCGCTGCACAACATCGTGCCACCCAACAACAACGGTGAGAGCTCAATGAGTCCGCTTATCTGCTGAAGTACTCCCCGCTGCACAACATCGTGCCACCCAACAACAACGGTGAGAGCTCAATGAGTCCGCTTATCTGCTGATGTACTCCCCGCTGCACAACATCGTGCCACCCAACAACAACGGTGACAGCTCAATGAGTCCGCTTATCTGCTGATGTACTCCCCGCTGCACAACATCGTGCCACCCAACAACAACGGTGAGAGCTCAATGAGTCTGCTTATCTGCTGATGTACTCCCCGCTGCACAACATCGTGCCACCCAACAACAACGGTGAGAGCTCAATGAGTCCGCTTATCTGCTGATGTACTCCCCGCTGCACAACATCGTGCCACCCAACAACAACGGTGAGAGCTCAATGAGTCCGCTTATCTGCTGATGTACTCCCCGCTGCACAACATCGTGCCACCCAACAACAACGGTGAGAGCTCAATGAGTCCGCTTATCCCCTTAAGCCCTGGTGACGCCGCTGTGGCGCCACTTGTGCCGTTTTAGGTTTTGAAATATATTAAAATGGCTTGAGGCTCGAAATCGCGATGCCTCGAAACCAGTTCGAAGGCTCGAAAGGTTAAGGCGACGCATTAGGCCAGAACAGCCTATTGTAACTCTCAAGTTACGCAAAATAAGAGTGTTAAAGTTGTTGTTTATTTATTTATACTTAAAGGTACCACAGCCGCAAAAACATGATATAAGTCTTACATAGTAATTAAAAGTAATACTTTGCTTTATACTAACTTTGTTGATCAGGAGTGTTAGCTTGCATTTGTGAACGTATTTTTTTATTATATTGGCTCGGTGGAAAGCGCTCCCGAATTTAGCACAAAATCTTAACTCACAAAAACTTAAATTTTCACCTTCGGCTTACCTTGACCGGTTTTTTTTTGGAGGGCGAAAATATGGAATTAACCATGCCCAGGTGTCAGACCTGCCTGCTATGTCCGGGTCCTCACATATTGAGCAGGCATCAGCTCGTGTGGTATACGGACTAAAAATAACTCCTTGTGTTTTAAAGTTATCAATATTCGATTTTACTGTGAGCCACCATGGCATTGAGGGGAATAGTATGCACATATTAATATTTATAGTTAAAAATTTACAAAGTGAAAAAAAAACAGACAGCGCTATTATAAAGCGCTATATAAAACGCCGCATCTCTTCGCCACTCCCAGTATTCGTGACGTAATTGGCCAGAAGTCTCGCTCACACGCGCTGCATCGTCTAACTCGTCATAAGATAGAGAGAGAGAGCGCAAACAAAAACTGAATACTGTCTCTGAGTCTGCATCACAAGCCAGAGTTCGAATCTTTAATCTCAACGGGAGAGAAAAAATCCTCACGTCTTGTGTTTATTGTATGTGTGTGCATATGTTTATGTCTTGTATGTATATGTTTGTGAGATTGCTGTTTCAGCTGACTACGATCCCGGGTATCCGTTGTTATGGGGGCCGAGGCAATATGATGTGGTCTAACAAAAATGTTTGTCTGTGCTCAGGCCGGCCGCAGTACCCGGCGACCCTTGTCCTCACGGCCGACCACGACGACCGAGTCGTGCCCCTTCACTCGCTGAAGTTCATCGCCACCCTACAACATGCTGTCAATGGCACGCAGCAACAGCGCCCTCTGTTAGCCAGGATCGACACTAAAGCGGGGCACGGCAGCGGGAAGCCCACGGCGAAGATTGTGAGTACACATGTGATAACTGGAGGCTTGAGCGAAGCGAGGGATTCAAGGTCGCTAAAGTTCATTGGCGTCCTATTGCACGCGGTGAAGTTTCTGTTTGGGGATGTGGTACGCGGGAGAGGTGAGGAATGTATCTGGTATCCTGAGCGCACCGAGTTATAAAAAATGCGGTTCTAGATCCAGATATGTATTTCAGCATTTTCTGGGTGCAGAGAAATTAAAAAATACATTATATAGTGTATGTAGGTATACACATACATGCATACGGGCATACACTACACATGCCCATATTCATCAAATCAAATCATTTATTTGTCAACTTTCACGCCTTTTTCTGTCCATCATCACCTTAACACCAGCAGCAATTAAATTAGTGCGTCTTTTGTTCCCAGATCGAGGAGCATACCGACATTTTATGCTTTATAGCGCAAGCATTAAAGCTCAAATTCGTCATGTGATAGCGCAGCGACCAAACGCGCAAAATCCGGGGTGAAACACATTACATGTATCCTATCTATCTATCTGAGTGTTGGCTTGAGTGAGGTACGCTTCCTTTGACTGGGCAATTTCACTATTCCTATTTCCAGTCAGCTGGGGGCTATCAGCAGATGACTGATTATTTTTCACAGGTTATGCACTTTATTACCAAGCAATAAGGTTCAAAAGCGCGGGCCACTTTTTTATCTACCCACAGACGAGTGGATATTTCATATGGAACTGTCAGTTATTATGATTTCCTGACTCGAATTATAATCAATAGTCGTTTTAACCTGTCAACTTGTACACCAACTTTTCAACCTTATGGCGTGTTAAAGGGTTAAAATAGCTGGCAAGTTCACAATATATTTTTTCACAGTATATTTTTGCACAGTACCTATTGTCATGAAATCACTAAAATATGTACGGCATGAGTATTTTGAACGTGTCAGCCATGGTTATCTGGGGGGTTACTTACTACAACGTTCTATGCCGATACAGTTTAGGAATCGCAAATTACCACGAACCTTAAAACAAGTCTGGGTATTAGGTAAACCCTTCCGCTCGCGTCACGACGCCCTCCGTACAACCAATGACAGATTATATAAACTTGCGCTGACTCGCAGAACCACTCCTCTCATACGACCGCGCTTGTCGGAATCCGTCTGGAATTATTGATCCTGTTGAAATACCCTTTTTCTTGAATGATGATAAGCACTTAAAAGAAATGCACCACAAAAATACCTACTCTGTGGTATATGTCTTTTCTAGGTTCGTCCAACAATTTTGAAGTAAAAATTTAACTTCCTCTGACATTTAGCAAACTTCTACAAGTATTTTTGCTGGCAGCCATCACACCTTGGTATGTTATCGGCGTATCGGCGTATCGGCTGGGGCCGTGCGGCAAGTATCGGCTGGGGCCGTGCGGCAAGTATCGGCTGGGGCCGTGCGGCAAGTATCGGCTGGGGCCGTGCGGCAAGTATCGGCTGGGGCCGTGCGGCAAGCGGAAGGGTTCATAATGCCCATTATGGCGTATTGTAATGGAAATAGTTGCCATGCTCATATTCTTGCTTTGAAGCTTATCTGAATCGCTATAAAGACTGTAGTGACCCCCAGATCTATGTAAAACCTGAATAGTTACCATTTTCGATGCATTTATGTACGTCACTGTATCAAATTCTCCGTATCTGTTGATAGGCAAATGGAGATATGTAAGTGGATTCGCTCGATAAGGGCCTCTAGTTCGATGATAAATGCGTTGTGATTATAATTGTAATGATGCGGATATAGTTAATATTGATAATAGAACAATGTAATGAGTTAAATGCTATCTTAATGATTGTGTTTGCGCGCTAACGCTCTAACCAAACTATGGATTGTCTGGTAGTAAAGTGGGGGTATTCTTAGAAGTCGTACTTCAGTCTCTCTATCCTTACTGAGCTAAACAAGGAGAAGGACACTGGCGCCTAGCTCTGTCCCTACTATTGACAGATGTCAAGTTCAAAATCTAAGAATGGCTTCAACGTATATCCTCCTTACTATAAGGGCCAATTTTAACACATGCACAATTAGCTTCCCACTTTAAGTGCAAATAAATAAATAAATATATTTGAGTTTGTAGTTGTGCCAGCGCACCATAGACCTGCTGCCTACAATTCGAGTAAGGAAATAGTCATAATTGCTCAGTTCCATAAAGAACTCAACATCTGTGTTCCCGACTCGGGCAGTCAAGTTTATGGCGTGTCAGCTGAAGCTGATATAATATACATAGTGACTGGTTACTTGATACAAATAATGTGAGGGATTAAAGTAGAGCAAATATAACCTTATAATGCCATATAACGCTCATACCCATTTTTGACACAATCTGTGTCATGAAACAAAGTAAGTTTTGACACAATCTGTGTCATGAAACAAAGTAAGTTTTGACACAATCTGTGTCATGAAACAAAGTAAGTTTTGACACAATCTGTGTCATGAAACAAAGTAAGTTTTCTCATCACGTGAGTTGAGTTCGGGAGTTCGTGCATCAAAAATAACAGTTTTTTTTCAACTCCGCAGAATTATTGATGTATCAGCTAACAACCCACAGTAGAAGAAGTACCCAAATTAATGTAGTTTTTTCGTAATGAATAACTTTATGACAAATTAGACCAAAATAAATAAATATCAAAAACCTAAATACTCAGCAATTAACCTTTCCCATCTTTATCTGGTTTTCTGGAAGAGATCTCTTATTAGAGATAAGCTCGCCTTTGTACACCATTTTTATGTAACTCTTTTATATCATTTGTGTGTAATAAAGAAAATTATGAATTACTCGATACCTATTAATTTTCGGCATAACCTTTATAGGGTTACATTTATAGGAAATGGGTTTTGCATTAACCCCTAACAATATATGTATCGAATAACCGTTCACTTAGCATAATCAATTTGCGCATGCGGCCCATAACCCGAGAGTCTAGTATTACTACAGTTAACGTCCCTATGTAAAGAAATTAAAATAGTATTATAATAATGTACACGTAATAAAATGCAGTTTTGTAACTGGTGGTACAGACCTCGCCAGGTTTCTCGGTCCGTGAGCGAGCCCTCACCGCTCTCTCTCACCACGTGTGCATCTCTCTTGTACCCATGCGCCGCTACCCCCTCCAGGCGGCATTCAGTGGCCAAGAAACTTGTCGAGGCCTATAGTAGTAGCGCTAAACTGAGTTAGAAGTGACTTACACGCGCTATGATGTAGATACACGTGCTGTACGGTCCGCATGAAGTTGCACACGCTAAGGATTCGATCCTAGGAGGATGAGCTTACCCCTTTGGATCGCCTTAACGTCATCGTCATAAAGCTCAACGTTTGACGCTCAACACACTCGCCCGGGACATGGCAGCGTCAGTATGAACTCGAAGCGGCGCTTTATTCGAGTAGCAGTGGCTCAAGCAGGAATGATTACTAGAGTGAAAAAGTGTTCGAGTGCAGATAAAATAAAACGTATGTCATTGTACACAAGAGTCACTGACAGTTCGATTCGTATACTTTTTCGACGCGTAACTAATCCTGCTTCCTACACAGATTGTGCTTTCGATCAATCCACAGACGATGCAGGCGAGATTTCGCGCGAGTGTGTGAGCGAGACCGCGGGCGCAGTTACCTAGCGGGTAAACGAGACAGCGAGCGTAGTAGTTCGCTAAGCCTGTCACGCTCCCTCGCGTCGTAACTGACCTCACGACATATCCTCTGCAGTTGCGGTCTGGTTGGAACTGGCACCTTTAGCGTGCTAAAAGTTGTGTTAGTTTGTGTCGGACCGCGCGGCTCCAGTTGTCCTGTAGAGAGCCATCGCACCGACGATACAGACTCAGGTCTTGAACTGATGAGACTGGTGATATTGTTATGCATCGCTACTATTTTTAAATAATAAAAACTGTTTTTATTTTTATATTCTGTATATTTTATTGACTTCTGCATTTTATCTCATGATCAGAGCCCATTATCGCGGATTGACATTTCATTTTATCGACTATTGGTATCGATATTAACGAGCACCTAAAGTATCATCTTTGTAGCCCCTTCTGATCGTTGTACACATTGAGTATTTTTGAAACTTCCCAAAGATTTATTTAGGCATTTTTATACATTTATATTGTACTAGCCGTCACCCACGGGTTCACCCGCGTGGAGTTGTGTGAAAATGGCCAAGTCCGATGCGAATAAAGAAGTTTCTTCTTCTTTACCTTTAAACGTCATGTTTCTACCCCACCCTCGATACAGCCCTGTCGTAAATACTCCCCCTTCTATTTTTCACATCTCTGGAATTTTTCGAAAATTACACTGTTAATGACGTCGGGTATCTATAAACTACCTCCTAACTATGTGTCATATATACAACTCTTACCCCCACATCTAAACTACCGATCTGCCAAATTTCAAGTTCATAGGTAAAGTATTATTTTTTCATGCTAAGTTCACCACCCATCCCCCTCCAACAATTAGTGGAGGGAAATTTGAAAATACTTGTTAACTGACGTCTCGCACCTATAAACTGCAAATTTTCAGCTTCATAAATAAAGTAGTTTTTGGTTTTCACACAAAAAAGCCCCCTCCTCCCTAGGGGATGAATTTCGCCAAATCCACTCAAAACACTATGATACATAAGGAACCCCTGTACAAAGTTATGCGTTGTCTATCAGTCAGTCAAATAGCGTTTTATTAAGTAAATAGATCAAAAATAGTAAATACAACGATCTAGGCCTTCATGGATAATACTTTAGGTGCTCAAAATATCGATATCAGTCGATAAAATGAAATGTTCAATCACTACAAAACAATTGTTGGAGCATCCGCGATAACGGGGTCTGCTCAGAATTAGTTGTAATCACAGAAAAATGGTCTCAAGGTACAAATATCGTGGACAATAGCAGTTATTTGCCCTCTTATCTATAATCTTGTCTCCTCTACCACCTTCTGACAAACATTACAAATTAATACTCGTATTATACCTAGACGCTACGTGAATGGATTTGCTATAAGGGTTCGTAATTTTTTACGATGCGACGACGTCGCATTGCAGTTTTGTGTACAAGTCCTAACACTCTCTTTATAACTGCTGAGCGGTTTTATCGAAACTATCGGAATAATGCTGTTATTCCAGTATACCTGTAAGTTTCACCATTTACCTAAATAAGTAATAAAGACAGTAAAGCGTTTGTCCGTGAGTTGGTTCTCGTTGGCTTCTACAAAAATAGCCATTCCCGTCCAGAAACATGTGTGAACGAAGTCGCAGGCTTAAGCTAGTGTAATTTAATCATAAGTTTTTACACAGACACAATCTTATCCACATACGCATTTTAATATATACTCGCATTTAATCAAATCCGAAAACGTATACATATAAGCTATAATTCAATGTCGCTACTGACCTACAGATAAATTGGTGGCGGAGGACCTTGGGATCTAACTACCGCGGCAGTGTAACAAACGCTGTGACGTTAGTCACAAGTATTTCGGATGTAATTTGCCCATTGGTGGAATCTTAGAGCTAATTTCATTAAGGTCAAAACTTTTGTCGGGGTAGCAATCTGATATCTGATTATTTACTGTTAATGTGTACATGTGCTGTGTCGTGCTCGTGCATATGTGGTGTTGACGAACTAAAATGGACTTCTTCGATTTGTTGCTGCAGAGCGGGTTGATTACCGCGTCTGTGGTGTTTTATTTAATTATTTTTAAAACCAACAAAAAGTTCAAGGGCCTCTACTCTACGCAGGGTAAGTCAATGTGTATTCCTTTATTATATTTCAGTCGTACATTTTATTTTGATAACTTTTGAACAGTGGGAGCCATATGCTCTCTTCTTGGCAACACTTTATATGAAAATGTTTTTGTTGGGATTTTACTTCTCTTGCAAGGTTAGAGTGTAGATAAGGTGGCGCCAAGGAAAAATAAACTTATATGTACATACCAAGTAGGGGATTCCGCTTTCCTTTTTTGGG